>CM032641.1:5790780-6246970 GCA_019097785.1 Fraxinus excelsior
ACAACTGGATAAACAATTAAGATTAATATAAAGTGGAGAAAAAATTACCAAAAAATCAAACAAACCAACCTCACTTTTAGTGGGCAATGAAGAAAAAAAAAACTATTAATGCTAAGAACCCAGCCTTTTGCTTCCTGAGCTTGGCCTCGCACTTGAAATCTCATATTAAAATGACAAATAATGATTGCAAATGAATAAAAGAATGTCTAAATCATATTTCTTATAATTATTAAAGACAGGTATGATAAGCAATATGTTCATAAAAAGAAATTATTAGTTCAAATAATATAGAAATCACTCCTAAATGCAGCTAAAAGTAAACAACAGACCTTAAAATCTGCTAACAATCGAGATACAGCATGGTAAGCAGGGTCTTCTGTAGTGTCAACCACAAAAAGAAATTCCAGGGGACCACCATATAGAGATGTAATCTGCAATCATAAACCGAAACATGATAAGCTTGTACGGGAAAGCTAAAAAAGTTAAGGTCAAATTCAACAATTAATTGTAACCACACATTACACTGGACCCACAATTAATACCCACTTTTCCACCACCCGTTTTGTGGGACCTACCACTCCTTTTTCCAGAATCAGCTCTTCAGCTCTCCTAAACAAGCACTAAGTATTTCTTCTTTAACCTTAATCGTTAATCTGGTTATGAGTACTAGTAAAGTCAAGCAATCTCTAGAATAAAAAGAAGAGTATTATAAGAATTACACTCATTTATAAATTTGAAGAAGCTCTGGTTTCAAGAGAAAATAAACATATAATCAGTAGAATTCTACATAATTAATCATATGTAACATAAAGTAGATGAGATTATGAGAATTAGCTAAAAAATGGAGGATGCCATAAAATTGGCTTATTGAGTACATTTCCATTGTTGCAGCATGCTAGTGGTTCATTTAATAAGATCTGCATACATTGCTAATACAAAGTAACCTGCAAAATAAAAAACTGGAAAGCTTAACCTCCTATTTATATGAATACTGAAACGTCTAAGAATAATTCACCTGAGTTCTCCAGTTATGCAGATTGTGTTCTCCAAACCCCTTTAAGGGCATGACAACTGTAACTCTTGGCAAATTGACCTGATTAGAATGCTCAAGGGCATTTATATCATGATATAGAAAAGCAAAGGTATTGCCGTGTTTCATACTATCCTTCATCTGCCTTATCTCTCTATGCCTGTGCAAGAAATTTTACTAAGTTACAAAATTGAGCTTTTTCTGTCATTACCAAGGATAAACTGAACCATTAAAGTAAAATCAACGATGTTAAACTCTGGATCATCAAATTATAATACCTGACATAAGCAGCCAAAGCCCATCCAAGGGCAAGAGCTAAGCAAATAAAAAATCCCTGCAGCAATAAAGGTCTCAGATATACATAAGCAGAAATTACCATGAATAAAAATTAAGAAATCGAAGAATACAAGACATGCAACTCAAGAAGAATACCAACAATTTTCACTCTTCTGGCAATAACAAAAAAGAGAAGGAAAAATTATATATATATATATATAGAGAGAGAGAGAGAGAGAGAGAGAGAGAGAGAGAGAGAGAGTGTGAGAGAGAGAGAGAGTGTGTGTAACATATCATGCTATATTAATTAATATTTCAAATAATAAATTAAATTTCCTCGGAACCAACACTTTTCCACATATCAAAGTCAACAGTTCTAAATGGGTAATATAAATTAGAGGAAAACCATTAATAATATTATTTATTAGAATGGTTTTTTCATACATGTAATGAATCTATTTACATTTCTAATAATTTTACTGAACACCGGTATAGGACGTCATTATTTTCAATAAACTATATAGTAAATATCACACAGTCAAATTAAATATTTGTGGAAATACAGATGAAAGTATACTGCATTATTAGATTGCAGTTGTTTAAAATAGGATACGCATGGATTCTAGGACAATGATACTCGGACTCGGGTACGGGTACGTATTTAAGTGTCAGATCTTTTATTTTCTAAAATGTAGGATACGGAGACACGATTAAAAAGAGTCCAAATGTCAAACACGAGTGCGTGGAAACGCCCTTCAAACTTCAATTTTTTTACTAATCCAAGATTTCATTTTGAATACACCAAAATTAATTATTCACAATGAAGGAAATGGGTATTTAATAAGGGGTTAAGACGAATAAAATAGAATTTCGGGGTTTAGTTTTCAATTATGGAAATTACTAAATGTTATAGAAAATGAAGAACTTGATTGTAATTTGAATTACTAGAGCACTAAATAACACTATATGGAACTCATTTTCATTTTATACAAACAAAATCCTGAACCACTGATACAAAGAGAGAAAGAAGAAAATGAAAGGAAAAAAGAAGAAAATGGAAAGAAAAAAGAATGAAGAAGAAAAAGAAGGTACAACCTAGCGTCACCCCCTTTCTCCACCCTCCCGGCGACGACGCTACGTTTATAGAGAGCAAGAGTGGGAAAAAGAAAAGGGAAAGAAAATGAAAAGAAAAAAAAAAGGAATGAAGAAAAAGAAGGAGAAAAACGAAGGGTCCACATGAAATTCGAAGGATCTGACACATATCCATACCCATGTCGTGTCATGTTCGACACGGGTACTCCAACTATTTTGAAGAGTCTGAGCATCAGAGTTTTCTTCAATTATAATATAACAGTCCCTTTGCAATTCAACAATTATTGGCCAATTATTAACAGGGAAGCATAATTATGAAACCTCGTATTTACTCTAGGCATACTCCCTCTATTAAATTTCAAATTTCTCTTCTTCTTCTTTTCTAGGAATCATTTATTCATTTTGTTAAACTTTTCAGCTAATGTTCGAATTGCATCTACTAATCCCTCTAAGAAATAATATTTTCCTTAATCATGAAGCAAACACAAGAAGCACAACTGAATCTTATATAAATGAACTATTGGATTTCAGCTTAAATCAATATTAACATGGTTTTTTTTGTTTATGGACATAGAATTATCAAATGGACTATTTTTTTTGTGAAACTGAGAGTTATGTTGTTTTCTCAAATAATCCTTGGGCCATTCTTTAGCATCGGGAAGATCCTAAATTTAAGTATAAACGTAGGACAGCGTGTACATTCTTAGTTCTGCCTATGTTAGCTAAGATTTGTAATAACAAGGTGATTCTACAAAATGCACAGGGGTTGCAATATTAGAAAATACAAAAACAACACCTCAAGTGTATGTGCTTCAAATTAAACAGTCACGGAAAACTCTGAATTTCTAGCATTCAACCACATATATCCCAATTTGATGAACAGATAAACAATGGTTGAGAACCTCAAAGGATCTTGTAAAAAGTCATCCATCTATCATTGGCTAACAAGTACATAGATTCTCATATACTTCTTCACGAACTCCTAGTGATTTTCTTGGTTTGTTGGTGCTTCTTACTTCGATTGCTTTTTCAAATTATAGCAAGATTTCACTCCTATAATTATTTATTCATCAAGGAAATACCATGTGGAATGGGTTAAACATAGATATGATTCTATGATAATTACTAAAAATCCTAGAACGATACTTTTCTATTTTACAATCACTAAATCAGGAAGCCAGATTGTAGCTCAGGGTTTGCATACTTATACTTGAATTATATCCTTTAGACATCAGGAAAAAAAAAAAAAAACTTAAAACTAATTCAGAAAAGTTTTAAATATAAAAACAACCTAGTCAATGCAAAAGAAAACTCCATTCTGCCGAAGCCCCCAAATTTTCAATCCAAAATTCGATCTTATATATTCTTATTACTCGTTTATCATACTATCAATTTACATGAGTTCATGTATCAGAACTCCTGCAATTCAATCCAACTGCCACTCTAAATAAAAAATCTTTAACCTGAAATTCATATCATACAGTAACTTGGAGAAAAATGAATTGAAATTCAAATTTATCCTGGGGGAAAAGTTTCTTGCACAGTTTGCACTTAATTTGAATTCTGAAAAACATTTAAAGCAAAAAAAAAAAAAAAAAGTGCAGCCACATTCTACCCAACACACAAAAACATTCAAAAAGTAAAATTCCTAATCCAATCCTATATTAATAATTCTCAGATCCAAACCGTACTAAAAGCAAAGGTATTCCTTTTTTCTCCATCAAAAAGCAAAAGCACCCTTCTCAACAGTAGAAAAAATAAAAAGAAATTTTTCAAAAAAGAAAAAAGCTCTCTCACTTTTTCAAGAGAGAATCCAAAATAAACCGTACCTGGATCTGAATAGAAATCGCGAGGGGACTACAACAAGCTCTGCTAGCCGCCAACAAAAACGCGTCGAATGAATCAAAGGGCAACATTTTTTTTCTACAATGCCTGCACCTATATCTAAATTTTCCTCAAAATGACGAATGAATACAATGTCCCTAGGGTAAAACAATGCTGCAAAATTCCAAACCAAATGATACACACAGAGATACGATTATCTTACCTCTCTCTTTTTCAGATCACCATTGATGGACTACAGGAAGATAGAGAGAGAAAAAGAGGTGGCATTGTGAGAGACCGCGTAATTTTATAGTTCGAAGTGTGGCGATTTTTAGAGAGAGAAAGTGCGTATCGTTCTGTTAATTTTGTTTTTTGTTTTGTTTTTTTATTTAAATTGTTCTGGTACAGAGAGGAGGGAGAGACCGTTAATTAAAAATTTAATATTAGGGGCCACGTGTGAGGTGGCACGTGTGGGTTCGTGGGGTTGAGAACTTTACGAGGAAGATGCTGATTGGTTATTCGTATCTTTTTTATTAATTATAATTTAAATTTGTAATTAAAAATTAATAATTGATTTGAATCAGGTGTTAGTAACAGGCTAATTGTTTGATAACAGCTCTTAAACCATTAAGAAAAAAAAACTGTAATGACTAGTAGTAGGAATTTCAATCTTAAGAATTAAGAAAGAACATTTATAACGTTAATTAAGTCCTCTTTGTTTGACATTATTTTTACCTTAAAATGAATTTTTTGACCGTTTCAACCTGATTTGTGGGTCCCACCATAGAGATAATTTGGTCAAAAATGGTGGCTAAATCCATATTTCAACTATGGGTAATTAGCGCAAAACGTCCTTACCTTTACACGGTTTTGTGCAAAACGTCCATACCTTTCATTTCTTGGTGCAGAACGTCCTTACATTTCCAATTTTTGGCGCAAAATGTCCTTTTTTACCATTTTACTCTTCTATTGAAATAAAACAAACATAAAAGAAAAAAAAATAAAGAATAATTTTCAATCTTACTCCTAAATTTCTAAAAAATGCAAATTAATCCAAAACTTATAAAAATATTAAAAAGAACAAAAAAAATCTCTTTTGCCCCCTTTTAGCCGAATACATGAGCTCATTTTTTCGGCGACTCCCGACCGTCCAAACCGTCAGAAATTAGTTCCAACATGTCCTCCTCATTACACTCTACAATTACATACCAAGAAATCCCTATAACTCGTTGTAATTTGGCCGAAAATCAAATTCAAAAATTGCAGCCTGAAAATCGGTTAAACACCCACAACTCGCCGTCCGGCCACCTAACCAGCCGGAGTCCACCACTAGTCGACTTCCCTCATAAAGTCGAAGCTACTTATGTAAACAATTTCCTCCAACAAGCAACCAACAACCACTAATTTCAAAGAAAACAATCCAATCGCTACGCTCGCGAGTTCACACCAGCGAACATTTCAGACCCGAATAGAAGATGATTCGAGCTAAATTGAAAGGGACCCATGGCTGAGCTAGGTGCGCCAATGATGGAGCACCCAAGCCAGTTGGTCCGCCACCATAGGTCATCACGGTGGCTTCAGAATTGGAGAAAAACTAGTGCGGTGTCGTGAGACGGACAACTTTCAATTTGAAATTCAGATATTATCCTTGCTGTTTGGGCTAAATTGTTTGCATGGTCGAGGCCATCTTGAGTAGGGGAGTTGGTTGGTGGTATGTTTCGGCCAGAAAGGTAGCCAGACAGCGTGATTCCAACGTTTGACCTCATTTCATGCGGTGAAATTTGTAGCTCGATTCCGATCAAATATGTCTAAGTAGGGGCTGGTGGTTGGGTGGGTTGTGAAGAGGGCAATGAGGGTTTCAAGGTGGTTTGTTGATCCGACGATCAAGGTGATCGGAGGTTGGGGATTTTGCCTTCAAATGTGGCGGCTTAGAGGTTGATGATTTTTTCATATTTGTGACTAATTTGCACCTTTTTAAAAGTTTGAACCCATAATTGCAATTTATTCTTTATTTTTCCTTTCTTTTGTATTTGTTTTATTTCAATAGAAGGGTAAAATGGTCAAAAGAACGTTTCATACCAAAAATTAGAAAGGTAAGGACGTTCTATACCAAGAAACGAAAGGTATGGATGTTTTGCACAAAACCGTGTAAAGTTATGGACGTTTTGCGCTAATTACCCTTTCAACTATCACATTTTTACTAAAAATGCCAAACAAACGGGGGCTGAAGATGAAATTTTATTTTCTTTAATTGTTGACCTCCAAATATGAACAGCTCTAATTGTTGTCCATGTGTATGTTACTTGTACACATGAACATTACGTTAAATCGTACAAGATCGTAGCTCCAATGGTGTAATTGTTATGTGCACTCTAACGTTCGGGTCAGATCAATAAAGATATTTTATCTGTGGGAAGGACGCAATGGATGAAAATAGGGTTTTTGGTTGAATATTGCTATTGTTTTTAGATTACACGTGGATGTCACTAAGCTCCTAATTGAGTCCCATTTTTTGCAAAATATATTTTGAAATAGCGACTTTTTTTGGAGAATGTATGATTAAAAAATAAGAAAAAAAAATTTGAATTTACATGTAATATTAATCTAGAGAGACAACTTGTCTAATAGATTCACTTTAACGTCTAACTAGTGCTAATTTGATATCATATTAAGATTGCAACAAAATAAATTTGACATTGCGTAATAATCCAATGTAGAAGAAATCAAGGGCTAGCTCAGGAGAAGAGCAAAAACTTACCTATTAGTGTACTACTTGAGTTGGCCAAATATTAGTGTCATTAATGCCTAGCACGTATACCTCACATTTACCCTTAGTTGTAATCCGTATAAGTTGGATAGAAATAGACTTTATGATTTTTAATATACTCCTTAAACAATGAATCATAGGGATACCACGTAGAGCATCTCCATTGGATTAGTTAAATACAAAATGATTTATGTTATGCCTCACAACCGAAACTACTAGTGGAAGCCACGTCAAGACCACGTTGAGACATTTGACAGCCACGAAGACCCAATTGATCAAAATAAAGAAATTAAGGAAGAGGCCGATCTCATTGTTCCGAAGCTCTCATGTAGCCGAAGCACTGTCCCCGTCAAGCCCTCTTTTAGGCTAAAGCTCTTGTTGTCTTTTAAGTGACATGTTGTCAATGTATTAAATGTATGACAGATAGGATAACGTGATGTTAGGAATGGCAAAAAAGTTTGAGCGGCTCAGGTTCGACCCTGAAAAAGCCCGAGTCGGACCCAACTTGGACTCGGTTCCACCGAGCCTAGGCTCGGGCCGACCCGTATGGCTCGACCGGCCCGTGTTTTAGAAGGGAAAAAAAAGAAGGCAATTTTAGACTATTGTCTGCTTTTTGCAGGCAACAATCATGAAAAAAAATTAAAAGAAATAATAAAAAATAATATAATAATTTGATTTTTAATGGACGAAAATAATATAATAATTTGAAAGAAAGCTAGTGAAAATAAAATATAAGAAAAAATAATAAATATTTGTAGGAAGTTGAAAAATTAAATATTAAATATAAATGACATGTTAGAGTTCCTAAAGATTTTCTCTCTCTAAATTTATATATGCTCTCTAAATTGTAGAATATATTTTTTAAAAATAGAGAGTCTGTTGAACATGTTTTAAGTCAGTCCATGTATAATAAGTTTAAAAGTTTGCCGACAAGTAAATAATAAATTTTATAAAAATAATTCTTGTTGATCAAAATTAAAAATAATTAAGTATTTTACTTTGTCAATGAAATGAGAGTAAAATGAAAACTTTTTTTTTTTTAAACTTTAAAAATAAATTATCTAAAGTGTACAAAACATGCTCGAAATTAGCTGTCAACCAAATAATTTAATTAGCAAATCTCAATAAGGATTTTTGGTTGAATATTGCTATTGTTTTTAGATCACACGTGGATGTCACTAAGCCCCTAAGTCCCATTTTTTGCCAAATATATTTTAAAATAGCGACTTTTTTGGAGAATGTATAATTAAAAAAATAAGGGAAAAAATTGAATTTACATGTAAAATTAATCTAGAGAGACAACTTGTCTAATAGATTCACTTTTACGTCTAACTATTGCTAATTTGATATCATATTAAGATTGCAACAAAATAAATTTGACAATGCGTAGAAATCCAATGTAGAAGAAATCAAGGGCTAGCTCAGGAGGAGCAAAATCTTACCTACTTGAGTTGGCCAAATATTAGTGTCATTAATGCCTAGCACGTATACCTCACATTTACCTTTAGTTGTAATCCGTATAAGTTAGATAGAAATAGACTTTATGATTTTTAATAGAGCAATGCTATTCATCCCCACTAGAGTTGAGCCACAGTCTATGTGGCGACTAATGTGACATTAAATGATAGGTGAAATTAAATAAATCATTTAATTTCACATATCATTTACAGCCACATGGACTGGAGATGCATTCCCACGGGGAATGAATAACATTTTTCATTTTAATATACTCCTTAAACAATGAATCATAGGGATACCACGTAGAGCATCTCCATTGGACTCGTTAAATACAAAATTATTTATTTTATGCTTCACAACCGAAACTCCTAGTGGAAGCCATGTTAAGACCAGAGACATTTGATAGCCACAAAGACCCAATTGATCAAAATAAAGAAATTAAGGAAGAGGTCGATCTCATTGTTCGGAAGCTCTCCTGTAGCCGAAGCCGTCAAGCCCTCTTTTAGGCTAAAGCTCTTGCTGTCTTTTAAGTGACATGTTGTCAATGTATTAAATATATGGCAAATAGGGTGACGTGACGCTAGGGATGGCAGCATGGGTTCGGCCTTGAAAAAGTCCGAGTCGGGCCCGGCTTGGGCTCGATTCCACCGAGCCTAGGCTCGGGCCGGCCCGTGTTTTAGAAGAAAAAAAAAGTCAATTTTAGACTGTTGTCTACGTTTGGCAGGCAACAATCACGAAAAAAAAAAATTAAAAAAATAATATAATAATTTGAAAGAAAGCTAGTGAAAATAAAATATAAGGAAAAATAATAAATATTTGTAGGGAGTAGTAAAATTAAGCCCATGTTTGTAACTCATTTTGAAGAAAATAGAAATCTTGGAATAGTGATTGATATGAGAATGTGTGGTGGAAAAGTGATGAAAAGTTTTTGATTTGTGTGTAATATTATTTTATTTGAAGAATGTGTGGTTGAAATGAGAATGAAAATGAAAAATTAATGGGTGTCATACGGGGGCTAAATCTCTTCTATATATAAAGTGGCTATCTAACGGAATTTTGTTGTTTTAACGGATTTTTATTGTTTTCACGGCAAAACGGCAAATCTAACGGAATAAAATGAAGAAAAGAGAGCGAAGAGAGAGAAACTTTGAATCGTCTCTTTGAAACCCTAGAAGCAATCCCCAAGCTGATTCAACTCCCCTGTTTCAAAATCCACAAATTGGTCCTCTTTCCACCCTTGCAGTCCATCTCCGATTTAATGGAGGTGGTGGAGATGGTGGCGCCGCCCAGGCTGAGTCGCGAAATTGAAAGATAATAACAAGAAATCAAAGAAAGTGAAGAATGGAGATGCAAATGCAGAGGTTGGGCGTCTGGTGGGGACAAAATTTCTAAGAGCTGGTTGAGAGCCTTGGAATTCCTTTCCCCAATCTAGGTTAACATCTACAATGTTCTCTCATGATTGTACTTTAGGTTTTCTGTTTGTTATGTTTTTAATGACCATTGCGGAGAATAAAAATAGGATTTTGCTGATGAGAGTTTAAGATTTTTAAGCCCTTTACACTTTTCCCCATCCTAAAGTTTTGGGAGGATTTGTGGTTTTTCATGCTACAATTATTTTTATTATTATTGCATATGGTTTTGTTTTCCTTCATACTTGTAATTTTTTTTTTTTAGCATTTTTTTAATAGTTTTCATCCTTGATTTCTGAAGAGTGCTTAGTGATATGATTCTCATTGTATTAATTATTAATCCACTTTCAGATGCACATCCACAACCTTCATATAAACAATTTGACGGTTTTATGCAAAGCAAAGACAGTCACAAGTTGGATACTGATATTATCAAGGTTAGCTGATAAAACTATGGTTTTTATTTTTTATTCAATTTGCTTAATTCTTCTATTCAGAGAGTATATGGTTCAATCATATTAATCATTTTTTTTACTTCATTAATTATTTTTAGGATGATCAAATGTGGAAGCCAAGTCACAAGGCAGAGTTTCTGTGGTCAGGTTCACCATGGAATTGTCAAAAAAGGCGCAGACACTATGAATCCTTTCGCCGGAACGGTGTAAAAATATCTGTGAGAATCTAATCCATCTCTTATTCTTCTTTCAGAGCAATATAAGTTGATTGGTTTATTTAAATGCATGTTTGTGTTTCTCGTACTGATTATATACTCTCTTTGCCCTCTTATGCTATAACTTTCAGGTTCATGACTTTGTGTATGTGTTGGCTGAAGAAGGTAAACGGTCTAGACTCGCTGGTCATTTGTGAATAAGGATGAAAATTTACTTACAAGACTCCAAAACATCAATCTCTGCTTCCATTTCGAAGTCGAGAAGCAAGGAAATGGAGTTTTCCTCAATTTCTTCGGGTTCAATGGAACAGTAGGTGTTTGAAAATTTGTTGCAAGAAACTGAACATGAACGCAATTTTTATCAACACACTAGCTCAAGTCTATATTTGTTCCTTATATATATGCATATGCATATCTTGATTGTATTATATAGCTCTGGTTTATTATTCTCAGGGAAATTTGGTAAAGGTGGATCGGGGGTGTTTCGCATCAATGACAGATTGTATAGCTGTTTTAATTCTGAAAATTCACTCGGCATTTCGCCTGACAAGCTATTATCTGATAAATCAAGAACCTGGAGAGAATTCAATTGAGCTAAACTCACTGGTATTGAACCCGAAAAGTGATTCCTGAAAAGCAACAATGTTTCCAGCATATTCAATTTGCTCAACTCATCTGGAATCTTGCCTGATAAATTGGCTGCAGAAATATCAAGATATAGTAAATTTGATAAACCCGAAAACTGCACTGGAATTCCACCGGAGTACACATTGTATCCCAATTCTACATGCTCTAGCTGATTCAAGAAGCCTAACTCAGCAGGAATTGGACCCATCAAGACATTTCCTTGCAAGTACAGAGCTTTCAATTTCAAAAAGCTGCCAAAACTTGTGGGGATTGTACCATTAAAATAGCTACATCCGAGGTTGAGGTACTCGAGATTCTTGAGAAAAACGAGTTCTTCAGGCAAAGGGCCTGTGAAATTGTTGCTATAAGCATTACAGAAAGTGAGAGACTTTAGTCTTGAAATTCCAGATGGGAAAGTTGAGGTTTGGCAATTCAAAAATGGCAGGCTGAAGAGGACCATCCAGGGAGTTTTTACTTAAATTTAAGTGGTGCAAATGAGACAGGTACTTAATATCAGTTGGTATGATGCCTGAAAGGCTCCTCCCTGAGAGGTCCAAATTTGTGATTTGATTGGTTTTGTGGTCACATTTGATGCCAGACCAGGTGCACCATATGGGCAGGAATCCAGGCCTGGAGAAGGCAGTCGAAGGGTCCCAATCTTGGAATGTGTTGAGAGGGTCTTTGAGGGATGATTTTATTAAAAGAAGGGAGATAAGTTGGAGAGGCGACTTTGAGGCAGCGGCGGTGATGGTGGTGGTGAAGACTAATGAAATTCTAACTAGAATCAAGAAAATGGAAAATGAAAAAAGGGAAAGAAAATTCATGGTTTTGGAATTGAAGATGTAGTAATGGTTGAGAATTGTATTGTGTTAAGACAAGTAAATTTAAGGAAGTGAAGGTTTTGATGATGGTTGGCTTTGCTTTTTTGGAGTGCTGTATGCAAATGGTATTTCATCATGATTGTAGAGAGAGAAAGAGACAAATGGAGTGAAACATGCATATATAGAGAGAGAAACAAGAAACAGGAAACACAACCATTTCTTCTTCATCGATCTTCTTCTAAATACTTCTATTTCTAACATACAGACAGGCAGACAGACACACAATTCTACATAATAAGAAGAAACGGTTTGTTTTTCTCTCTCTTCAATATATATATTTTTTCTTGAATTTCTTTTAAGTCTTTTTCTTTTTATTCTTTCCACTTTTCATCATTCCTTGTTTCCTTTATCTTTGGCCCAGCTTCAGCAATTTGGTATATATGGGGCAAAATAGGGCACTGTTTTTTTCAAGATCCAAGAAAGTGAGTACAATTCCCACCATTTCCCCTTAAGTCCCTTATTCTTGGAACAATTTTTTTCTTCTTTTTCTTTCTTTTTCTTTGTGCAACATTGTGTGATCCAAGTGACTCCTAATAAAGATCACAATATGATTAAAAAGTATTGACGGTGATTTCCAAGTCTCATAGAATTGATACAATGATATAGAAATCAAGACATAGAACAATTACTCGATTTATTCACATGATAGTTATAGCAACATTTTCTAGCAAATGTAATGCATTCAATGGAAATTAACAATGCCCTTGAAAAGTCGGGTGGCCTCATATTTCCGGGTGACTTGTAAGGTACAATTTAGGGGCTGTCTGGTGCAGATTTTCTTCCTTTAAGAATTGATTTTTTATACGTCGGCCTGACACCTTAGGAGAGAAAAGGCTGCAACTTTCATTGAAATTCTTACCGTTGGACCATATAACGGTCAAAATCTCACTTTTAATCCAACTTTTAAGCTTTCCCAGACAGCCTCTTAGTTTTATCCACTCAGATTTTGATAAGATTTCGAAACTTATTGGACATTGAAATGGGCTATTGACTGTACAAATGGTATCCTCATTGTACTGTGTTTCTAATGTAGGATAATGGAAGAGGAATGCCACATGATGATATACCAAATATGTTTGGGCGATGGTGTGCTTAATGTTAGTTTTATTTCTTATGACTCCATTTTCTCTATTCATCAATTTTGAGTAAGTAAGAATTAAACGATAGCTAAATTATCCACCTTCACTCAGATTGGAGAAAAAATGATAGCTAAAGTATCCACCTTCACTCGGATTGGGAGGGGAGATTTTTATGCGTACTTGTGAAGAAATATGCTTCTATGGAGTTTGCTTTGTATTTTTTCTCATTTTGACATTTATATAAAGATATACTGTTGTGCGACTTATACTCTGGGTTGTCTACTATACTCAGATAATTTGTTTTCCCTGTGATACGTTTGTATTTAATGCTTGGAAAACACGATGAATATCATATGATGCTAAGGTAACAATCTTTTTACTTTTACGATCTCCAAGATCCTTGATTTCATTTTGAGATGGATGCAATGTACACACCTTTTTGGTTCAATAGCAGCAATTTGAATTGCATGAGGGATGCAAATTTTCATTATCCATTGCTTGGTGAATACCTTGAGATTTTCTGTTTAAGAAACTAAATTTTTTTTTCGTGAGCTCGTAAAGATTCTATTAATACTCTTTTTTTAATATATCACGTGTAATTATTTATCAATTACATAAACATTACATCATTAATTATTTAATTAGCCAAAAAAATTACATCTTTATTAATAACAAATTAATTTTTAAACAAAACTATTAAATATAAACTAAGCAAACGTGCATTGCACGTTGCTTACACCTAGTATTAAATATAAAGGGCATGTTAGAGTACCTAAAGATTTTCTCTCTAAATTTATATATGCTCTCTAAATTGTAGAATATATTTTTTAAAAATAGAGAGTCTGTTGAACATGTTTTAAGTCAGTTCATGTATAATAAGTTTAAAAGTTTGCCGACAAGTAAATAATAAATTTTATAAAAATAATTCTTGTTGATCAAAATAAAAAATAATAAAGTATTTTACTTTGTCAATGAAATGAGAGTAAAATGAAAACTTTTTTTTTTTTTTTAACTTTAAAAATAAATTATCTAAAGTTTACAAAACATGCTGGAAATTAGCTGTCAACCAAATAATTTAATTAGCAAATCTCAATAAGGCATTAATCACACACAGTATGGTGGGCTTGCTAATCATGTGCCTGCCCTATAGTTTAGATTATAACATTCTTTTTAGCTCAAACATAAATAATTTCATTTTTCATTAAAAATAATAATACTTTTTTCTTCTATTTTGAATTAAGTCCTTATTTGGTGGAGATTAAAATGATTTTTTAGTAAATTTTAATAAAAATTGATGAAATATATTGTTGAAAAGTTGTAAGATCCATGAAATATGTAGTTAAAATTAATTGACGATTTTGATTTAAATTTAAATTTAAATTTAAATTTTAATTTTAATTAATACCAAACAATGGTTAAGTGATTAAAGATAAAATTACCAATATTGAGATAATATTTGAAATTTTGAAAAATCAAATTATAAAAAACTGAGCAACTTTATTTATTGTAGTATTCATAAATATGCAAGAACTGAATATATTTTATTGACTTCTTTCATAAAACTCACCAATAAAAACAAAAACAAAAGACCATAGGCAAATTAAACACGAAGTTCAAGTATTTTGAAATTTTGTCGTTTTTTATTCAAATAAAAATCAATTTCTTTCATTTTTAAATAAAATTTAATTCCCACAATGTAATTAATTTGTGTCAAAAGACAAAAAAAAATGTAAATAGCAATGTTTTGAACCGACCTGGGCATCGACCCGAAAAATGTAGAGGGTCAAAAGATTCAATCGAAATCAAACCAAATACAATAAATAAATATACAAACAATAAAATCCCATGAAAACAATAATTTTTTTTAAAAATTTCATATAATGATTCAAAGTAAATTTATCTTTATTATTTAGATTTATTATCTTACAATTAGTCTCGATACTTCAAAAAATTAAAAACCAATACCTTAAAATAGTTTGCTTTGTTAAACTGAAATAATTTAAACATATAGAAAATGATATCTAACATTATTATGTTAATAATCAAGTACAATTTAAATTAAGTTTGAAAATTAGATAAATAAAAAGATGGATGTGAATATTACAATTTAGTTAGTCGGGATTCAAAATCAAATTAGTCAATTAGACATTCACTTGGAAAAATCAAATAAATGAAAAGATGTGCATTTTTTGCTATACCAATATCCCACGTTAAAAGTGTACAAAACCATTTGATAGAAGTGCATATATAAAAAAAAATTATCTCATATTGAAAGTTTATGAAACTATTTGAGAGAACTGAAGTGCATTTATAAAAGAAGAAATTACACTGTGATGGTTTTTAAGTTACCATTTTCAAAAAATATAGAATCAATTTTATAATTTTATAAATCGGGTTTAAATTATGAGTAAATGAATTTTTAATTAACATAACCACTTTCGCCATTGACGTTACAATTGGAGAGAGGGGGCGATTTAAATATGTAAGGTTATCTCTAATAAACGCTTAATCCTCAAACACCACCTCAATTCAAAAAAGAGAAAACATAAAAACTCTTATAATCTACCCGTCGTCTCTTAAACCAAAAATCCAAAAATTGAATCTTGAGTAAATACCTATGTTATTCAAGTGTGAAGGTAACGACTGTGTTTGAGGAGAAGTGGGGTGCAAGAAAATAGAGTGCAAGGAGAAGTTGGTGATGACGGATTGTGACCAGAAATAGGGTATGGCCTTAACAAGGAGTTATGACCGGAATGTACAACCAGGGGTCGAAGCCGGAGACGCACACGAAAGTGCACAAAGAAAGGGAAGAAGGTCAATTGCATCAAAGAGAGTTCGTAAAGAAATCCCTAAAACTCCGATGAATCGCGATCGAAAGGGAAAAAGAGATGCCGTGAAGAAATGCCCAGAAAATAGAATTCAAAATCGAAAAATGTAAGTTCATTTGTGGTACCTTGGCATTGTTGGACGTTCATTTGTGACCTATCATTTGCAATTTGTGACCTCATTCTTCTATTTAAATATAACAGTATCATTCGGGTCACAACTGTTTGTTCGATTTGTGACCTAAAGTTTTGAATGCGGAATGATGTATTTGTGTTATGGGATTGGGTTTTTCATTTCCATGTATTGTGGTTGGAGATTGTGAATGACATGTATTGTGTAGAATTTATGAATGACATTGTTGGACGTTCATTTGTGACATATCATTTGCAATTTATGACCTCATTCTTCTATTTGAATATAACAGTATCATTCGGGTCACAGTTGCTTGTTCGATTTGTGACCTAAAGTTTTGAATGAGAAATGATGTATCTGTGTTATGGGGTTGGGCTTTTCATTTCCATGTATTGTGGTTGGAGATTAGGAATGGCATGTATAGAATCTATGAATGGTTGAATCAGACAAATAATCTTAGTTTTTGGTGTGAGTTTGAAATGTCTTTGTAATGGTTTCATATAATCTTCATAATTTCTCTAATGTGCTGCAGGATGGGAAGTACATAATACCTAAAGATCTATGGTTTCCAGGGAAAATTACCACCATCGTTGCCAAAAATGTTATGACAAATTTCACATCCAAATTCGACGAGGAATAAAGGGCTATCTTGGCAAAAACATGTTACATTTTTCGGTCGGAAAATGCAGTTTTCATCTCATTTGCATCTCCCCATTGGAGATATTTTCGACCACTTTGGAGATTTAAATCTCTATTTTACACCACAATTGGAAATGCACTAGTTACCTAAAAAGTCTCTACTAACTAAGATCAAACATCCCAACTCCAAAAATCCATTCTTGCCAGTTTCCATATGATCTACGCATTAAAAGGATTAAGTGTTCATCAAAATTAGGGTTAATTTCACAAATGGTCACTGAAGTTACCTGAAAATTTCAAAACGGTCACTGAAGTTTCAAAATTTCAGAAACGGTAACTGAAGTTTGAAATTTCTTTCAAAACGGTCACTGAATTTTCAGATTTTTTGGCAAAGTTTGAGGCAATTTTTCGGCAACTTCCGACCACCAAAACCGTCGATTTCGGATACCGTTGGAAAGCCCACGATGTCCTCTTCAATTACTATCAAAAATCTTCCCAAAATTCCAAGTGATTTGGCCGGAATAAACCCACGAAGTCGGCAACCGAAAATTGTTAAAATCTGCCAAGATTTTCGGATTTTTTGGCCAAGTTTGAGGCAATTTTTCGACAACTTCCGACCGCTAAAACTGCCGATTTCGGATACCGTTGGAAAGCCCACAATGTCCTCTTCAATTACCACCAAAAATATCCCCGAAACTCCAAGTGATTCGACCGGAATAAACCCACGAAGTCAGCTACCCAAATTGGGCAAAAAAGTCCGAAAATCTGCCCAGTTTGGGTAGCTGACTTCGTGAGTTTATCCCCGCCGAATCACTTGGAGTTTTTGGGGAGATTTTTTGTGGTAATTGAAGAGGACATCGTGGGTTTTCCAACGGTATCCGAAATCGACGATTTTGGTGGTCGGAAGTTGCCAAAAAATTGCTTCAAACTTGCCCAAAAATCTGAAAATCTGGACAGATTTTCACAATTTTCGATTGCCAACTTCGTGAGTTTATTCCGACCGAATCACTTGAAGTTTTGGGGAGATTTTTGGTAGTAATTGAAGAGGACATCGTGGGCTTTCCAACGGTATCCGAAATCGACGGTTTTGGTGGTCGGAAGTTGCCGAAAAATTGCCTCAAACTTTGCCAAAAAATCTGAAAATTCAGTGACCGTTTTGAAAGAAATTTCAAACTTCAGTTACCGTTTCTGAAATTTTGAAACTTCAGTGACCGTTTTGAAATTTTCAGGTAACTTCAGTGACCATTTGTGAAATTAACCCTCAAAATTATTCAATCAGATCGCACTGCTCAGTTAGCAACAGAGATAAGATAGTGAGTATACATGTCGACTTCCTAAATCAAACCAAAAAAGAAAAAAAAAGTGAAAACTTCATATCAAGCCCGAGAAGTCAGGAGGACACAGAACAAACTCTTTTCAAGAATTTCACGCAAATTCGATCCAGCAGAGATTTTAGAATGAAAGGAATTCTAGAAACGCCATTGTCAAGTGGGAAATGTATATAAAATGAGCCCCTATCATTCAACAAGATCAGTGAACAAAAATTGAACTCCATACCATATTTATAGGATCATGTTAAAGTGAAGAAACACCATGTGCAACAGTATGTGAGACAAAAGACACTTGCATCTTCCATTTTCAGCAAAACATATCCTAAGAGGCACCCTAGCATAAACATAAATAAGAGCAAACATTAAAGTTTTCATTACCACAAAAACAAGAGAAAGCAAAGAAAATTAAGGTGGAAAACTTGAGACGCTATCAATCAGTATTTACTTGGTCTGGAATTATACAACAACACTAGCTCACATAACTGGCAGTGTTCTAAGAAACTATGAAAAAAAAATAAGGAACAATGCTTTAAAAAACTGCTGTTAGAGACTTCTAGCAAACTTATATTCTTTCAATGTCCAAAGCACTACAGAAAATATAGATATGATTGCTAATACTGGAAAAAAAATTATCAGCTTTTCACAAAGAAGTTTTCACATCAAGCCGTTACTCATCAGTCACCTCAAAATGTTCACAAAAATCACAAAAGATCACCAGATAGTTTAGAATATTAAAAGGATGAAAAAATCAAACTATCTGTGTTTTTCTCCACTAAATTTTTTAATAATATCATTTTATCATCATTTTCAATTCAAAACCACAAGTGTGAACCAAGATTTTTTTAGCTAACTACATTACAAGTATCACACGTGCTTTGCTTGTTTGGACAACACTGCGAAAAAGTGATTATCCAACAAGTAAAGAGTGAAGACAAATATCATATAAAAGTAATCACATAGAAATTAAGGGTAAAATCGTCCCTAAAAGATGTAAAATAGTGGATAAACATAAAAATTGAAAAGAAAGTGACAATATTTGATCTTCCACTGTAATAAATAGGTATTGACAAGGGAGAAAGTCAAACACATACCTCACCAAAAGCAAGATTATAATATTTGCAAGTATTCGCGTGAAATCAGTTCTTGTTGTTTTAAAACACTGTGAATGCAGATGCAAACATGTGATTAACTGATCATAATGTTAACTAACTATTTTTACCAATTCAGTGCTTGATTGATAAAACTTAGCTAAAATTATTATCAAATTTTCAACTAGTCAAACTTCAATTCTAACCACACAATTCATAGGACCGCAACTTAAATCACCGTTTCAATCACATCAATTTTTATCAAAATCTGCTAAAAACTTTTATCAAAAGCTTTGTCAAACAACCACTAAGTTCAACAATACTCTTTTCAACTTAGCAATGTAATGGAACAATGTAATTAAGCAGGAAACTGTTTGAGTTGATAACAAGGATATTTCATTCTTGTGCCAGTTTGTTTTTATGGTAAATGACCAACTATATCACTCCCAATCAAATGATGAAGCAGCACACCTGCTGCAACACTTACATTCAAACTCTCCACTGCCAAAAAAGACCTGAATTCTTGATCTGGATTTTGAACACTAACCACCTCTTCATCCCCCCCTGCAATCACATCAACAGGAAGGTTTCCAGGAATTCTAATCAATTGAGTGCAAGATCTCTCCACGAGTGGTCTCAAACCAGTGCCTTCACTGCCTAGAACAAGGATTGTAGGAGCACCGGGCACAATTTCATTCAAAGGAACAGCTCTTGAAGACACTGATCCACCTAGAACCCTCCAACCATTTTCAGCTGAAGATGTCAAGAATTGCATCATATTCTTGCAGGATCTGAGCTCCATTAACTCAAGTGAGCCTGCACTTGCTTTGCTCACAACCCCACTTAATGGGGCAGAGTTCTTTGCACACAATACCACACCAGAAGCTCCAAAGAAGTAAGCAGACCGAATAATTGCCCCCAAATTCTGAGGATCAGTAACCTCATCTAAAGCCACCCAAAGAGGACCCTTGTCTTCCTCAATGGAAACTGGCTCCAACTCCTTCATATTTACCATTTCCAGCGGTGAAGCATCCAGGACCAAGCCTTGATGAGGCCTATTATCAACAACCATGTTCAGATCATGCTTCGACACCTCTTTTATGCTTAAGCCAATCTTTTCCACCATCTTCATAACTTTCTCGAAACCCTTCTTGTCCTTCTTCTTTCTATTATTCACGCTCAAATCTAACCCTTCCTGAACATACAGGGCGTAGAATTCTCTTCGCCCAGCTGATAGTGCAGCTAAAACAGGACCAACTCCATAAATCCCTTCTCCAACTATTTTTAGCAAAGTTGATTCCGTAGCCTCTTTCCATGTCTTCCTACCCCAATTTTCCTGTTTATTCCATCTCCGGACCTCCGGTCTGTCAGACCCATGTTTTTTCTCGACAATCTTGTTGAACTTATTTTGAATGTTATACCACCTAGGTTCATTAACATCATCAACCTCTCCCAGTTCTTCAGTCTCTTCCAGTCCTTCAACACTTTCATCTTTATTTTTATAGTCACTTCGTAGACCTTCAAATTTTCTAGTTTCCCTGAATTCCACAGTAGATGCACCACCTTTTAAAAACTTTTCTGCTGATTCCTCCCACGGAGACCTGTTAGTTTTCATCGTCACATTTTTCTCCAATTTTTTCTCTTCTCCGGCCTTAGATTTGGCTAACCAAGGAAGGGTCTTTCCACCGCCTTCTACAAGCTTTCCTGAATATGAACTAGAAAAACTTCTGTTTCTAAATAGCAAATAACTCCGCAAAGCATTTCTTACACAATACCCCACCTCAAGTGAAGTTTCAAAGCGATACTCGACTGAACTATTCCTGGGTCCTAACGAATAGAACTGTTTGTGGGTTTTGAGACTAGACTTAAGGGCTGGACGATATCCAGCTATCAAAGATAGGGGCATTAGGGTGTGAAGTTTCCTCTGTATTTTCGGGGGCTGTGAGGAAATCCTAAAAGCTAAAGGAAATGCTTGGGCTTTTGCCATATTACAGCAACAGTAGGTGAGAAATTTCAAAGAAGTTTTCAATTATGAAATATGAAGCATTCAAGATTTATAAAAACATACACCGATAGTTCAATTAAGAAGAACAACGGCTAACAAGTACATACCCTCTTACTTTCCGGCCATGATTTGGCTCCTTTTGCCTCGGAGATTTTAGAAGTGTTTATCGGCGTTTTGGAAAGGAACGCGGCAGGCAGGAAGCAGAAGGGCAATTTTTATCAGGCGACGGAACGTCGTCGTATCATTGTGGTTCATTCGTTCTTTGAGCTAGTTTATATTATAGGTTAAGCAATAAAATAGTATTTTCAATTACATCAGTAATTTTTCCTTCTTTTCCAATCATATATTTTATATCAATCTACTATTCCAGAATACATTCTTTTAAAAGAATGTGGCTCAAATACACCCTAATTTGGCCATGTTGGATTGCAATTCAATTTCATATTAAGCCCCTATTTGGTACACATTAAAATTTTCATTTTCATTTTTCTATTTATTTTCAACAACATATTCTTCAATAAAATAATATTTTTCATCACATCAATAACTTTTACTCATTTCTCAACCACACATTCTCCATTAATCTACTATTCCAGAATACATTATTCCAAAATAATGTGATTTTTCATCTTTCACTCATATGCTCGGTGAGAAAATCTTTTCTAGACAACATTTTTTTTTTTTTTTTTGCAATGAAAACAAATTTTATCCCCAATTGTAACAAATTATATCCATTTAATGGATAATTTCTATGAAAAATAAAATCAAACGAACGTCAAAAGATCCAAAACTTCAATATTTTTCAGGTGGAAAATTATATCAATTAAACACAATTAATTGACAATTCACAATAAAACAAGTTCTAGACAATTTAATTTCCTGAAATTCATTTTCTTTCTACCCAAATTCCATTTTTGCAAACAAGTGGATCCTAATGAACCATTAATTGTACACTTTGACCCTAATGACCATTAATTGTACACTTTGGCCACTAAATTTTAATTTATGATTATTAGCACAAAACGTTCCTACGTCTAAAGTTCATTGTGCAAAACGTCACAATCTTCCAATTTGTTACATTTTCACCCTATTTACACCGTTCATTGCAGAAATCATCATTTCCATCCATTTTCATTCAATTTTCAATAAAGAATTGTGAAATAACAAATATACTCCATATTTAAATAAAATAAAAAGAAAAGATTTTGTATATAAAGGTGACAAATTTTTTTCGAGTGAGTTCTCAATACACTCATAAAACTTTCACAACCCAGTTTCAATTCTATTCAATTCAGAAAAAAAAAATGTGACTTTGAAAGATATAACGGTGTCTGCATCGATAAATTTACTTAGTACTTTTGCAATCTTGCTGGCTTTTGCTTTGTTCAAAATTTAGCCCATCAATGAAAGGATTTACTTCTTCAAATGGTATATGAATTGTAGGAGGACTAATCCGTGTAGTCGAGGTGGGGTGGGATTCCATTTTCTCAATTGGATGCCACATGCTTTGAAAATGAGTGACTTTGTAAATAAGGTCACATTTTTTTACGATGCTACTACTAAAGCGAGGGCTAACTTTCCATATCAGGATATCTAGCTTCCTCACCTTGTAAATACTTACTTACGTAATGTACTGACAATTGTTGTTGCCCTTTCTCTTTTATCAAGATGGAACTCTATGCTACCTTAGAACTTTTAAGAACAAGAATAATTTCTCCCCACTTAATGGCTTGGCTAATATCGGGGCTTTTCCTAGGTGTTCCATCAAAGCCTGAAAGGCTTGTTCGCATTCATCGGTCCATTTAAACCTTTTTCCTCGTTTTAATGCTTGAAAGAAAGAGAGCATTTATTCGTAGCTCGTGAGATGAATCTGCTTAATGCGATGACCTTTTCTGTTAAACAATGCACCTCCTCTGATTTTATTGGAGATCGCATTTGACGAGGATTTTGACAAGATTTTCCTCAATACCTTGTTCATTTACCCCGAATCCCAAGAATATTCCAAATGTGACCCCAAAATCACGTTTTAATGGATTGAGTTTCATTCGGTATTTCTGTAGTACATTAAAGGCTTCTTCCAAATGTTTCAAGTGACTCTTAGCTCGAAGACTTTTAATGAGCATATCACCAATATATACTTCCATTGTCTTACCTATCTGATCCGCAAACATTTTGTCTACTAGTCTTTGATAAGTGACACTAGCACTTTTTTATCTGATTGACATTACCTTATAATAGTATAACCCCCAATCTATCACAAAGGTATGTGTTCTTTGTGTGGTCCATATATGGGCATATAATTATACTTCGAATATACATCCATGAAATTTAGCAGTTCTTGTCATGTAGTTGCATCTACTAGCTGATCAATTCTGGAGAGTAAGAAACTGTCTTTGGGACATGCCTTATTACATTTTCCTTGAAAGTTCGTGAGGCTCTTTCTCTTAAATTGCTAAGATGATTTCCTCGCACGAATCCCTGATAATATTTTATGGAAGCTTTGCCTTTATTTGTGGAGAACTTAACGTGCAACTTGTGAAGGAAAATTGTTATGTTTGCTTGCCTTATGCAGGCTGTTCGAGGAATGTGTTTGATAGGAAACAAATTTTATCCCCAATTGTAACAAATTATATCCATTTAATGGATAATTTCTATGAAAAATAAAATCAAACGAACACCAAAAGATCTAAAACTTCAATATTTTTCACGTGAAAAATTATATCAATTAAACACAATTAATTGACAATTCACAATAAAACAAGTTCTAGACAATTTAATTTCCTGAAATTCATTTTCTTTCTACCCAAATTCCATTTTTGCAAACAAATGGATCCTAATGACCATTAATTGTACACTTTGACCCTAATGACCATTAATTGTACACTTTGGCCACTAAATTTTAATTTATGATTATTAGCACAAAACGTTCCTACGTCTGAAGTTCATTGTGCAAAACGTCACAATCTTCACATTTTTTATCTGATAGTTCAAAATTTCTAAAAGTTGGTATGCTAGGTGCTACTTACCTATCTTCACTAACATAGTCACTTGTCTGTGAGGAATCTGATTGCCTCTAATCAGGGGCGGACCCACATGGGGTCATGTGGAGTAAGATGACCCCACAAAAAAAAAAAAAAAAAATTTGAGTTTTTTTTTTTAACCTAAACATTTTTGAAATCTCATTTTTGACCCCACAAAAATTTTGTCTCGGTCCGCCCCTGTCTCTAATGAAATAGTGAGGCTTCGACACAAGAATCCATGATTATATATTTGCATTCTATCAAAGCATTTTCGTATAGAACATTCATTAAACTTTTATTTTCTACAAGCATATGTGTTTAAAGTTTTTTCCAGCTATCATTGCTTGTATGACTACTGCCTCATCCTTAGAACACTCGATTTTATTTCCAGATTTAATAGATTTAATTGAAGACACTATAGATTTCGAATTACCTCTCGGGAGTTCCTAAAGCTGTATTTTTTGCTACAAACTTATCCTCTCTCCATGGTGCCGATCTCTTCATCCTTGTTCAAGATTGAAAGACGATATTCCTACTACTTTCTTCAAATTCTCCCTTTCTTCTTTTACACTTTTCATCTCTTTCTTTGTAGTGCAACTGTCGTTAGACTCCTTGTTAGGAAACTCCTTGCCAGACCTTAAAATCTCCATTTTAGTAAGATTTGACTCTGTTTCACTCATCTCTTCACAATTTTGATGATCTTTAAATTCTAATATTAAGATTGGGGTTTATCTTTGTTCTGGTTTTTCATAGATGATGCCAATTTGTTGACCACAAAATTATGATCAACAAAATTTCCTTACCTAGTAAGGATTTTTTCCTTCTAATCTCATCATACTTAATGCTCAATAAGGAGCAAGAGAAAAAAATGACTACTTGGAAGCAGGGGCGGACGCAGGACTTCAAACTTAGGGGGGCACAATTAAACTTGAAAAAAAGTTGGGGGAAATTATATAATCGAAAATTTACGTCCAAAAAACTCATACTTATGTAATTTTGCATCTGACCATTTACATAGAATATGACTTTTTCGAAGGTAAAAAATTCAATTTTTTTTGTCATATTCCATATAAAATTTCCTAATAAAATGATGAAAATTACATTAAAAAATTTGTATCATAAAAATAATAAAAATTAATGAAATAATTGAATTTTTTTTAAAAAAATATTCGAGTTGGACGTCTTTCTTCAAAACTCACGTTTAACGTATTTTTAACTATTTTCGATATCTGTTTAGACTATTCGATATGTCCATAATATAGTTCTCGAAATAAGTTTTGAGATGATATAAACAATTTGTAAAATCGATTAGCGTACGATCGTCGGAAGATTTTTAAAATTAGTTTTCAAATTTATTGTGATTTTGCCCCTGTTTGGTGGAGATTAAAATCAAATTTTTAGTAAATTTTGATCAAAGTTATATATTTAAAGATTCCATGATATATGTTAATAAAATTAATTGTTAAATTTGATTTAGATTAAAATTTATATTTCAATCAATACCAAACATGACTTTATTTTTAAAAAAAAAAAAAAAAAAAATCTCGGAAGTTAGTGGGGCATCACTAGGCCCTACCTTGGGTCCGCCCATGCTTGGAAGGGAGATATTCAAATTTGTATGCTTTTCTCCTTCTAAGCGGGACTATTTCTAGATTTCTTTTGGGACCCTTTTTGATTAATGACAAGTAGTGACCATCCAATTCTGTTACATGTTCATATTTTATTCATTCATTGGTTTTAAGTCATGCTTTTTGAGTCTTTGTTCACATGTGCCTTGCTAGCAACTTCTAATGATGTGTGATATTATGGAGGCAGTTCGTCACTTTTCATGACATCAATAACTTTTTTTTTTTTTTTTCAATTACACGTTCTTCATTATTCTACTATTTCAGAATACATTCATCCAAAATAATGTGGCTTGACATTATTAATAGGAATATGGAAAACCTCTTAAGCTGAGGGACGGAAACATCTAAAACAATGTGAATCAGTTATTACGCAGCTAGAATTTGCTAGCAGCTATTCCAAAAGTAAAAAACTAGAAAGAGCCCATTTGAGATGATCTATCGTAAACAATCGGTCCACTTTTATGATCTAATTCAAATACCAAAATGAGAAAAGACTAGTGTAAAAGGTGAAGATAGGGCTGGGAAAATGAAGGAGCTCGACAATTGCGTTAAGTTAAAGATTAAAGAATCGAACTTCAAATACAAAGAAAAAATGTCGATAGAGATAATGCCTGTGAAATTGACTTATCCCAACACATGCACATACATTCTACTTTCAATATTTCTTACAGGAAGTTTCAACCTAGAGGAGGAGATTTGGACCGTCCCTAAAATACTCGAGACGAGTTTCTTTCATGGAGGAAAAATGATGCAAAATTAATTTACATTCTTTAGTCAAAGAGTCAAATGAGTAAAAAAAAAAATCATTATTCAGTTTTATGCAAGTGTCGACTTTTAAAATGTGAAGTCAAGAAAGGCTGTTTGTTTTAAATTTGAGCGTAGAATGTATTTTGAAATAATAAATTTACGGAGTATATGTGATTTAAAAATAGGAAAAAGTTTTGATTTTGCATGTAATATTATTTTATTTAAAAATGTGTAACTGAAAATAGGAGAGATAAAATTTAATTTGGAAAAGAAGGGGATCGAACAAGGGCTAATAGGTGACGTCTAGGGTTTCTAAGAGTCATGTAATAGAAGTTATTGTTCAGTATAAATTATCGAATCATGCTACAGTACTAGAGAGGTTGACATAATTATTCACATAATGTCAAAATAATATTCTATTCACTAGCGGACCTACAGTGGGGCTTAGTGGGGCACGTGCCCCACTAGGTTTTGAATTTTTTTTTTTTTTTTTTAAGTTCACGTTTGGTATCAATTGAAATCTAAATTATAATCTAAATCAAAGTTAACAATAAATTTTAATAATATATTTCATAGAATCCATAATTGTTTTAACTTTTATCAAAATTTACTACAAATTTGATTTTAATTTCTACCAAACATGGGCAAAATCACAATAAATTTGAATTTCGATAACATGGTAATTTTAAAAATTCACTAACGATTGTACGCTAATCAAATCTACAAATTGTTTATGTAATCTCAAAACTTATTTCGATAACTACATTATGGGTATATCGAATAGTTCAAATAGATATCGAAAATAGTTAAAAATACGTTAAACGTGAGTCTTAAAGAAAAACGTCTAACTCGCATTTTTTTTAAAAAAAATCAATTATTTCATTAACATTTACTATTTTTGTGATACACCTCAATGTAATTTTCATCATTTTATTAGGAAACTTTATATGGAATATGACATCAAAAATTTTCGAAATTTTACATCCGAAAAACTCATATCACATGTAAATTTTCGAATGCAAAATTACATGGGATATGATTTTTTTTTACGTAAATTTTCGAGTGTAAAATTTATCACAACTTCTTTGCAAGTTCGAATGTGCCCCCCTAACTTTTATCTTCTGCGTCCGCCCCTGATTCTATTATTGGAACTTTTCCATTTGAATTATTCTACTGTGCCAGGCTGTAAAAGGCCGGCACAGCAGCCCCCTCATTAAAAAAACCCACCCCCCATGTATGTGAGATGACCTGTAAAAGGCCTGGTAAAATGGCTCTGGTAGCCAAGCTCGGTTCTTTCCATTTAGTTATATGTTGCCAACACCCACTGTGTAAAGATATCTGTCAACAAACTGTCTTTATCCTAAAGTATCTGAGTACTTGGAAGGTAGAACATTGTTTTCAAATACGTGTCAAGTTTTATGCTCCCTCGTCCCATAAACAAGATTTTAAAATACCAATTTTTCGTTTTCCAAATAATAATAATGTTAATGTGTTTGGCATTTGAACCACTAAGGCTGTTGGTATTTGAACTTCCATTTGGATTTTTCATTAAGATGTTGAAGTCCACATTTCTTTAATGGTGTTCAAATGCCAAACACATTATTTTTTTTTTTGCATCCACTAAGGCTGTTGGACAATAATGTGTTTTGCATTTGAACCACTAAGGCTCCATTATCAAGTTTTAATGTTGTTCAAACTAATGCATCATATTGTCAATTACAAGAAATTAGAGTCCGTTTGATTGTAAATGTGGAAAATTGGTGAAAAGAAAATGAGAATTGATTTTACTAAGAATTGTAATTAATTGTGTTTGATTGGTATAATTTTTCATGGAAAATATTGAAAGTTTGGTGTACATTTCGCTTCGTTTATTATGAAAATTGTTCATTAAAGTGATAATTCTTTTTACCATTAGGTCTAAAATTTGTTCCAAAAAAAAAAAAAAACAAAAAACAAAATAACCATAGCGAATACCATTCGTTTGACTCTTTTTTATATGAAAATTGTCAATAAAAGTGATTTTTTTTTTACCATTATGTCTATAATTTTTTCCAATTGCCAAAAAAATAAAAAATAAAAAAACCTGAAAAATATTTGCCCACCAAAATATCAAGAATTTATTTTTCTCAAAAAGATAAAAAATTTGGAAAGTTGAAAAATATTTTTCCGAGAAAATTTTGCCTGTCCTATTAAACGGAGGCTTAGGTTTCAACGGGAAAACAAAAAGGTGGATTCTGAATCCTATTGTTTCATTAACTTGAGTTTTCACTGAAGCTTATCAAATCACATTTCATTGCTAATTTATAATTGTTAAAATAGTTCAGTAAGAAACACCAGAATAAATGAATTGTGTGTTTGTTTTCGATTAAAGTTGGATTAACTGTCAAATCCAAAAATGCATTTCTTATGGGAACCATACTTGCATTTTATTATTTGTCCATAATATAGTACATTCGCGGAATTTCCATCGTAACAATAGTAAATTTGTGGCGCAACTATTTTCATATTGGAAATACAGAATATTAGTTTTTAGAGAAAGTTGGTTCAATGTGATTTCCTGTAAAAATACTTTCCAAATATGAAGTGTTTTTAAAAATTAATTTTCAAATATAAATTAAGCTAGTTTCTTTCAAAATCTCTTCTACAAGAAGCAAAAATAAAAATAAAAGCAAAAGTAAAAATCACGCCGAACAGATCTCAGTGTCAGTTGATTGAAGCATGGGAAAAACCATACTTTTAATATGCATCACTGTACTGAATGAGAGATCTATATGCTGTAATTTTTTTGGTGCTTGCTATTGATATTTAGAATTTCGTACTCCCAAACTTGAAATTACTATCTAAATTTAGGTGGAGGTGGCAATGGGCGGAGTCGAGCCGGCTTGGCCAATGCTAACACGAGCCGAGCTTCGGCTCGACTCGTGGGCATTTGGGTGAGCTCTTCAATATCTTCTTCTTACTCGTCCTGGTGTTGCTTTTGCGGTTAATAAGCTATCACAATTTATGCATATGCCTACTACTGGGCACTGGCCTCTTGTTAAAAGGTTACTTCGTTATCTTTGTGGCACTATAAATGAAGGTCTTCAGCTAATTAAAGCATAGTTGTTATACTCGACCCGGACAATGCAGTGTGTTAATGAGTTAGTGGTTCAACCGGTGATCTGATAGTTCAACCGGTGGGTCAATGCATAAAGACCTACAAAAAATATAAAGTATAAATTGTTTAGGGGCAAATTAAAATTTTTAATTTATTTTTCACTGATTATTTAGATCTATAAAATAAAGTAAAATGTTGGACCAAAATTTTCTAAAACAATATTTTTATAAAAGTTATAAATGATTCATTAGATAAATGTAAGTTATTGCACACAACACTAAAGCACTTTATGTTCAAGTGGTGAATAACTCATTATTTTTCTTATAGGTCCAAGGCTCAATTCCATTGGACCCAAATTTTTTTAAAGAGGATTTCATAACCCTATCAAATCGGTCAATCGGGCCAGGTAAATAGTCGGTTAACTCGGTTAAATCAGTCAAATACATTTTTATCAAATTAATATGCCCGACCTGATCAATGGTCTGGCCTGTCAATTTCTCGATCCGACCAGTCGAGTCTGGCTGGGTTTTATAACTATGATTTAAAGACTCTCATTTGTCCTTACATGCATTTTCTGATGCGACTAGGCTAGCAATCCAGAAGAAGTTCTAAAAAGCAACGAATCGTAGCTCGTTCCTCTACTGAGGCTGAATATCATTCAGTTGCCGCAACAACAACCGAGTTTAATTTATCTATATTTTTTTTTTGTTACGAGACCTGCATGTCCGTCTTCCTACAAATTCTATAGTTTATTGTGATAATATCGGGGCTACTCATCTTTGCTCTAATCCACTTTCCTATTCACAAATGAAACATGTGGCTATTGATTTTCATTTCATTCGTGATCAAGTTCAAAACGGTCTTCTTCACATTGCACATGTTTCTTCTTCATATTATCAACTTGTTGATGCTTTAATAAAACCACTTTCCAGAGCTAGATTTCTTCTTCTCAAGGACAAGATTGGCCTCTCCTCACGAGCTCCATCTTGAGGGGGTATAATAATAGATGTGATATAGATATACTTGAAGTCAGATAGAGTTTTTATATGTTTTAACACTTTGTAATTCCGTTCCTTGTTGCTTGTGACTAGACAATTTGTTGTATCTTGACTATATATACTTGGTTGATAGTATTCAATAAAATATACCACAATTTCTCTCAATCTTCTATTCTATTACACTTGAGAAGGATCATGTGACGTGGTGAGATTTTTCAAAGTCGTACATTTAATTGGCATAATTCACACGGCTCTCCGCTCAAAGATTTTTCTCAGTCGCCCACTTTGAATGAGCCTTTCTATTAAATTTATTCCACATTTGATGCGTTTTTGCTTGTAGTTTATGGATATAAGTTGGTATTGGGAGGCTGATTTGGTGATCAGAATCAAATAATTAAATAGAATAAGGTTGAAAATTTAATATAAAGGTTGGTATTTAAAAATTTTATTTTTACTTTTCGACCTTATTTTTAATGTTTGTTTCGTCTTAAGTAAAAATTTTAAACTCAAACGCGTAATCTCCCTTAAAAATAGAAGAAAATCAAAATAAAATGATGAATAAATAAAAATGAAAAGATTATTATTAATTTTTTTTAAATACTACATTTTTTAAAAGTCTGGTTTCGAGAAAGAAAATGGAAAAAGCCAAATAATTGGTTGATTGGTAGTTGGAAATACAAGTTTGAATGGAAGTTTCAAAGTCAACGGTCTTGGAATTTTTTTTTTTCTTTTGACTATTGACTTTGATGTTTCAGTAACAAATCTTCCTTCCTCTTTGCACCCCAATTTTTAAATTTCATGAAATCCATAATTATTTCATCGAGTCAAACCACTCAGAGGCTAAGTGGTAAAAATAGTTTCACTAGGCTATGTTTGATAGCCTTTATTTTTCTTGAAAAATGGAAAAAAAAATTTCTTCTCTATGTAAAACACTTGTTTGATAGTCAAAATTTTGCATGAAAAATGTTTTTCCCCCTCCCACCTAGAGATGGCAAAAAAACCCGTCCCGCCCCGCCCCGACGTCGCCCCGCCCCGCCCCGATGGGTTGGCGGGGCGGGGCGGGGCGGGGATTGCCGCCCCGCCTCGGGTCGCGGGGCGGGGACGGGGCGGTGGGTGCCCGCCCCGGCACCGCACCCGCCCCGCCCCGTTAAAAATTTTTTTTTTTTTTTTTTTTTTAACGTTGTTTGTTTAATTTTGGACATTGTTTATTTTCATTGTTTGGTTTGGATATTGATGTAATTATTTTAAGTATTATTTGCTTTGAATTATAAAATTTTGAATTGTATTTAATTGAAAATTTTTTGTTTTTTAAAAAAAAAAAAAAAAAAAAAAAACTAAATGGGGCATTAAACGGGGCAAAAATTCGCCCCGCCCCGCCCCGCCCCCGTCCCCGCCCCGTCCCGCCCCGTCAAAGGCGGGGCGGGGCGTGGGGGGGCAGCGGGCGCGGGGATTGGCGGGGCGGGGCGGGTGGGGGTGCCCCACGCGCCTATTTTCCTTGTTTTTGGGGAATTGCTTTTCCCACCATTCCAGGTTTTTTTTTTTTTGACAATTAAAATAAATTTCATAACCAATTGTAAAAAAAAAAAAAATCATTTTACTAGACAATTTTCATGTAAAACGAAACCAAACAAACACTAAACTTTGATGAAAAAATGGTATATATATATATATATATATATATATATATATATATATATATATATTTATTATATTATATTATATATTTTTTTTTTTTTTTTTTTTTTTTTTTTTTTTTTTTTTTTTTTTTTTTGCATTTTTTGCAATGGTAACAAATTTCATAACTAATTGTAAAAAAAAAAAATGCACTTTAATAGACAATTTCCATGTAAAATGAAGCCGAATGCGAACAAAAAGATCCAAAATTTTAAAATTTTTGGGTGAAAAATTATACCAATCAAACACACTTATTTAACAATTACCTTGAAAACAAGTTCTAGACAATTATTTTTCCTAAAATTCATTTTCTTCCACCTATTTTTCATCCTACCAATCAAACGGACACTGAGTCCCTATTTGGTGGGGATCAAAATCAAATGTTAGTAAATTTTGATAAAATGTGTAATTGAAAAGTGTGTATCTAATAAAATGTGTCGTTAAAATTAATTATTGACTTTGATTTAAATTAAAATATGAATTTTAATTTTTACGAAATAGGGGCTAAAAGTCTTGAACCGTGACCGATGCAAAAAATTTATTTGATTTAATATTTATATCAGCTCGTGTGTGATAGTTATAAATATTTTTCTAAATGACTATGTCGACATTGAAAGAATATGAAACTTTTTACTTCAACTACCAAGTTTTCCCTTCAAACTTTGATAAAAAGAATAAGTTAGCCTACTCTTCGTTATCAAACTTATATTACGAATTGCATTGGAAAAATCTATGCATTTTTTAGTAAATTGGAGTACCGTTCGAAGGATCGGACTTAGAAGTGAGGAGCAATCACTTTATCGGCCTCTTTGACATAGTCGTATACTTAAAAAGATAGACAAACAAATTGCACACAAGCATACTGTGTTTACGATATCTTGTCACGTAACTTTTAGTGATAACAAGATTTTAACTTTTAATTTTATTTATTTGGATATTGAGTAAATGATTTTTCTATTTATCAACTGGTATTTCGGTGTACAATTCCTGCACAATAGGGGGTTCACGGATTTTTTTTTTTTATTGGACGTGGACTCAATTAATTGTGGCCCCTATTGTGAGAGGAGTCTACAATAACAAAACCCGTAAAATCACTGCATTTAATAATTGAAAGGTCATCTATATTTATATATACGGCACACTTTGAATAAAGATAATTAAAATCAATTGGTATCTCATCACACTTTCCTCCCTTCTCAGTTTTCACATTATAGTCTTGGACCCTTGGTATCACCTTCTCCACTACCCGACATTCTGATCTCTTCTAAATGCCACCACCAAATCAACACAAAATTAACTGAAAAACCTACCTCGGAAAATGTCGAAAACTACTACTCCATTCCTCCATTTCTTCACCATCATTTTCTTCTTCACCTTATCCTTTTTTCATGGCGATGCACAAAATTTTGCAGCTCAAGAACAAACCATTCTTCTTCAACTCAAAGACTACTGGTCCAGTTTAACCAACATCGGTCACTGGATTCCGTCGTCTGACCACTGCACGTGGCCCGAGGTCACGTGCACCGATGGTCGGGTCACAAAACTCGAGATCATCAATAACGCCATCAGCAAAACAATCCCAACATTTATCTGTGACCTTAAAAATCTATCCTACATTGATCTTCACCAGAATTTCATCCCTGGATCCTTCCCTAAATCTCTTTATAACTGTTCTAATCTCAAATATTTAGACCTTCAAGAAAACCATCTCGTTGGAAGAATTCCTGATGACATTAACCGGCTTTCGCCTTGGCTTCAGGTTCTTAACTTGAGTGGGAACAATTTCTCTGGTGATATCCCTGCATCCATTGGGAGCTTCCCGGAACTCAAAAGTCTCCAGCTTTCGACCAACTTGTTCAACGTTTCTATTCCCCCAGAAATTGGCAATCTGTCCAATCTTGAAGAATTAAATTTGAACGACAACCCGTTTTTGCCACAAGTAATACCATCAAGTTTCACAAAGCTGAAGAAATTGAGAAATCTTTGGATGTATATAACAAATTTGATAGGAGAAATCCCTGAAAGTGTTGGGAATTTGTCAGCTTTAGAATCCCTGGACTTTTCTGAAAATGGTTTAAGTGGCAGTATCCCAAATTCTCTGTTCCTGCTCAAGAATTTGACTGCTGTGTTTCTTTACAAAAATAGGCTGTCGGGATCAATTCCTCGGACTGTTGAGGCCTTGAATTTGAAGGTAATCGATCTTTCTTACAATAACTTGACGGGAACAATACCAGATGATTTTGAAAAGCTGACAAAACTTACGGGTTTGGCTTTGTTTGTCAATCAATTGTCTGGCAAAGTTCCAGTAGGTATCAGTAGATTCCCATCTCTGATAGATTTTGGGATATTCAGCAATAATCTGTCAGGCGAATTGCCACCCGATTTTGGGTTACACTCAACCCTGAAAACATTCCAAGTTGCGTCTAACCATTTTGTTGGGTCGTTACCAAAGAATTTGTGTGCTAATAAGGCACTTATAGGTTTGGTTGTCTTCGACAACAATTTGACAGGTGAATTGCCAGAATCTCTAGGGAATTGTGACAGTTTGATGGTTGTTCGGGTTTATGGAAACCAGTTTTCTGGTAATATTCCAGGAGGATTGTGGACATCATTGAACTTAACTACACTGATGATGAGCGATAACTTGTTTACAGGTCAGCTCCCGGATAAAGTAGGGCCTAACTTGTCTCGGCTTGAAATGCATAACAACCAGTTTTCGGGTGAAATTCCAGCCGGGATATCTTCTTGGGAGAACTTGAGGGCGTTTAAGGCAAGTAACAACTTGCTTACTGGTAAAATTCCTACAGAATTGACTGTTCTTCCATTGCTGTCAAGTATTTTGCTAGATGGAAATAGACTTTCTTCAAACCTTCCATTGACAATAACCTCTTGGAAATCTTTAAATCTTTTGAATCTCAGTCGAAACCAATTATCTGGTGAAATTCCTGCAGCAATCGGGTTTTTACCTGAACTCGTGTATTTGGATTTGTCAGCAAACAACTTTTCTGGTCCGATCCCACCTGAAATTGGCCGTTTGAGGCTATCTTCACTCAATCTCTCTTCAAATCAGCTCTCTGGGAGAATCCCGGGTGAATTTGAAAATGCAGCTTTCGATAGCAGCTTTCAGAATAATCCAAGACTCTGTGCAAGTAATCCAGCGTTAGGGCTCAGCAGTTGTGAGGCTTCACCTGCCAGAAAATCGAACAAACTTCCATCCCACTTAATTGCTACAGTATCAAGTATTTTAGCGGTTGCATTTTTAGTTGTTTTCTTATACACAATCTTAGTTGTTAGAACTAACAGGAGGAGGAAGCACGATCTAGAGTCGACTCGGAAAGTTACTTCATTCCAGAGATTGAATTTCACAGAGTCAACCATTTTATCTGGTTTAATAGAGAACAACATAATTGGAAAAGGAGGATCAGGAACAGTTTTCCGGATTCCCATTAATCATTCCGGTGCATATGTTGCTGTTAAGAGGATTTGGAACAATGTGAACTTGGATCTGAAACTCGAAAAGGAATTTCTATCAGAAGTTCAAATTCTTGGCAACATAAGGCACTCCAACATTGTGAAACTTCTTTGTTGCATTTCAAGTCATAATTCGAAGCTGCTCATATACGAGTACATGGGAAATCGTAGTCTCGACAGATGGCTTCGTGGCAAGAATCGACCATCCACAATCTCGGGTTCAGTTCATCATGTGGTTTTAGACTGGCCTAAGAGGCTGCAAATTGCAATTGATTCTGCTCAAGGGCTCTCCTATATGCATCACGATTGTTCACCATCCATTATCCATCGTGATGTAAAATCAAGCAATATCCTGTTGGATTCTGAGTTCAATGCAAAGATTGCAGATTTTGGCCTAGCAAGAATGTTGATCAAGAATGGAGAACCTGACACGATGTCCACCGTGGCAGGCTCATTTGGTTATTTTGCTCCAGGTATGCGACGTACTCTCGACTCTTGTCAAATAACGTATGATCTCCACAAATTTATTTACATTACTTTATATTTACATTACTTTAAATTTTCAGAGTATGCACAAACAAGGAGGGTGAATGAGAAGGTTGATGTATATAGCTTTGGAGTCGTCCTTTTGGAACTAGTGACCGGAAGGGAAGCTTGTGATGGAGACGAGACCTCGTCTCTGGCAGAATGGGCGTGGCGTCACATTCAGGAAGGTAAACATGTAGTCGATGCCATGGATGAGGATATTAAGGAACCACAATATTTGGATGAAATAAGCAGTGTATTCAAACTCGGGATTTTCTGCACTAGCAAACTTCCATCGAGTAGGCCTACTATGAAGGAGGTTTTGCAAATCTTGCTCCGATATAACCATTCATCGCTGCACGGAGGAGAAAAGACCATAAGAAACGAGTACGATTTTGCTCCTCTACTTCAGAACTTGAAACCCGAGAGGAAACTCGAACTCAACGACAGCGTTTAACAACAGTCGTGGGATGAATGTTGATAGTGACAGTTCTTCCACATCCCGGAGTTCCTTCGAGCTGTAGGACATTAGATCTTGAAGTGACTAGGAAAGGGAATGTAATTAGCTTAGCTTATATGTCTGTTCACAAATCCCAGTTACAGGGATTTATAGATATTATACAAAAAAGTATATAATGAATAAAAAAACAAAAATGAAGCAATTTCTTGTAGGAATGGAAATTTAAAAGCTCATAAACCATAACATATTGCAAATTTTATTTAGGAACAACCTGTTGGAGATATTACACCGATAATGTGCATATTATATTAATCAAGAACATGCCGTTAATTTGCGTGAAATCGAAATATCATTCGACTTACCGAAATCTGATTTGAGAAGACAAATTAGTAAATTACCGACTTCTAATATAAGAATATGGATTCATTGCTTCCCAGTCTTGAACGCACCTCTCTTTAATTCAAACATTTCAATAAAACACATAAATAAATTAACCATATTCTAAAATCAAGCATAAATAAAATCAGAAATGAAAAAGATGAAATGCAAGTGATGCGATCGGTCGAGGCAAGTGTTTGACACTTGTCTTTAAGATGAATTTGCCCCGCATCGGTGCTAACGGTTTCTTAACAATCATCTCCCAAGATACAACGACCACGTCTAGCCATAGGAGCACTCCAAATGACTTAGACCAACGAACTCGAACGGAGTTCCCTCTCTACCATAACCATGATTTTGATGCAAGAAATAATCACTTCTAAAAGTGTTTTATGCAAAACTAAAGTAAAATATGAAATGGAATGATATGGAACTATCAATTGAGTTTGTTTCCCTTCATAAAATTCAAACATGTGGGATCTCTTATATAGTAGTTGGAACATCTATGCCAAGAGACACATCTCTTGAAATTTATATCTCTTCATAAAGAGACACAATTACATCTCTACATAAAGAGACAATAATTGAAAAATAATACCAAAAGTCATGATCTCTAAGAGTCATGATCCATATGAAAAGACACATATTTTCATCTACATCATCTCTAGAATATTCCACAATATTCTACACGATTTTTCAACAATTTCAAGTATTAAGCGGTTTAAGTTTGGCTTAATTTCTCATTCACCAAACTACTTGTGTGGGATAATACTTTGTGTTATTTCGAATTGAGTTTGCATTTCATATCATTTGAAGGATCTCAAGATTGTTGAATAATTGATATCTTCTATATATATATAAAGTGCCTAAGAAACGGTAATTCTTGTTTTAAGGAAAAATTTAACGGAATTTGTTGTTTTAACGGAAAATCTATTTTCACCATTAGTTTTATTGTTTCTATTAAATAGCAATTAAGTCACGGTCATTGATGTTGTGTTTGTTGGAATTCCATTATTTAACAATAAATGAATGAGAAATGCAAAATATTTTGTACTACTCAATGTTGTCAAACCCGGCCCGGCCGGTGAACCCGGGAACCGGGCCCAAAATCGGGCCAAACACATTTAAGTTTACAAAATCGGTTAAAACCCGTCGAATCGGCCGGTTCAACCGTGACTCAGAGAACCGGTCACGGTTTTGACAGGTTTTCAGGATTTATTTTTTGTTTAAAATTTTTTAACTCCATTATTGGGCTTCAAAATTTACAATTCTAAGGCCCATGGAGAAGTATTGGATGTCATGCTCATTTTATAGATACACTCGTCTCCAAAGGTTTCATAAACTTCCAATGTGCGATTGTGCATTTTATATATGCTCTTAACTCCAATAGTTTTATAAACTTCCAATGTGGGATAGTAACAAAACAAAATGTTAAAATGCTCGTCAAAATCATTTCCAAATGTATGTCTAATTGACTAATTTGATTTTCAATTACAACTAATTAAATTGTAATAATCACTTTCATTCTTTCATTTATTTAATTTTCAAATTTAACTTAAATTGCACTTGATTATTAATATATTAATGTTAGATATTATTTTCTATAAGTTTAAAATATTTTGATTTAACAAAGTAAATCATTTTAACATATTTATTTTTAATTTTTAGTGTTGGGACTAATTGTAGGATAATGAATCTAATTAGTAAAGATAGATTTACTTTGAATTATTTTTATGTATTTATTGCACTCGGTTCGACTCCAGTTGAATTCCCTCGGACTTCACGTCAGAATCATTCTCGATTGTGAACCAAAACCCTTCATCTCCATTTCCAGATATCGGAATTATCAAATCCACAGACTTTTCATAAAAATCCTATGATTAATGCTCATGTTTAGTTCCTTAATTAATAAAAAAAATTAAAATTCTTCTAACACTAATTAGCAATATTATAGTATTATATTAAGGACGTGTTTGAGCAAAATTATTTTGGAAGAATGTACTTTAGAATAGTAAATTAATGAGGAATGTGTGGTTGAAAAAGAAGGAAAAATTATTGATTTGATGGAAAAAATTATTTTATTGAAGAATGCGTGATTGAAAATGAGTAGAAGAATGAGAATGAAATTTTTAATATGTATCAAACATGGGCTAAATGTTTAGTAAGTATTATTTTTAAATATTAAATGATTTTATGATATAGTAAAAAATCTATTTTTTTATAATATAGAAAAAAACTATTTTTTTTAAAATAAAAATATATTTAATGTCTTAAAAATAATTAAAATAATATTAAAAATACGAAACGCATTATGACGCTTATTCTTCGCGTTGACACATCTAAACTTGCGATTCTTGATTCTCAACATCGACGTCTTGCAACGCATTACGTCTTTTAGAACATTATTAATAAATGAATGGGAAATGCAAAAAGCTTTGTACTACTACATTTTAGTCACTAGAAAAAAAATGAAACTAAAAAAAAAAGATGTGGAGATTATCAATTTAAAAATGCTAATAATTTATTTGGTAAGGTACATTGAACTCAATGAAGAAAAAATATTTACTTATTTAGTTTTGTATTATAATGTTATCTATTATTTTATTATGTACAAAATGTTCATGATTAAGTGCAAAATTTAATATAGTATAATAGTACGAAACACAAATTTATACATTTTAATTTAAAATTTAACACTATTCAAATTAAAATTAATATATCACAATGTGTAATTATTTATCAATTACATAAACATTACATCATTAATTATTTAATGAACCTAAAAAATTATATATAAACTAAGCAAACGTCCATTGCACGTTGCTTATACCTAGTATATATATATATATACACACACTGACAGAAAGAAACAAGGGGAGAGCCGCAACCATTGAGGAGGAAGATGACAATTTTTTGGCAGACTTTGGAGATACACAATTGTGGTGGCTGCTTTTGGTGGAGAACAATAGATATATACTCACATGTGGCAGAAACAAGAGAAAATCCAATTGAAGAAAAAGGAAGAAATAGTCTACTATTGTGGCTGAATTGAGAAAACAGGGCTGAATTTTGATTAATATATGTGTGCACAGTGAAGGAAAAAGAGCCGCAACACGTAATTGGAGAAGTTTTCACATTTGGTCAATTTTTTGGTGATTTTTCTTCGCTTTTGTGTGTTTAAATTCAACATTATGAGTGATTAAATATTTTGATGTTAGGATTGATGATGTAGCTTAGATTTCTATTATATATTTAATTTCAAAATTTTCATATCATTTTAATACTTGTTGATTAATTATTGTGTGTTTAATGATTTAATTGTCTGTACAACAATTAATTAATTTATGGATAATACAGAGATCGAGAGGTGATGCATAATTCCAGCTCGTGCAATAATTAATATAGACATTATAAAATATCGAGAGATAATTATAAGTTATGCGACCTTTGTTGAACTCCTATAGATTAGTGCGTTCTTATGTGTGTGAATTTATATACAGATATAGTAGGTTTGGGCATATGAATATGATTAGTGTTGCTTGAGAGGGATCACTAAATACATTAGGTTAATTCGATCGTTAACATGTATGAAAAATTGTTGAATAAATTGAAATTAAATATATGATAAATAACCTAAGTGAAATCCAAAATCCTAACTACCTCATCACATAATTTTATTTGCAAGTTTAATTTGAGTTTGTTACTTTATTTATTAGAATTTCGTTTAGAAAATAAAATTCAATTTGCTCATTAGTTACCATTTTAATTTAAATTAAAACTAGATTAGTTTAAAACATTATAGCAGATAATAGTTTCTGTGGGACGATATTCGGACTTAATAAACCCACTTTATTACTTGTCACGATCCGTACGCTTGCGAAATTTCATGTACAATAATCATTATGAAAAAAATAATCATATCGAAATGAACTATCCACTCGAAATTGTAACTCACCTTGATGAATTTTCAAATAAGCTAAAAGAAATTTGGAAGGAAAATCTGCATTGCATTCAAAACTTTTCCTCAATTTCTCTGCTTCGAATTTGTTTAAATGGGAAGTGTCTATTGTTACCGAAAAAATCATGCATAAAACCTAGAAGAGACCTATTAGGCTTAGAAACTTGACACCAATAGATTGAGCCCCATTTGTTGGTCAAGAGATTGATAGAAATTGCGTGATTAAAAAATAAGAAAAAAGTTTAAATTTTTGTATAATACTATTTTATTGAAAAATGTGTGATTGAAAAGAAAAGAGAGAAAAATGTATTTTAAAAATAATGGAGATCGAACAAGGTCCAAATATGATAAGTACACCTTGAGAACTGATTTGTCTCCAAAAAAAATTCGGCTCTGCTAAAAAATTATGAGCTAGCTCGCAAGCCAATTAATGCGAGTTGACAAATGATTCACACGAGGTTTGTGTTGCTTGATTTGTGCCCACAGCTCAACTCGAGCACGAGCCTAGCTGGCTCGGCTCATTTGTGAGCAAATTGAGACGACGTCAACTTGCGACATCGGTTTGCAACTCACCCCCACTTTTAACACCCTAGGTTTACCTTAAGAAGAAAATGTGTCATATTACAAGTCAAATTTGTAGTTGATAAGTGATAACAAACCCACTTAAATAACAATTAAACTTTTAAAATTACTTAAAAAATATATTTATTTAAAAAGATAACTTGGGACCTAACTTGATTCAAGCATCGATTCGAACCTAATATCGATAGCATGATATAAAAATTCTGACATTTCCTAAGTTCTAAAATATTTTAGTATATAAAATTATGTTTTTCTTGTTGGGATTAATGAAAAAGCTCGTGTTGCTAAACTATAGGCCCAAAAGATTTTTATGACGCCGAAAAACATGGTAGGATTTTAAGCCACACCAAACAGGGGCATACTATATCTTTTAGATTCTTCAGTGTTTATACTTAAATATTCAACTAAAAACCTTAACAGAATTTCTTGAAATCTAATTTTAGTCAGTTAAAAATAAAACGTAAATGTTAACCAAATAATAATTTTGAAGGCAAAATGCATATTTTTTATTTTCAACGAAGGGTGTGTTTGAGCCAAATTATTTTGGAAGAATGTATTTTGAAATAGTAGATTGATGGAGAATATGTGGTTGAAAAAGAAGAAAAAGTTATTGATGTGATGAAAAATATTATTTTATTGTAGAATGTGTGATTGAAAATGAGTAGAAGAATTAGACTAAAATTTTTAATGTATACCAAACATGGGCTAAAATACTGGATAACCCGTTTGGCTATGGATTGAGCTTGAATTGGCTTGGCTAATTAGAACTCGATTGGGCTCTATTCCTTACAGTTTGGCATTCTGGATGACAGATGAAGGTGTGACAACAAGTGATTGGTGTCAAATTTGTCCAATAATGTAACAAGGTTCACAGAGTGCAAACCTCTGCAGTCAAGCTCGACGGGATAAAATAAAGTACAGATAGGCTAACCCTTTCACGTGTTGAGGAAGAAACGACATATATATATATATATATATATATATATATTTTTTTTTTTTTTTTTTTTTTTTTTTTTTAAATGATCATCAAACAGTGGCTACGCAACGACATGATCAATTAAATTCCCTTAAGTCCCAAATAATTAATAATATTCAAATAAAAATATATGTGACATCACAATTAGTAGAAATGGCGATTTTGCCCTTGCGTCCAAAAATAGAAATTATGCCCCAAACTCACAAAATTTTAACAAGAGCCTAATAGAATCCAAATCTTGCCCCTAATAGTTATCTCTAATCTAATTTACCTTAAAATGAAAGTTGAACTAAACAGCAATTCGAACTCCTCGTTCTTGGACATAGCATTGTGTTTAATTAATAATGACAATGGTTTAATTACATTACATTGCATTTCATATTATATTTATTGACCATTATTTTATTGTAGTCTGCTGTAATTGTTACACATACACGACATTTCCTTGAACAAAAGTGTTGTGTTTGAATATGAACAAAAACATGTATTTTAAATTTAAAAAAAAAAAAGGTTGTCTATTAACTGTAAACAGTATAATTTTCACCATCTTCATAGATTTCTCCAATCTCAAAAACAAAAATAACATAAATTTTAACGAACATTCGTCCTGATATATACATATGTAGCAAAAGTTCTGCAATCACTAATATACATAAGAATCATGCTAGATGTAAACACTTGGTTCATATTAAGTTTCACTTGGTTCATATTAAGTTTCACATCCCACTCACATGGGGGTGGGGCCCATAATCGCGGGCTCCACCCCATGTGAGTGAGATGTGAAACTTAATGTGAACCAAGTGCGAACATTTAGTTTTATTGTATACATAATATAGTCACAGTACTCAATTGTACGAGACTCAAATTCATCTCAGTCAAAATATCTCATTTATAAATTAGTTTAATCATCAATATTTTTATAATCTTGAACACAATTAACCCACTCTGACCACTATTCGGACAGTTTCCATAAGCATAGAATATCGTTGACAAGTAATATATGTGATGAAAAGAGTTATATATATATATATATATATATATATATATATATATAATTATTTTTCGATCTCTTATAATGTATATGTTAATTATTGCACAAGTTTGAATTATATATCACCTCTCGGTCTCATTATTATCCCTAAATTAATTAATTGTTGTGCAAACAATTAAAGTATTAAACACACAATAATTAATTAACAAATATTAAAATGGCATGAAAATATCGAAATTAAATATATAATAAAAACCTTAAGCTACATCATCCATATAACAATAAAAGTATTTAGCCACTCATAATGTTGAATTTAAATACGCAAAAGTGGAGAGATATCACCAAAAATTGACGAAATGTAAAAATTTCAGGTGTTTGAATCTTTGTTTGTTTTCAAACAAAATTAAAACCTAACAAACACACAAACAAGCAATGCTAATTACTTAATTGGTGGCCAGTTAAACAACAAATTTTAGCCAGTTAACCTGACTTTTTATCTCGGGGATTAAAGTCATAATATCAAATCTATGTACAGTTTCAAAATCACAATAGAGAAATTAAAATATACATTTTCAATGTAAAATCGACGTGTATGTGTGAAGAATTAAACATAGCATTATGAATTCATAAGTTGTTTCAATTCTCGACCCTCAATGGTCAAATACGTTCTTTCATTACTCGTAAAACTCATACACCTCCAAACTTATTATTTTCACTCTTTTTCAGTATGAGAACTAATATTGGATTTTTTACTATCCTTACCTCTCTAGTTTGGTAAAATTTCACCAATCGCAGTTCAATATTTAATTAACACAAGGATTCTCCATTAAGTTTGATTGCTTCAATCTCTAAAGCTTAACCAGGCTAACAATCTATTATCAAAAGTTAATTTTTCTTAAACAAATGTTTGGGGCTTAACCAAGATATTTGATGTGTCTTTTGTTTCATGCACTTGCAATTTTTTAATTTTCTATAAAAAAAATTTATTTGAAGCATTCTCACCCTTAAGCTTTCTAAATGACTCATGTGACAAGGTTTTAGCCGATAACTCCCAAATCAGATGATCATTGGGTACCAAGTTTTAAAAATCATTGAGATTTAATTGCTCGAGTCATAAAGGCTACGAAGAGAAGTTTTCAAATAAAGTAATAATTTTTTTATGCCTTGATTAGTGCAATGCTTGGGTTGCCTCCCAAGAAATGCTTCTTTAACGTCATTAGCTTGATTGCAGTGATGATTATTCTGGCTCATCTAATAGGATGGCCGATTTTTCTTTTGAGAATTCTCTTTCCAAATACCGCTTCAACCTTTGACCATTAACTTTGAAAATACAATTTTCTAGATATTGTAGCTCAATTGTGTCATAAGGATATATTTTCACTGTTTTAAAAGGTCCAGCCCATCGAGATTTTAATTTTCCAAGGAAGATCCTTAGTCGAGAATTATAGCGTAGCACTTTCTCTCCCACCCGAAATTCTTCTCGTTGAATGAATTTTTCATGCCATTGCCTGGTTCGTTTTTTGTAGATGCGGGCATTTTCATAGGCATCATTCTTGAACTCATCCATCTCATTGAGCTATAGAAGTCTTTTCCCCCAACTTGTTGCATATCAATGTTTGGTTTCTTTACTGCCATGTATGTTTTATGTTCCAACTCCATAGACAAGTGATAAGCTTTTCCATACACCAATTGATATAGGGACATTCTAATAGGTGTTTTAAACGCTGTTATGTATGCTCAGAGAGCGTCATCTAACTTCTTTGTCCAATATTTTCTTGATGCATTAACTATAGTTTTTGAAATCCCCAAAATCTTTTTCATGAGATGTAGATGAAATGCGAATTCAAATTTTAACATCAACTCAAGTAAAATACAAGCATCACCTCTTGTTTCGGTACTTGTAGTGTTTGTAGCAATCATCTCAACCACGTCGACTATGGTTGAAAACATGACAATCAAGTTAATTAAACAACTATAGTGAGAGCCCCAATGTGTATTACCAGGATGCTGAAGAATAGTTTCTTGATTGAGAGCTCGTCCACTTGATAAGTCACCAATATTAAGTGAATTAAGAACTTTCAACATTTGGCTCTCTCGAATAAGATCAATCCGTTTAGCCAATCCACCAACAACATTCACCAATTTGTGTATTGTAGTAAAGAAAGTTTCGATCTTCGAATGTTTCTGTGCCACAGCTACAAGAACTAATTGAAGTTGATGAGCAAAGCAATGAATATAGTATGCACTTGGGTTTTCTTTCAAAATAAGTGCTTTGAGGCCATTATACTCACCTCGCATGTTACTAGCTCCATCATATCCTTGACCTCTCAAATTAGGTATACTTAAACTATGCGTTGAGAATAACTGATCAATTGCAACCTTAAGTGAGATAGCTGTGGTACTCAAAATATGATGGACACCAACAAAATGTTCCAACACATGCCCATTCTTCACATAACGAATGACAACAGACATTTGCTCTTTAACTGAAATGTCTCGAGATTCATCAACTAAAATGGAAAAGAAACTACCACGAACATCTTTCATAATCACATTTAGACATTCAGAAGCAATAGCACTCACAATTTCTTTTTACACTCGCGGTGATGTTAATTTGAGATTTTCAAGTGCATTCGTCAAAGCAACGGCCTTAATCTCAACATTATGATTACACAACCAATGCAGTAGTTCAAGAAAGTTTCCTTGGTTGTTTGAATTTTCAGATTCATCATGTCCACGAAAAGCCATACCTTGTCGTAGAAGAAATCGAACACAATCAATTGACGCACTCAATTGAATTCTATAATTTGTTCGAGCTTGATGCAATTGCTTAATGAGACATGATCGAATACTTTGCTCTTGATTCTTAAACGATTCATATTTCACTCGAGCTTGATTGTGTGCACTACTTGAAGCCCCAACATGTGTTCTAAGGTATTCTTTCTTTTTTCAATTTGGGAATCCATCGTTAAGAAAGGAACCACCGCCCAAACTGAAAAGATAGTAGTAAAAGTAAAAAACTGCATCTTTCGCTACACTATATTCCAACTAGGTAGGATACTCATTATACCACGAAACACAAAATCAACTCTCTTTATTACCCATTCTTGTGGATGGAAACACGTGATTGCGAGGCTGACAAGGACCTCTTTGCATATATACTCTTTGAATCATGTCTGATCATTTACCTCATAATTCTGTATTGGAACTCTCAATCCAGGATCGGCGGGAAGATTTGCAACATCAACATTCTTGACTCCTCAGACATCCCCAACTTCTCCAACCTCAACCTCATGGTTAGGCATTTACAGTACCTTGCAAAGAAATCAGTAGTTGACCCATATTTGGCTCTGATACCAAATTTGATGCAGGATGAATTAGAATTTACAGTGAAATAGAATTGAAGCCGAGAAGTTAGAAGCAGTGAGAAGAAGAGTGGAGGAAAATGACTGCAAGCCAATATTCAATTCATCATATTCATTAACTGTATAAATTACAATAAAAAAATCTAATAAATAGTAAAAACTTAACGGATTTGGACTAACCCACTACTACAAGCCAAATAACAGAAAATGTAAATGATAAAGCCCAATAACAATAAAATTAAGTCTCGATTGACAAAGCCCGATAACAATAATAATAATGAAAATAAATCCCGATGTCTCGTTGATGTCTGCATCATACTCGCATTTGGTAATTGGTTCCCTGACCTACACACAAAATTTCATCAGTATTAAATGGATTTTTTTGGATTAAAAGACATAAAGATGGCATCATTGAGTGCTACAAAAACCCATCTAGTTGCAAAAGAGTTCTCTTAAAGAGACGGTTTTGATTATCGAGAAACCTTCAGCCCTTTTTGTAAGGCAACTACCATTCGCATGGTCTTGTCTTTTGCTACTATTCATCATTGACCTTTGCATCAAATTGACTTATCAAACGCATTCCTTCACGGTTCACTTGAGGATGAATTTATATGGAGCAACCAACTGGATTTATTAATTCTTCTAAACCAGATCATGTATGTAAGCTTCAAAAGTCCCTCTACGGTCTCTAGCAAGACCCACAGGTATGATATATGTCTGAGTAGTTTTTTATGCAAGCTTGGTTTTATTCATTCTAAAGCTGACACTTCATTATTCTTTGTGCAAAAGGGTGCTCATCGCATTTTTATATTGGTGTATGTTGATGATTTTATAATCACTTGTTCTTCTCCTTCCCTCATTGCTAATTTTATACAGTGGCTTCAATTAGAATTTCCATTGAGAGATTTAGGCCAACTTAATTATTTCTTGGGGATAGAAGTTAATTATCTTAAAGATGGCATTTTATTATCTTGAGAAAAAATGTATCGCAAACTTGTTGGAACGTACTGGTATGTCTCTGTGTAAGCCTTGTTCAACTCCAATTTCTTTCTCTCATTCTCTTTCAAAATTGGTTGGCACATTTTTACAAAATGGTGATGATTATCATCGGGTCACTGGGGCCTTACAATATGTAACATTGACTAGTCCATGTTGGATTTTGTTTTTTGGACTAACATAATCTAATGACAACTAAACATTTAATCATGTGCACAACATCATATCACTAAAAAATATATATGGTGTAAGAAATAGATAGAAGAATCGGATTCCAAGAACCCTAGCCTCCCTCTTTGCATTTGAATCTCATTTGCAGGAACTTCATTGATCTCCCATGGCTTCTAATCAAGTTGTACAAACACTTGGAGGTAATGTATTTCATTAATGGGTTTTATATGCTTCAAAACCATAGACAATATGCTTGACATTGATGAGATGCAATGGGCTGATTTAGATCTTCAAATATTGTTGTTTTGCTCATTTAATGTTCATTCAATGTTGTTATATTCCAACATTTGGTATCTAAATCTAATCCAATGTATTTTGAAGTTGTAGCATTTATTTATTTTTTTATGTTTCTCACTATTACTTTAAACTTGGAGTTGTCCATTTTTTTTAATTCTGAAGTTCGAGAAGGAATTCTTGATTTTAATATCTGTTTTAACACACTTTTGTATGATAATTTTGTCCTTTTTTGTTGATATTATTTCCTCCCAATTTTGATCACTTTTCTACTAAGATCCATACGGTAATGAAATTATCCTATCGATGAGTTCATTGTTTGGTAGGATGCTTAGATTGGTGAAGAGAATGCTGAAATATTATGAACCAGCACAATTTTTACTATCCTATTGATAGTTGATTAATGCATTTGGTTGTGATACTAAATGTATTGCTCTTACCTGTGAATGAGTCAATGGACTCAAGCATTCAATGATCACTTTTGTGGATCATTTAAGAAAAGTTGAAGAAAGAGCCAATACCATGATCATGTCTTTCACATACATATTAATGTCGCTCTTCGTGTTTTTCTTCAGCTTTGGGCAATCTTCAATTTTCTACCATTCTGAAGCTAAATGGGACTAATCATAAACAATGGGTTCAATCTCTCATGATGAATCTTACCATCATGAAGTTGGACTTAGCCTTGAGAAAGGACTCTCCTCATGAGCCCACTATCTAAACTTCTACTGATGAGAAGAGCTTTACGATGATTGGGAGTATTCAAACATTTGTTTAATGATCATGAGGTATCACATTGAGGACTCTATACGCGATAGTATTGCAAACACTGAGACTATTAAGGCATTTCTAGAAGCTATCAACAAGAAGTACAAAAAGTTCTCCAAAAATGAGAAGAATGAGCTTCTGAGCACTCTACATTCCACTATTTTTTATGGTGTTAGTGGAATTAGAGAGCATATTGACAAAATTATGGCATGTTATCACAAGATTAAGGCAATTGGTATGGAACTTGATGAAGACTACATTATATGGTTCCTTATGAGGACTCTTCCCTCATAGTTTGACTCCTTTAGGTCTAGTTACAATGCTCAGAAAGAAAAATGGACTATAGAGGAGATGACTACCATTCTTTCCAAGGAAGAGGAGACATAAAAAAAGGGAAGGGCAAGAAATGCGGCTATGGTAACAAAACAGAACAATAATAGTCAGAAAAGAAAGCCACTACAAAAGAATACCAATGACAACAAGCCCTTTAAGAAACAGAACACGGGTAACATAGGGAATGGGCAAGGAGTACCCTTAGCTTCCAATGCTCCCAAGAATGAGGTTCTTAAAGGAAAATGTAATTACTGCCAAAGGTTTGGGCACAAGAAGGCTAATTACAGGAAGCTCAAGGCTAGAATGGAGAAGAAAGGTACTCTTTCGGTGAAGGTTTGCCTAGAGTCAAATATTGTTGATGTGCTTTCTAATGCTTGTTGGTTAGACACCGGTGCTACAATTCATGTTACCAATTCCTTACAGAGATGACAAGCAGAAAGAAACCAACTAGTATGGAGAAACATGTACATATGAGAGACAGTACAAGAACTGGAGTTGAATTTTTGGGGACTGTCAAATTACAGCTTACCACTGGACATTTTTTGGAGTTGTATGAAGTTGCATACATACCTTCAATTAGGAGGAATTTAATTTCTGTGTCTATTTTGGATAGAACTAGTTACAGTTTTCTTTTTGGAACTGGAAAAGTTATATTGTACCGTGACTCTGTTTTGATTGGAAATGGAATTTTATGTGGTAATATTTATAAACTTAAATTGGTGGATGCGTCTCTTGTTGCTTCTTCTTCTCTTAATACTGTTGCTACCACAAAAAGGTCAAGATTGGGTAAAAAATCTTCCATTCTATGGCACAAGTGATTAGGCCATATTTCTAGGCAACAAATGGCAAGATTGATAGAGGATGGGATTCTACGGGGATCTTAACTTCTCAAACTTTGACACTTGTGTTGACTACATAAAAGGAAAGTTGACCGTCAAGGTTAGAAACAACAAAGTTAACAAGTACATAGAATTACTTTGGTTAATCCATACCGACATTTGTAGGCCTTTTACTCCTCCAGCTATGGGTGGTTACAAGTACTTCATCACTTTTATTGATGATTTTCCCGTTATAGTTTTATTGAGCTCATTCATGAGAAGTTTGATTCTTTGGAAACCTTTAAAGCCTTCAAAGCAAAGGTAGAGCTTCAACAAGAGAAAATGATCAAAGTGGTTCATTCTAATAGAGATGGTGAGTATTATGGAAGATATGATATGACAGGACGAAACCCTGGACCTTTTGCAAAGTACTTACAGGAGTGCGGCATTTATTCTAAATATACAATGTCGGTACACCTCAACAAAATGGAGTTGCAAAGAGAAGAAAATGCACGCTCCTTAACATGGTACGATGTATATTGGCAAACTCCTCCTTGCCAGAGTTCCTATGGGGTGATGCTTTGAGAACTGCAACTTATATTTTGAATAAGGTGCCTAGTAAGTCTGTTCCCAAGACTCTTTATGAATTGTGGTCACAGAAGAAACCCACTTTGCGTCATTTTCTTATTTGGGGTTGTAAAGGAGAAGTAAGACCCTACAATATGCAATCCAAGAAACTTGACCTTAAAATCGTCAGCGGCTACTTATTGGTTATTGTGTGGGATCAAGGAACCCCAGGTTCTACTGTCCATTACATACCACCAGAGTTGTTGAATCAGATCGAGCAATCTATTTCGAGGATGACACTGTTACGAGCTAAGGGCTTAGAGAAATTATGTTTAGACAATACCCAATTATTATCCCTGTGCATATCGCTTCCGCTCCAATAGTTGGCCCTATAGTTGACCAACATCTAATATCCATTCATAATATACCCATTGAGCAAGTAGCATGAGAAGCTCTAGATGTAGCCATAGAAGATGCACCTTTAAGGAGATCAGAAAGGGTTTGCATACCTACAATCTCTAATTACTGCATTGTCTAATTGCAAGAGCATGAGTATGACATTGGTGACACCTCGGATCCAACTACCTAGAAGGAAGCCATTTCTAGTCCTCAATCTAATTTTTGGATGAATGCTATGAATGATGAGATGAATATGTCACAAAATGAAGTGTGGAGCTTGGTAGAATTACCAAAAGGATGTAGACCCATTGGCTGCAAATGGGTATTCAAAACCAAGCATGATGCCAAAGGTCAAATGGAGAGATATAAAGCAAGGTTGGTAGCTAAGGAATATAGCCAACAAGAAGGTATCGATTACAAGGAAACCTTCTCTCATGTTTTGACTAAAGACTCTTTACGAATCATTATGGCAATTGTGGCACATTTATGTAAGAACAACTTTCTTGAAAGGAGATTTAAGTGAAGATGTCTATATGATTCAACCTATTGGTTTTGAGGTAGTAGGAAAAGAACACATGGTTTATAAGCTCCAGAAGTTAATTTATAGGTTGAAACAAGCTTTAAGGCAGTGTTATCTCAAGTTCGATGAAATTGTCACCGTTAATGGTTTCAAGGAAAATGTTGCTGATCAATGTATATACATGAAGCTCAATGGGAGCAAGTACATATTTTTGGTTTTGTATCTTGACGATATCTTGCTCGCTACTAATGACACTATTTTTTGGCAATTTAAACATGAAAGATCTTGGTATAGCATCATATGTCTTGGGCATACAAATTCTTCGTGATAGAGCCAATATCTTCTCAGATTGTCTCAACGTACTTACATTGATCGTATCTTGAAGAGGTTCAATATGCAGTCATGTTCTTTTGTGAAGACTCCAATTGTGAAGGATGACAAGTTCTCTAAGGCCCAATGTCCTTAGAATGATGTTGAGAGAGATCATATGAAAACAAACCCTTATGCTTCTATTGTTGGCAGCCTGATGTATGCTCAAGTATGCACACATCCTGATATTGCCTTTGTGGTTAGTGTGCATGGTAGATACTTGAGCGATCCCAGTCAAAGCCACTGGAAAGTAGCTAAGAAAGCTTAGAGGTATCTTCAAGGTACCAAAGATCTCGTGTTGACATATCGGCATACTGACACACTTGAAGTGGTTGGTATAAGTGATTTCGATTATGTAGGCTGCGGGGATGATAAGAAATTCACTTATGGGTACATCTTCATAATGGAAGGAGGAGTTGTTTCAAGAAGAAGTGTTAAACAGACACTTACAACTTCTTCGACCATGGAGGTAGAGTATGTAAAATCCCGAATTTTTTCATGAAATAGAATATTTATTTTATATACTATATTGTTACTATTTTGGAAAGTTAGGGAGTAACTTATATATATTAAATTTCATTTTTTGTAAGAGCCATAGCTTTGGATATTGATGGATCTATAATAAGTATATGGATATTGGGCTCATTGGATATATCGTAATTAATTATGAATATTAGGCTCAAGAAAAAGTTAATTCGCATAAGCGAGACCAAAGTTATCAAGTTCAAAAGACATTGCCTTCAATTGTAAATTAGTTTAAGGTAAGATAATGAGTTTAGAATAAAGGAGTGACATGTGCAAGGGTGGTAAGTTGTTAATTTGTTTGTTTCATAACGATTTGTTTTATAGTACGTGTAGCAGTTTATTGAAGTTAAAGGAGTTGTCTTTAAATATTATTTTATTACTATTGGTTTTGACTTATGAAAGTGTCACTACAACAAAACTGTGATTTCGCGACAAGATTTTTCGCGGCATACAAAAAGTTGTTGTAATAAGTGACTTAACGCGATACATTTTTTGAATTTGTCGTGAAGTTTGTGATGAGAAAAATAAGTACCAAAAAACCTTTGACAACATAAAAAGTTGTCGTGAAATGTGAGAAGTTGCGACAAATAATAAAGAATGTCGCCAAAAATATGAGGGAAGCAAGGCGTCAAAATATTTTCGGTGGGAAACTTAGGGCGACAAACCTATAATTCTTGCAACAAAATGCTTGTGATGCAATAGGGTATACTTTTCGTGATAAAAAATATTTGTTGCTAAAAATTCGAATGTGATTTCGTTCGCGATAAGATTTTTCGCAACATACAAAAAGTTGTTGCAATAAGTGACTTAACACGGCACATTTTTTTAGTTTGTTGCGAAGCTTGTGATGAGAAAAATAAGTACCAAAAAACCTTTGGCGACATAAAAAGTTGTCGTGAAATGTGAGAAGTTGCTACAAATAATAACGAATGTCGCCAAAGAAAAAATATTTTTGGTGGGAAACTTACGGCGACAAACCTTTATTTCTTGCAACAAAATGCTTGTGATATAATAAGGTCAACTTTTTGTGATAAAAAATATTTGTTGCTAAAAATTATAATTCTGATTTCACGATAAGATTTTTTGCAACATACAAAAAGTTGTTGCAATAAGTACCAAAAAAACCTTTGGCGACATAAAAAGTTGTCGTGAAATGTGAAAAGTTGCGACAAATAATAAAGAATGTCGTAAAAAATATGAGGGAAGCAAGGCGTCAAAATATTTTTGGTGGGAAACTTAGGGCGACAAACCTTTATTTCTTACAACAAAATGCTGGTGATGCAATAAGGTCTACTTTTCGCGATAAAAAATATTTGTTGCAAAAAATTTGAATTGTAATTTCGCAATAAGATTTTTCACAATATACAAAAAGTTGTTGCAATAAGTGACTTAACGCTACACATTTTTTTAGTTTGTCGCAAAGTTTGTGATGAGAAAAATAAGTATCGAAAAACGTTTGGCGACATAAAAAATTATCGTGAAATGTGAGAAGTTGCGACAAATAATAAAGAATGTCGCCAAATATATGAGGGATAAGTGATGTAATATGATGCAATAGGGTCTAGTTTTCGCGATAAAAAATATTTGTTGCTAAAAATTCTAATCGTGATTCGCGATAAGATTTTTCGTGACATACTAAATGTTGTCGCAATAAGTGACTTAACGCGACACATTTTTAGAGTGGGGTCGCGAAGATTGCGATAAAAAAATAAGTACCAAAAAATAGAATGCGACATAAAACGTTGTCGTGAAATGTGAGAATGTGCGACAAATAATAAAGAATGTCGCCAAAAATATGAGGGAAGCCAAAATATTTTTGGTAGGAAACTTATGGCGACAAACATTTATTTCTTGCAACAAGATGCTTGTGATGCAATATGGTCTAGTTTTCGCGATAAAAAAATATTTGTTGCTAAAAAATGTAATCGTGATTTCGCGATAAGATTTTTCGCGACATACAAAACGTTGTCGCAATAAGTGATTTAACGCGACACATTTTTAGAGTGTGTCGCGAAGATTGTGATGAAAAAAATAAGTACCAAAAAATAGAAGGCGACATAAAACGTTGTCATGAAATGTGAGAATGTGCGACAAATAATAAAGAATGTCGCCAAAATATTTTTTGTTGCTAAAAATTCTAATCGTGATTTCGCAATAAGATTTTTAGTAACATACAAAACGTTGTCGCAATAAGTGACTTAACGCGGCACATTTTTAGAGTGTGTCACGAAGATTCTAATGAAAAAAATAAGTACCGACATAAAACGTTGTCATGAAATGTGAGAATGTGCAACAAATAATAAAGAATGTCGCCAAAAATATGAGGGAAGCCAAAATATTTTTGGTGGGAAACTTACGGCGACAAACATTTATTTCTTGCAACAAAATGCTTGTCATGCAATAGGGTCTAGTTTTCGCGATAATAAATATTTGTTGCTAAAAATTCTAATCGTGATTTCGCGATAAGATTTTTGCGACATACAAAACGTTGTCGCAATAAGTGATTTAACGCGACACATTTTTAGAGTGGTCACGAAGATTGTGATGAAAAAAATAAGTATCAAAAAATAGAAGGCGACATAAAACATTGTCGTAAAATGTGAGAAGTTACGACAAATAATAAAGAATGTCGCCAAAAATATGAGGGAAGCAAGGCGCCAAATGTTTTCATTAAGCACCAAATGGTGCCGTGATTTTTGTTTCATTGGCTTCATCTTCAATCTGATCTACAAGCAATGTCTAATCTTTTTGTACTTGTAAAGTTTGATATCTTAAAAAGAATCTTCAACCAAGTGTTAGATAGTTAATACCTGAAATTGTACTCTTTTGTGTGCATAAATACCTAGTGTTAAGTAGAAAGGACTACTTGGTCAAACCAAAAAATTTAAGAACAATTCATTATACGATTAAACTTTCCATCACATAATATAATAACATGCAAAAAAGGACTACTCGGTCAAACAAATCCATAAAGGAAAATAATTGTCTCACAATTAAAGCAAATAATTAAATAAATCATAATTCATATATTATCAATAGGACATGTTAAACTATTGATGTTGGTTCAGATTGTTGTGGAGACGTGCCACCTTGACTCGATACGAACTTATGCATTAGTGTCTCAAATTGAGAAAGCTTAGCACGCATATCCAATAATTCTTGCTCCTGCTTTTGTATTTGCTCTCGAAGGGCTATTAATTCATTATCAACCGATGTCAAATGAACAGAGTGGTTTGAGGCAGGTTTTGGACCATGTCCAAGTCCTCTAATGTAACCTCTAGATTTTCCTAAAACTTGTTGCATAATCTCAAGTTCAGTGGGGGCATCAGATCCATCTGGAACAGGTTGCTCTTTAATCTGAAGTATCATCTCCTATATATAAGTAAAGAGAGAGAAAAAGAGATGAGAGAGAAGAAGAGATATATGGGAATAACTGAATACATATAAAATCTCAATAACGATGAATAAATTGTTAATATACTTACATATCTTGTTCGCGCTTCATCGTTTATCCAACCCTTCTTCTCATTATAATGAGTCTCATAATAAAGTTCTATTTCTCCTTGTGCGTTGTCTTTAGTTATTGATCTCTGTTTGAAGTAATATATATCGTGTTACATAAATATATTTTTATCCATAAATTCGAAAGAAAATATTACCTTTTCTTCAAGACGTGCAACAAATGATTTTGATCCGCCACGATGGTTATATTTAATGCAGTTGTGGCTTGCTACATTACGCGTAGATAGTGCCTGTATTTATTATATGAAATAAATAATTAACTCATTATTATAATTTATTATTTTTCATTATATTAATTATTTTAACATGGCGGATAAATTATGTGATTATTCATATTTACAAGTGTAAATATTTTTTTAAAAAAAAATTACCTGAAATTCAGGGGTAGACCAATATTGACATAACCATTCCCAATCAACTTGAGTTACAAAAAGTGGGCAATTCTTTATTGCCTCATCCAATGTTTTTTTATTGAAATATTTCTCTTTGAGTCTACATCTATAATCACGATATCTTCTCGCTAAAGTATCGTTCACACATTTATGGACATGCTCAACTGTCAAATCAAGCTTGAACTTTGCCTACCAAAAAAGAAAAAGTGTATATATAAATAAATTATTTATTAAAATATGGGAAACTAATAACTATTCAACAAAATTTTGTAAAACGTTAATTTGTTTATGACATACCAAAACTCGATCATATAATTTGTTTTTCTCTTCATTGGGTATGTCGATCCATCTTTTGTAACGGAGTAGAGCAAATGATCGAACGATCCATCTAGTGCAATACAATATGCCACCATGGAAGTGCATGAAAGAACCGTTTATGTTGATGTCATTGCTAATTCTAGGACCACATGCACCAGGAAGAGATATTGATGTTTATTTGAGACCACTAGTGGATGAGTTGAAAGAATTATGGGAAGTTGGTGTTGACACGTTTGATGCTTATAGTGGTCAAATGTTTCCTATGCATGCAGCTATAATATGGACCATTAATGATTTGCCTGTTTATGGAAATGTATTAGGATGGAGCACTAAGGGATACAAAGCTTGTCCAGTATGTAATGAGAATACTTCTTCGCATAGGTTATGTAGTAAAATATGTTTTATGGGTCATCGACGTTATTTGCCACTTCATCCTTGGAGAAAAAGTAAATTACATGATGGTAAATGGGAATTACGACCACCATCCAAAAAGTTATCAGGAGATGATATTTTAAAGCAATTACATGCTGTGCGGTATGGGAAACCTGGAAAGCACCCTAGTAATAAAGATAGAAAAAGAAAACAAACTCCAGATGAGATAGACTGGACAAAAAAACCATTTTCTTCTAGTTGGAGTATTGGTCGAAGTTGAAACTAAGACACAATTTAGATGTGATGCATATTGAGAAGAACGTGTGCGATAATATTGTTGGAACATTGTTGAATGTTGAAGGGAAGACAAAAGATACGATAAGGCTAGATTGGATTTGCAAGATATGAATATTAGAAAAGAATTGCATTTAAAACCACATGGTAATGGATTTATGAAACCTCATGCTTCTTACACATTAACGTTGCAGGAAAAAAAATATTTTGCAAGTTTTTGAAATCTGTGAAGTTTCCTGATAGATATGCATCAAATATTTCTAAATGTGTACGTGAAAATGAAGGCAAAATATCAGGTTTGAAAACTCATGATTGTCATGTGTTGTTACAACAACTTCTTCCCATTGTTATTCGAAAATTTTTGCGAAAGGAAGTGTGTGCTGCAATTGTAGAGCTCTGTTGTTTTTTTAAACAATTATGTTCAAGAACATTGAATATAAATGATTTAGAGACATTGGAAGAATGGATTGTTATATATATATATACACACATACTTGTTCGTTGGCTTATTATTTTCAAAAACTTTTCATGTAAATTTTGATGACAGAATATTAGGTCGATATAAGAGTTATGTTAAGAATAAAGCTCGACCCAAAGGATCAATTGCTGAAGCATATATTGTTAATGAGTCTTTAACTTTTTGCTCGATGTATCTCAACGACATTGAAACAAGATTTAATCTACCTGAGATCAATGACGATGGTGGGACTCCATCTGCAAGCTTATCTATTTTCTTTCAAAATACTAGACTATTAGATCATGCAGAACCAAAGTTACTTTCGAAATAGGAAATTGATAAAGCCCATTGGTATGTCCTAAATAATTGTGATGAAGTTCGGCAATATTTAGAGTGAGTTCTTAATCAACTTTTAATTTTTTTTGCTATTAATTACTAATGTATTGTAGTATTTAATTAAATGTTCCTTTTGTAGTGAACATATGGAGCTATTGCAACAACAAAATCATAACAATTTGGAACAAAAACAAGAAGAATTGTTTCCTGGATGGTTTGCTTCACGTGTAAGTTATAATGCATGTATTATTTATTTATTAATGCAACGTATCATTCCTGGATGGTTGAAGGCATATTGATTAATATTTTTTGTTAACACAGATAACGAGATTATATAATCAAAAAGATTCAGTTGTGAGCAAAGAATTGTATGCATTAGCATGTAAACCGGATTTTAGAATATTTTTCTATTCGGGTTGTATTGCTAATGGGGTACGATTCCTTATTAAAGATCGAGATGATTGTTGTACAACACAAAATAGTGGAGTGATGGCGCCGGGAGATGACATCAATTTTTTTGGTATAGTATGTGACGTTATTGAGTTGGTATACATTTTTTACTACCGCGTCACTTTGTTCCAGTGTAATTGGTACGATAATAATCCAAAACAAAAAAGAACAGTTGTAGATTACCATCTTACTTCTATCAATGTGAATCGCAAATGGTACATGGATGATTCCTACATACTTGGCATCCAAGCACAACAGGTATTTTATATGGATGATCTAGTGTTGGGTCCACAATGGAAGGTAGTAGAAAAGGTACAACATAGAGGCATATGGGACATTCCTGAAAAAAAAATGAGGGTAATGAACAAGTAATATTTCAAGAAAATGAATCATCAAATATTGTCTTGGCAATACAACAGGAAGATCTTGATACTCAAATATGCCATAGAGGAGATGTAGATCCAGATATTATTGAAAATGAAGCACTAAATAAAAATATGAATAATGTTATATATGATAATTCGGAAGAAAAAGATGATACATTGAATGAATATTACAGTGAAGATGATAAATCTCTAGATGGTGAAGATGATAATACTAATAGTGATATTGGTAAGTATAATGAATCATGCTCTTTTTTGGCATAATGTTTTTCTATTATATTTTATAATGACTATCTACATTTTTCCTTTCCTATGTAGATTCGAGTACTGACGATGCATCTATCGAGAGTTGATAAGATTTCTTTATTGACATTTAAGGTTAGAGCAACTGACTATTGAGATATATTTGATTGCTTATTGTGATGATTGTTGATCTTGTCGTATAGCAAGTACTCAAATATTATTGTGGAGTTTGGGTATCCCGTGAGGTTTTTGTTATTTCTTCCATATTTATAGTTCTATTTTCTACTTTTCAAGTTTGGTGAACTATTCTAAGTAGTTCGACCTTGAATTTGTATTTGTTTTGATCTTGGAGGTAATCAAGTTGTGCAGTGGATTTTCTTTTTCCTTTTTATGTTGTCTTAGATTGTAATTGAAAGATTTGAGCTCTAGAAGCAATTGGTTTTAAATTGCAACTTTTATAAAGCTTAGTCTTACTTTGGATCAACTGAACAATTAATTGTTTAGAATTATGTAATTGGTGGCACATTTTCTGTATTATTAGGATATTCGTTTTATTTGTTGTGTATACAATGCAAGTTTCCATTTTGTTTTTTATAAAATTGAATTGCAGATTGTAGATTGTGTTAAATTTTGGATTGTGAACTGTGCAAAATTTAGCCTTCGATTTGATCCTTGATAGTCATTAATTAGTTGGTGATCGCTATGATTGATTTGTGATTTATCTTTGTAATGTTTATTGGTAAGTAGTAGGAATCTTGTTTAGCTAATGATTGAGACATTTCTTAGGTGATTTGTTTCTGTCTGGATGGTCTTTAGTTGTTAGTATTTGGAAGGAGTTGGAAGGAGTTCTAAGGAACTTTCGGGTTGCTTATGGTTCGAAGGTCCGAATTGCATACCAGGTAGATGATATTTTTGTTATTCTAAAAAGACTTGCCTAGTTTTTTTGTAACAATTTGTTAATAATTTATATGTTTTCCCTGCATTAGGGGGTTCCAAGTACTTATTATGAGACTGTTGCAGTAAAATCTTATCCGGAGTGCGAAAATGTCCCATGTCATTAGTTTGAGACTGCATTCGAGGTGTAATAATTTTTCACAAATGCCCATTTAGATTTTCTCAATCATCTTAACTACGATTTGCTGCTCCGTCATAAATTGATCTATATTTATTTCATTGACGGTAATATGATTTTTTTTTTCATTTCATAAAGTCGCGAGTTATTTCTAATAAAGTAAGTTACATTTTCATATAAATGTGCACCACAGTAATGATTCCATTGTGACTAAATAAATCTAAAATTATATGTTTAAAATAAAATTATTTGTTTAGAATTATGTGTTTAAAATAAAATTATTTGTTTAAAATTATGTGTGTAAATTGAATCAATTAGGCAATAATTGTACATCGTTGAAGCGATAAACACTGTGTTGCGGAATAAATTTAACTACGAGCTACGAGCAAAGCTTGACACAAAAATAAATGTTTATTGTCACAAAATACTTTGCGTAGTAATTTTATATGTTGTAAAATAAAATATGCGACGTATATAAATAGTCACGAAATAAATTAGGCACGATAGACTCTTTGTGTTAATTCATATTTTTTGCGGCAAATAAATAGTGTTGCTATGTTGTTAATGCGATGTGTTACTGCGATGAATGGTCAAAAGTTTTCTCAAAATACTTTCTTCGGTGACTCAAAATTCGAAACAAACACACTTGTCGCCCTTTAATTTTTTGCGACATATATACATTTGCGACTATGGCTACAAAAAAATTGTGTTGCCTTTTCATATTTTTCACGTCAAACAAATAGTATCGCAATTTTGTTACTGCGATGAATGGTCGAAAGTTGTCCCAAAATACTTTCGGTGACTCAACATTCGAAAAAAACACACTTGTCGCCCTTTATTTTTCACGACATATATACATTCCGACGACATTATGGCTACAAATATTGTGTTGCTATTTCATATTTTTCACGTCAAAACAAATAGTGTCGCGATTTGTTACTGAGCGATGAATGGTCGAAAGTCGTCACAAAATACGTTGGCGACTCAACATTCGAATCAAACCACCACTTGCGCCCTTTAATTTTTCGCCGACAGTATTATACATTTGCGACTATGGCTACAAAAATTGTGTTGCCATTTCATATTTTTAACGTCAAACAAATAGTGTCGCAATTTTGTTACTGCGATAAATGGTCGAAAGTTGTCGCAAAATAATTTCGGTGACTCAACATTCGAAATAAACACACTTGTTGCCCTTTACTTTTTTCGCACATATATACATTACGACGACATTATGGCTACAAATATTGGGTTGACATTTCATATTTTCACGTCAAAACAAATAGTGTCGCGATTTTGTTATTGCGATGAATGGTCGAAAGTTTTCGCAAAATACGTTCGGTGACTAAACATTCGAAACAAACACAATTGTCGCCCTTTAATTTTTTCGCGACATATATACAGCGACGACATTATGGCTACACAAATTTGTGTTGCATTTCATATTTTTGCTCAAACAAATAGTGTCGCATTGGTACGCAATGAAGTTCGAAGTTGTCGCAAAAAATATGTTCAGTAACTCAACATTCGAAATGAACATATTTGTCATAAAAACTTTATGGAACATTAGTTGGGACAAACACACTTGTCGCCCTTAAATTTTTTCGCGACATATATACATTGCGACGACATTATGGCTATAGATATTGTGTTGCCATTTCGTATTTTCTGCCTCAAACAAATAGTGTCGCGATTTTGATACTGTGACGAATGTACGAAAGTCATCGCAAAACACATTCTGTGACTTATATAGAGCGACAATACCCAAAACAAACGTATTGTTGTCGCAAAATTACTTTTGCAACAAAAACTTAATTTTTGCGACAACATTTGTTGGTCGCGAAATCGGTTTTTTTTGTAGTGACCCAAGAATGTACACATATTAGTAATTAAACAAACAGAATAGCACACTTAAGAACACACACTGCAGAAATCGAAATCAGCACCAAAAATGTTAACTCAATTCGATTATGCCTAATACAGGGGGCTTTGCTACTAGCCCAATCCACCAGTACACAAAAAATACCTTCCGAAGAGAGTTTACACCAACCAAAATTAAATTATACAAGTTTTAGTCATCGATCCAGAGATCTCATAAAACTTTAACCTAAAACACATACCCTAACACGCTATACAAAACCTAATCAACGCAGCCAACTAATCGACCTAAGGTCACTGTCTAGCATTTTTACACAGATTTTACAGACTTAATCTGAAGAACAACCAAGAGAAAAAAGAAGAAACCTCAGAAGGACTGAAGCCTCCCAGAAAAAAACCAACAGACCGAATGAAAAGTGAAATCCAAAAGTCATCCCGGATAACGCTCTTCGGCGGGTAGCAGGGCTTTGCTTACGTAGTAGACTGGAAGCTGGTGCGCCTCCTCCTCTCTCATAAGGACCGAACTTACAGAGGCTTCAGCTACAGCCAAGTATAGCAGTAGGGGTTCTCCTTCCTTGGGTTTGCTGAGAAGGGGCGCGCGTCCTAGGTAGCTTTTCAATTCTTGGAACGCCTCTTCACATTCAGGGGTCCAGCTGAACGTTTTTCCTCCTTTCAGGACCTTGAAGAATGGCATGCATTTTTCAGTGGCCCTTGATATGAAGCGGTTAAGTGCAGCTATTCTACCAGTGAGTCGTTGTACCTCCTTGGGTTTCTGGGGGACTTCATATTAATCAAAGCCTCGATTTTCTCTGGGTTGGCCTCGATTCCTCTTTGATTCACAATGTAGCCCAAGAACTTGCCTGAGGCCACGCCAAACGCGCATTTGAGGGGATTCAGCCTCATGTTGTATCTTCTCAAAATTTGGAAGGCCTCGTTTAGGTGTTCGATGTGTCTCTCGGTCTTGAGACTTTTCACCAGCATGTCGTCGACATAAACTTCCATGGACTTTCCGAGCTGGTTTGCGAACATTTTATTCACCAGCCTTTGGTAGGTAGCCCCGGCATTTTTCAGGCCGAAGGGCATTACTTTGTAGCAATAAAGTCCTTTGTCAGTAATGAAGGAGGTGCTATCCTCGTCGCCGGGGAACATGGGGATTTGATTGTACCCTGAATAGGCGTCCATGAAACTGAGCAATTCGTGTCCTGCTGTGGAATCTACCAATTGGTCGATCCGGGGGAGGGGGAAGCCGTCCTTTGGGCAGGCCTGATTGAGATTGGAGAAGTCAATGCAGACCTTCCATCTGCCTTTATGCTTCTTCACCAGAACGGGATTTGATATCCACTCCGGATACTTGGCCTCGCGGATGAAACCGCTGTTGATGAGTTTTTCTACCTCCTCTTTCAAGGCCTCGTACCTTTCGGCATTTAGAGCTCTCCTCTTTTGCCTGTAAGGGGTGTGATTGGGGTTGATCTGCAAACGGTGGCAGCTGATTCCGGGGTCTATTCCAACCATATCCTCGTGCCGCCATGCGAATACGTCTGCATTCTTCTGCAGGAAGTCTCTTAGCCTCTCCTTAGTCCCCTCTTCCAACTCCTTTCCTATCTGCAGAACCTTTGCAGGATCTTGAGGGTCCAGTGAAAAGTTTTCCAGTTCCTCCATTGGGGCTGTCTGGGGCTCCGATTCAATTATTCGGGGATCTAGCTCCTCAAGGGATACGTTGGGTCTGACATCTGTCATCTCAACATCCAGCACCGCAGGCGATCCTTCAAGGGCTTCTGCCATTTCAGCATCCAGTACCATGTTAACTCGGGGCTCTGCTTTCCTCAGGGAGTTGAGATAGCACTCTCTAGATCCCATTTGATCGCCCCGGAGTGTCGCGACCCCCCGATCCGTGGGGAATTTCATGCACAGGTGATGGATGGAAGTGACTGCCCACAGATCTTTCAGGGCTGGCCTTCCCAACACCCCGTGGTACGCTGACCGACGGTCAACTACCAAAAATTCCATGAAGCGATGTGCCACCTGAGGCGGGGCCCCCATTTCGACTGCCAAGGTAATCTTGCCTCTGGGAATGATGCTGTCTCCGGTGAACCCATAGAGGGGCGAGGCCATAGGCGTCAGTTCATGGTCTACTACCATTTTATCAAAAGACGAGCCGAACAGGATGTTGACCGAACTGCCATTATCCACCAGCATTCGTTTAAGCCCATTGCGGGCTATTACAGCCCGAACCACTAGGGCGTCACAGTGAGGGTAGTGTACGCCTGCAGCATCTTCTGTGGTGAACGTTATGGGTTCCACGGTTCTGCCCTGGGTGGTTTGGCTTACTATATAGCTGGCCATTGGTGGATTTTTTGCCTCCCTTGTGTAATTTCTTTGAGCGTTCCTTGATTCGCCTCCTATATGGGGCCCTCCAATTATGGTGTCAATTTCACGTATGGGGAAACGCTCGTCCGAGGTGGGTACATCCCTCCTAGGGCGTTGGCCCCTTCGGGGTCTTTCCCTGTCATTATCTCTGGTATCACGGGGCGAGTGTTGCCTTGTTTCTCCCCTCCTGGGGGTTGAACGCCTTGGAGTGATATTTTGACTTTGATCGTTTCTTGTGTTTCGAGGGGCGTTTGATGGCCGGTTGGCATCCTGCAATCCTTTATGTCATGTCCATAGTAGCGGTGGAAAGTACAATAGGGCCGCAGGTCTTCCTGGAACCTATTGCTAGGTATCCCACCTCGCCCTCTATTCCTAGAGGTTGAAGGTCGTCTGGAGCCCCTGGCTGAGTTGCCCTCGTGGAATCCATCATTTTCGTAGGCTAGGGTAGGCACTGCGTTTAACGTAGCGGTAGCCAATGCTTGTCCCGAGGTGGGAACCACTGCATGTCCTGCCTGGGTCCACCGTTGACTTACCATTTGGGACGTGGGGCCTCTGCCCATCTGTCTCCTGGGTGGAGGGATCCCTTGGGCTGCCCTGTTTCGATGGTCAATCATTTCCTCGTTGACAATTTCGACTTTCATCATTTCCACCAGCTCATCGTACGTTGAGGGGTTCTTACTTCGGACATCCCTCCAGAACAGCGTATTCATATTCAATCCCCCTTTCAGAGAGGACAGAGCCTCTTTGTCGGTGACCTGTTCGCAGTAAGTTATCTCGTCAGTGAAGCGAGCTAGGTAGCTCTTCAGAGTTTCTCCTGCAGCTTGCCTCATGTCCTGCAAGCGCTGTATTGGCGCCTCTCCCTCCTTCCTAGATAGGTACTGGTTCAGAAATGCCTTTTTCAGGTCCGGCCAACTTCTGATGCTAAGAGGTGCTAGCCTACTGTACCACACTTCGACAGCGCCGGCGAGGGTCAGGTGGAATGCCCTGCATTTCAGTGCTGGAGAGGCGCCCCTTAGGCTCATTTGCGTTTTGTACTTGTTGAGATGTTTCTCCGGGTCGCCCTTTCCCTCGTACTTCGGGATCTTTGGGGGAACAAAGTTATGTGGCATCGGGAAGGAACGAAGTTCCCTTGAAAAGGGCAGATTATCATCGTCGTCATCAAGCTCATATGATCTGCACGGTTCGTGAGGGCCCTCCTCCTCCTCGGCGGTCTGGGGCGGATGTTGAGCTGCTGCTCATCTGTTTCCCCAGTCTATAGCGCTTCGCCTCTCTCGCCTATTTCTAGGCGGAGGGACCTGAGCCTCCTGACTTTGGACATGTGGCCGTTGTCGAACCTCTTGGGGGATATGCTGACCCCCGTTTCTAGGTGTTCGTCCGATTCGGTCGAAGACGCTAGCGGATCTTTGGGGCTGCTCCTCATAATCCGGGGGGAAATTGTTTTCTCCAGCCGAGGTGTCCCTGATTGGGGCAGCTGTGTAATTTGACGTGTCCATCTCTACCTCCCGCCGGCAGGGGCGTCGTTCTGAGGCCCCGACTGGGTCCTTCTGCTTGGTCCTTCCCCAGACCGCCTATGTGCAAAATGCTGTCGACTCGGTTGAGCCGAATAGCTGTCTCGGTTTTGAGCTTGAGCAAGGAATTCTTGCATGGCTGCGTTCTGAGCCGCAATGTTCCGCATGTTTGTGGCCATAGTGGCTACTTCAGCCGCGAGTTGGGCGGTTCTGTTCCTTCTGCGATACCTGTGGTGGGGTCGCTGATGAGTGACATTTCGAGAGATCTCTTCTTCAGAGGCTTCTCTTGTCCTCCTTGGATTTACTTCTTCCTCACTGGAACTCATGGTTCGAGGCAGTAAGGCTTTTTCTCTTCTTGGCAAGTTGGAGTCCTACCGATCCTGCCGCCCTCCTTTTTCAAGGATTTCTTGCCGGGAGTTCGACTAAGCTTTTTAGTGGGAAGTTATCGTGGTTTGCATTGCCCAGTTTCTTCCCACAGACGGCGCCAATCTGTTGACCTCAAAAAACGGATCTGTCATCGAGCCAACAGGTGATACCTTCGAGTCTGTCCTTTCCTGCATAAACCACACAACGTCAGTCACACGTGGCCGTTCCCATAGGAGGCGGGGTTGGCCACGGGCACTCCGACGGTCAAGTCAGCGTAGGGTTGGCCGGAAATTATCCAATCGATCCCCAAGTTTTCACTCGGAGGCCGTTTCTTTTGGATCTTTTTGAAAGCAAGTGTTCATATATAGAGATTAAAGGAGTGCGTACCCTCTTTTTGGCGTAAGGGTCTAGTATTTATACCGGGTGTAAGAGGAGGGGGGCCGTTGGATTGGGGGACACGTGTAGCTAGATTATTGGGGCCAGTCCCACCGTAGGCGTCAACTTGTCTTTCCATAGGTTGGCGGCATTGAGTGCTTCTGGCTGATTTGACCGTTTGGGTCCTGCCACATACTGGCTGATTTGGCCGTTTGGTTCCTGCCACATATCCAATCAATCATGGACTTGACTGCAAAGATCTCTGTACGGGAGATCTTTGCCGGGACGCGGAGGGGCGAAGCGAAAAGGGGACCAGGTGCAAACAGCTCGTCCTCTGCGCAATCGCCTCGGCAGCTTGTGGCACGTCACCCAGACACGACAGGTTGGAGTCCGAGCTGTTACTCAGTTCTTACTAGTAACAGAACTCATTGATTATACGCTAGTGCATTTTAAAATCGAAGATGATCTACAAGTGTAAGTTTTTGTTAAGAGTAGATGATTAGTTTAGATCTTGTAATTTTAGTGAAGGATATCAATGTAGATCCACAATGCGGAAATAGTAGTTAAATAAGGATATCATTTTGTGGTAATTTGTGGCCACTTATATGAGATGATGATAGAAATCATGATGGTATATACTTATGTTATATGTTGAGAAATTGTAAAAGACAAATGATGATTTGATGATTGATAGATAACATTGTGTTATTGTGTTTCTTAGGCATGGAGGAAATTAATATTTAGGTGATTTCAATTATTTCGATTATTTATGAGTTGTTGATTACCACGGATGTAAAAAGTTTTGATATCTGATTACATTATGATGAAATATTTACTCTTGTATCTACCGCTGATGATGATAATGAATTATTTTTGGGGTTAGAAAGTGTTTTGAAGTAAACTGATAAAGGATTAATTTTATTATAGATTGTTGAAGAGGCATGATTAAACCATGATTTGGAGTTGTTTAAATGGAGGCTGTGCACATATGTTATCATTAGTGATACATAATTAAAGGAAAAAGAACATCATATGGAGTTATTCCTATTGTTGTTGGGGATAGTTAGAATTTAATCTTTAACAATTGAATTTTGTGTATGTCAATTTTCAATGGAATAATTACTTTGAATTATTTTCATTTGGGTTTCAAGTACTCGAAATGGATACAAAATGGTATTTGGATGATTGTTAACACACCGAACAAACTTTTAGTAAAATTCTTATACTTGAGAAGGACCATGTGACGGGGTGAGATTTTTCGAAGTAGTCCATTTAATTGGCAAAATTCACACGGCTCTCAGTCGCCAACTTTGAATGAGTCTTTATTTGATACGTTTTTGCTTGTAGTTTATGGATATAAGTTGGTATTGGAGGATGATTTGGTGATCAGAATCAAATAATTAAATAGAATAAGGTTGAAAATTTAATATAAAGGTTGGTATTTAAAATTTTTATTTTTACTTTTCGACCTTATTTTTAATGTTTGTTTCGTCTTAAGTAAAATTTTAAACTCAAATGCGTAATCTCCCTAAAAAATAGAAGAAAATCAAATAGGGACTAAAAGTTTTAAACCACGACCGATGCAAATTTTTTTTTTTTTTGATTTAATATTTATATTTGCTCGTGTGTGATAGTTATAAATATTTTCTAACTGACTGTCGACATCGAAAGAATATGAAATTTTTTACTTCAACTACCAAGTTTTCCCTTCAAACTTTGATAAAAAGAATAAGTTAGCTTACACTTCATTATCAAAATTATATTACGAATTGCATTGGAAAAATCTATGCATTTTTTAGTAAATTGGAGTACGGTTAGTAGGATAGGACTTAGAAGCGATGATCGATCACTTTATCGACCTCTTTGACATAGTCGTATAATTAAAAAGATAGACAAACAAATTGCGTGAGCCTATCCGTGTTTACCACATCTTGTCACGTACCTTTAAGTGATAACAAGATTTTAACTTGTAATTTTATTTATCTGGACATTGAGTAAAGGGTTTTACTATTTGTCAGCCGATCTTCCGGTGCACAACCCCCCACAAAATAGGGGGCCCATAATTTTTTTTTATCGAGCGTGGACTCAATTAATCGTGGGTTCCCTATTGTGAGGGAACTGTACAAATAGCAAAACTCGACTAGGTTCGTCTTGGCGTGATACGAGGCCAAAATGGCAAGCCCAGTGACTTGGCGTCTTATTTAGCGATCGCTTGGCATCTTATTTAGCGGTCAACGACAATTGTTGACCGCTAATGCACGCCAAGGCGTGCATTAGAATTATTATTTTTATTTTTTTAACAATTCTTTAAAGTTAAAATTTAAAAATTAAAGTTAAAATTTAAAAATTATTAAATGCTAATATCTTCATTTTGCCCTAATTTAAAATAACCATTTCAACCAAAGAATTTCTATTCAGTCTCCTTACTCGGCAGCAGACGACACTTTCTCTCTTCCACGTTCTAATTGCTCATCTTCAAGACTTCTGTTGCGAAATAATCCCGCAAGCGTACGGGATCGTTGTACAAGTAATAAATGTGATGAGTGACTTATCGTCCCACAGGGAATACGGCTTAGTTCTAGTGCAATCGATATATCTAAATTCGAAACAATAACAAGATATGGTGGATTTTATTTAACTATGTTCTAAAACTACAAAAACAATAAAATTATGGTTCTTTAAATTAAATGTGAAAGAGAGTATTGGATTTCCGATTCCACTAAGTGATTCTAGCATTCAATTTTCAACTTGTAATAATTACTTCAATCCTTGCATTGGTGACGATCGATAATTCCACTTCTATTTATTATTCTTTTCCAAGATATAATACACCTATATTGATCACGACACGATCCTATTCCTAGTCCGCATTCATATGATGAATATGCATTAAATTATAGGATTATCATACAAGATCGCACATTTCACAAATATTATTCCTAATATTTATTCTTCATGTGTTACACATACAGTGTTCTACTTATCGTGAGTTTTCCAACACTACAAATAAGCAACTTATTGCTCTAATGGTGCGCAAACATTAAAACAATATGAAAAAGCATGTATATGGAATCACAATGCGAGAATCAAACTAAAAATCATAAGTCTTGAATTAAAAACTAGAAATCAAATAATCTATCGCCATCAAGATGTATTGACATGAATAAGAGGACGAGAATGGACCCATGAAATCTATACCCCAACCATCAAAGAGGTTTACTTCAAATATGAAGTTCAAAGGCATCTCATTTCTCCTAGAGACGTTTCCAGTTCTTTGACATCGATCACATGCTTTAACTATGCTATGTGCATCTTTAAAAAGAGTTGGCCCATAGAAACTAGACTGGAGTACCTTAGCAACTGTTTTTGTTCCTCCAAAATGCCTTCCATATGGTGATGAGTGACATTGTCTTAAGATTTCAACCATTTCTGCTTTAGGTACACACCTTCTAATGATTTGATTTGGACCACGCATGCATAGATATGGATCTTCCCAAAATTAATATTTCAAATTTGAAAATAATTTCTTCTTCTATTGGTGGGTGTTGTCAGGAGGTAAAATATTGCTAGCGAGATAGTTGACTATATCTGCATACCACGGGACCTCAAGCAGAGCAAGCAACCGTTCATTTGGAAATAATTCGTTGATTTGATCATCCCCTCCTAGTGTGCTCTTCTCCAATCTAGATAAGTGATCTGCCACTACATTTTCTGTTCCCTTCTTGTCTCGAATTTTCAATTCAAACTCTTGTAAAAGTAATACCCATCTGATAAGTCTATGCTTAGCATCTTTCTATGCTGGTAGATGTCTAAAGGCTGCATGATCAATTTTAAACTATGAATTTCGACCTAATAAGATATGATCGAAATTTGTCAAATGCAAACACCACTGCTAGCAGCTCTTTTTCAGTAGTGGCATAGTTGATTTGATCATTGTTAAGGGTTCGACTGACATAGTAGACCATATGAAGTATCTTATTTATTCTCTGACCTAGTACTGCTCCAACTGTAAAATCACTTGCACCACACATGAATTTGAAAGGTAAATCCTAATCTGGTGGCACAATGATAGGTGCATTTACCTACTTTTCCTTATGCGTGTTGAATGTTGTTAAACACTCATCGATTTATTGAAATTTGACATCTTTCTCAAGCAGATTACATAATAGTTTAGTAATCGTTGAGAAATCCTTAACAAACCTTCTGTATAATCCCGTATGACCTAGGAAAATTCTGATTTCATTACTGGAGTAGGTGGAGGCAATTTTTCAATTACCAAATTCTTTGCCTTGTCAACCTCAATACCTTTATCTGACACTCAATAACCTAATACAATACCCTCATGAACTATGAAGTGACACTTCCTCAGCACAAGATTCCTTTCTTCACACCTTTGTAGAACTAAGGCTAGATTCTTAGGACATGTATCAAATAAAAACCTAAAAACTAAGAAATCAACCATAAATAGCTCTATAAAATTTTCGACCATGTATGAGAAGATTGCCATCATACATCTCTGAAATGAGACAGGTGCATTACATAAGCCGAATGGCATCCTCCTACAAGCAAAGGTTCTGTATGGACATGTAAATGTTGTTTTCTTGGGATTTGGTTGTATCCCTAATATACATCCAAAAAGCAATAATGAGAATGTCCTGCTGGTCTTTCCAGCATCCGATCGATGAATGGTAGATGGTAGTGATCGTTTCTCGTGGTAGTGTTTAACTTTCGATAATCAATACAGACCCTCCATCCTGTTACTGTTTTGGTAGGTATGAGTTCATTGTTATCATTTTTCACCATTGTGATGCCCCCTTTCTTTGGTACTACTTGTACTGGACTCAACCACTTACTATTAGAAATATGATATATAATACCTATATCCAAAAGTTTAAGTACTTCTGCCCAAATCACCTCTTTCATACTAGGATTCAATATCCTTTGATGCTCAACTGATGGTTTGAAATCATCTTCCATAAGAATCTTGTGCACGCATAATGATGGAGTGATATCCTTTATGTCAGCGATGGACCATCCAAATGCATTTTTGTGTTCTCTAAGTACCCTAAGTAATTTCTTTTCTTCCTCATATGTTATAGAGCTTATAATGATGACTAGCAATTTAGAAGTTTCCTCGAGATAGGCATACTTCAAATGCACTGGTAGAGATTTTAGCTCAAGAGTTGAATAGATGGCAATGGTTTAGTAGGACCTTTACCAAGCTCTTCAAATTGGTGCCTCCTTGGGAATGCAACCAGTGGCGATGATTCCAAATAATTGATGTACTCCTCAATTTCAAGATTTTCTACTTTTTTGGATCCAGAATAAACTAGGCTTGCTTCCAATGGATTTGTAAGATGTTCATGCACAACTGACTTTACCACCAAGTTATCTATAATATTGATCTGGAAACAAGAGTTGGATTCAGATGGGTACTTCAATGATTTGAAGACATTGAAAGTGATTTGCTCGTCTTCAAGTCTCAAAATTAATTGCCCTTTGTGTACATCAATAAAAGATTTTCCCGTAGCAAGGATGATCCGCCCAAAATGATTGGAATATCCTGATCTTCTTCCATATCTAATACAATGAAATCTGAGGGATAAATGAATTTTTACACATTCATCAAGATATCTTCAATAATCTATTTGGATGCTTTATGGAGCGGTCAGCTAGCTGCAATGATATTGTGGTTGTTTTGGCCTCTCCAATTCTTAGTTTCTTGTGCAAAGATAGTGACATTAAGTTTATACTTGGGACAAGATTGCATAAAGTATGTTCAAAATATTTATCTCATATGGTATAAGGTATGGTAAAACTCTCTGGATCCTTGAACTTATGGGGTAATTTATTCTGTAGAAGTGCACTGTACTCCTCAATTAGCATCACAGTCTCATAATCCTCTAGCTTCCTTTTGTTAATGAGATTTTCCTTCATGAATCTTGCATAGCTAGGAATTTATGATAGAGCATCCGCGAATGGAATGTTGATGTACAACTTTTTAAACACTTCAATAAACTTGGAGAACTATATATCCAGTTTATGTTTATGTAGTTGCTGAGAAAATGGAACGTGGGGTACATATTATCTGATAGGAACGACCACCTTAGCCTGTGGTGTGTCTGAATTCTCTTTCAAATTTTTTTTTAGTTGATTTTTCAGATCCCTTTACTTGCTCCTCAACTAAAGTATGCACTTTATTTGTCTCTACTATTGATCTTTTTACTGTAATTTCAGACAATTATACCCCACTTTTTATTATAATTGCTTGCACATGCTCTTTTGGATTAGTTTTTGTATTGCTAGGTAGGGCTCCTTGTAGTCTTTTTGAGATAGTGCAAGCCAACTGACCTATTTGAGTTTCCAAACCCTTTATGGCTGCTGAATGATTTTGCAAGGTTGTTTCGGTCTTTGTCATGTATTGGTTGGTCTTCTATATAAATTTACCCAAGACATCTTCTAGAGACGATTTTTTCTCTTGCTGTTGAAAATCAAGGAGAGGTTGTTGCTGATTATTTTGGTTGTTGCTCCAGGAGAAGTTAGGGTCATTATACCAACTTGAGTTGTATGTATTGCTGAATGCATTCTTTTGTTGGTGTTGATAATTTTGTGTATATTTAACTTCATCCATCTTTTGAGATGACACATGGCACTCCCTACTATTGTGAGCTTCACCGCATATATCACAAACCAAATATTTTGTTTACATTGCTTTTGCTGAATTTCTTGTAGTCAAATGATCTATCACCTTCTTCTTCAAAGCTGAAATCTATGCTGATAATGCTGAGAAGGCATCCATCTCATGTAGACCTATGTACTTCTTATGTGTGGATCTTTCAAAAGCCATAATGCATTGTTTCCTACCATAATCTCATATAATTCCTCAACTTCATTAGGCGACTTTAATGTGATAGATCCATTTAAAGCTGCATCCACCGATATACAACATGCTGGGTTTAAACCAGTGTAGAAGTACTGCACTTGCAAACTTTTCTTAATACCGTGGTTATGAGACACTTTTTAATCAAGTCCTTAAACCTTTCCCATGCTTTGTGAAAACTCTCTAATTCATCTCATGTCTTATTTTCGTTACTTTTGACAGTGAAAAGTATTTTGTGACAAATTCTTGTACGAGATCATTCCAGGTCCTAATGCTTCCGGAGGGAAGGGCATCCAACCATTCTCTTGCTCCGTCTCTGAGTGTATGTGGAAAGAGTCTCAACTTGATTGTTTCATCACATACTCCATGTAAATTGTAATTTTGGTAGATGTCTAAAAAGCATGAGAAGTGATTGTGTGGATTCTCAAAAGGTTTTCCTACTCCATTATGAAACAATAAGATGATGTCTATCCTTAATTGAAAGTTTGGTTGTCCAAATAGAGGATAAACGATACTTGATTGATTTGGTGCAATAAGTAGTGTGATGAATTGTCCAAGTGGCAAATCGTCTTCATCAAGCTCGACTGTTGTGCAACTTGTGCTGATTGCACTTCTCTGTTTTGTTCTGCCATGATGTTCTCTCATTGTTGCTTAATTTTTTGGTCAAAAGTGCATTCGATTTCTAGATCAAAGGTACTAGACTACAAATTCTCGAACTTCACATGCAAGGACACTTGTAACGAAAATGACAACAAAATCACACAAAAACAAAAATAAATAAATAAATCTAAATCAAAAAATAGAATTAATCAAAAGTTTAAATCAAATAAACCAGTTTCCGTCAACGACGCTAAAAACTTGTTCGTTAAATTTCACAGGTGTGCGGAGCGTGACAAGTAATAAAGTGGATTTATAAGTTCGAATATTGTCCCATAGAGACTACTATCTACTATAAACTTCTAATCTAATCTAATTTCAATTTAAATTAAAATGGTAAGTACCGATCAAATCAAATTATATTTTCTAAATGAGATTCTAATAAATAAAATAACAAACTCAAATTACAACTTTAGATAATATTATGTGACTAAATAGTTAGGATTTTCAATTTCACTTAGGCTATTTATCATATATTTAATTTCAAGTTATTCAACCATTTTTTATACATGTCAACGATCGAATTAACCTGATGTAATTAGCGATCTTTCTCGAGCAATACTAATCGTATTCATATACCCAAACTTACTATATATCTATGTAAATTCACACACATATGAACACATTTATCTTTAAGAATTCAACATGGATCGCATAGCTTATAATTATCTCTTGATATCTTATAATGTCCATGTTAATTATTGTACAAACTAGAATTATACATCATATCTCGATCTCAGTATTATCCCCAAATCAATTAATTGTTGCGCAAACAATTAAAGCATTAAATAAACAATAATTAATTAACAAATATTAAAATGACATGAAAATCTCGAAATTAAACATATAATAAAAACCTTAAGCTACATCATCCATCCTAACAATAAAAGTATTTAGTCACTTATAATATTGAATTTAAATATGTAAAAGTGGAGAAATATCACCAAGAATTGACGAAATGTGAAATTTTTTAGTGTTTGCAGTCTCCTTTCCTTTCATTTTCTTTTTTCCTTCTTTTTCTTTCTTCCTCTCTTGTGTTGTTTCTTTCTTTATCCCGCCTTTGAATTTTTCTCTTTTTTTCCTTCTTCTCTATTTCTTTCTTCTTTTTTCTTCTCTGTTTATTCTGTGCAGCAGCACATGTTTTTTTTTTTTTTTTTTGTGCCTTAGGTTTCTCACATGTGAATACTGAAGGTAAGGTCTTGAGAAACTGCCTGAAGCCATCTTCTTGCTGATATGATGAAAGGTTTTCTCTCAGAGCTGCTGGTAAAGTTTTTACCGGTTTGACAGATCTTACTGGATTGTCCAAATCTTACCGGTTGGTGAAGTTTGTACTGAATTTGTAGTGCTTACCGATTTCTTCAGTTCTTCAGCACTTACCGAATTGAATATTATTTATTGGTTGATACACTGCTTACCGAATTTGGAAGGTATTACCGACTTCTTCAATGTTACCGGTTTTTATAAAAGCTTACTGAATTGTTCACTTCTTCAACCCTTTACAGCCCCTTCTAAGATCAAAAAATGGTCTGATACCAGTGATGGTTTTTAAGCAAAGATCAGGAGAAGAAATTCTACTACACAGCTAATGGATATATACCATAATTGGATACAATTCAAAAGTACTTTCTACCAACAACCATATTACCTACTACCACTAAACAATACTTTCAACTTATAGTAGGTCCAAACTAGCCTAGCTTTACATCATTACGTAAGTTAGACCTCAATGAAAACATGTGACTAAATGGTAACCAAAAAACAATTGTTAAGTGACAACAAAAGTGTCACTTAGACGGCCTCATTCAACAATTTCTTCCCAAGTATAGACACCATTTACTTTCCCACTCTTCTTACCAAGTTTCTAATACCAGTAGAAACAAATACCAATCAAGTATAATTTCAAATTGATTAAAACTAAAAACTCATAATGAAATCATCATTTACTTCATTTGAGGCCAAAGGACAGAGTTATGGGAAGTGTAGTCGTGCACAATGTTGAAATAATGGAGTAATGTGACACTTTTGTTGTCTTTAAACAAATGTATTTTTGGTTGTCATTTGGTTACATATTTTTGGTTAAAGCTTACACTATGATATGATGTAAAGTTAAGCTAGTTGTGAGCTACTACAAGTTATGCATTGTCTAGTATGACATTGGTGTAGTAGGTACTAAAGTGTGATTAGATATGTCTCCTTGCTTTATGCTTTGGATATATATAGAGTCTTGTAAATTTTTTTTTAATGTAATGAATATTGGATTTCCTCTCCTCTTGTTAGTTCAATATCTATCAGTGGTATCAGAGCTGAAAAAAATCGGTCTTTGAAAGGATTAAAAAGGGTATAAATCACAAAAAATTCAGGAAAAAACCAGTGAGTGTGAGTGATGGCTTCAACTGGTTTTTCAGCACCCCTTCCGTCAGCCTTTAATGGAGAAAATTACGATATTTGGGCTGCCAAAATGAAGGCTTATTTGAAGGCCTATGATCTGTGGGAAATCATAGAAACTGGAGAAGAACCACCACCACTTAGAGCAAATCCTACTATAGCTCAAATGAAACAGCATAGTGAGGAGGTTGCAAAAAAGTTTAAGGCTTTATCCTGCATTCAATCTGCCGTTTCTGATTCAATCTTCACCAGGATCATTACCTGTGAAACAGCAAAAGAGGCCTGGGATAGATTGCTTGAAGAATTTAGGGGAAATGCAAGGATGAGGCAAATGCAAGTCCTCAACCTCAGGGGGAGTATGAGTCACTAAAAATGAAGGAGACTGAATCTGTCAAAGATTATTCTGACAGATTGATGAAGGTGGTGAACAAAATAAGGTTGCTAGGGGATGAGTTATCTGATAAGCGTGTGGTTGAAAAAGTGCTTATCAGTTTACCCGAAAAATTTGAGGCAAAAATCTCTTCACTTGAAGATTCTAGAGACTTGTCTGTCATTACATTATCTGAGCTCATAAATGCATTGCAAGCAACAGAGCAAAGGAGGTTATTTAGACAAGAAGAACAAGTAGAAGGAGCTTTATTTGCCAAGGGAAAGTATAGAGCTCAACTAAGTGTTGGTGTGAAGAGGCAACAATTTGAAAAGAGAAAGGGAGAAAGCAACAAGGCTTCAGAAAAAAATGAAGGCTATCCTCCATGTCTTCATTGCAAGAAAACATGCCATTCTCCTAAATGGTGTTGGTACAGGCCAGGAGTCCAATGTAGAGCATGTAAACAATTTGGACATGTTCAAAAAGTATGCAAGAATCAGAAAGAGAAGCACGAAACTCAACAGGCTCAGTTAGCAGAAAATCATCAGCAGGAGGAGCACTTGTTCACAGCAGTAGATAAAGGAGCCTGCAGCAGTGTGGTGATGTGGTTACTGGACAGTGGATGTACTCACCATATGACCTCTAATTCCAGCATATTTGTAAAGCTTGATGATAGCTACAGATCAAGGGTTAAAGTTGGGAATGGAGAGTTTGTAGAAGTGAAAGGAGTTGGTGAAATATCAGTGCAAACCGTGACAGGTACCAAGTATATTTTTGATGTGTTATATGTACCTGACATTGATCAAAATTTGATAAGTGTTGGTCAACTGATTGAAAAAGATTATACTTTGGTATTTAAAGACAAAAGTTGCACTATATTTGATTCAACAAATCAAGAAGTGATGACTATTGGCATGAGGAATAGAAGTTTCCCTTTAGAATGGAAAACTGTAGGTGATCAGGCACTTACAAGTACTGTCATTGAGTCTTCACTATGGCATAAAAGATTTGGGCATGCTAATTATACATCACTTAGACAATTACGTGATTTAAAGCTTGTTGAAAACCTGACTGAAATCAGCAAAGATGATGGTTGTGTATGTGAGATCTGTCAACTGGGAAAGCAAACTAGGCTGCCATTCCCTGTAAATCAGTCTAGAAGGACTTTAGAAAAATTGCAGCTTATCCATTCTGATGTGTGTGGGCCAATGAGAACTCCTACCTTGAATGGCAGCAAGTATTTTGTTCTGTTTATTGATGATTTAACCAGAATGTGCTGGGTATACTTTCTGAGGCAGAAGTCTGAGGTTGCTGCTGTTTTCCAAAGGTTTAAGAACCTAGTTGAAAATGAGAGCAACTGTAAAATAAAGGCCATTAGATCAGATAATGGAACTGAATATTGCTGTAGTCAGTTTGACAAATTCTGTGCTGACATGGGAATACAACATCAGTTAACTATTCCATATTCTCCCCAGCAGAATGGTGTTTGTGAAAGGAAGAACAGGACAGTTATGGAGATGGCTAGGTGTCTGATGTTGGAGAAGAAGGTGCCTAAGGAATTTTGGGCTGAGGCTGTAAATACTTCAGTCTATTTACTCAATAGGTTACCTACTAAATCATTGGTTAAAAAGACATCATATGAAGCCTGGTATGGATTGAAACCAGATGTCTCCCATCTGAAGGTTTTTGGGAGCATTTGCTATACTCATATACCAGATGTGAAGAGGGATAAGTTGAGCCAAAAAGCTGAGGTTGGAGTACTAATTGGGTACTGCAGTAATGCCAAAGGCTATAGGGTGTTCAATCCTCATAGCAAGAAGATAATCTCCAGCAGAGATATCAAGGTTGATGAAAAAGTCTCATGGAATTGGGAATCAAGATCTGAGATCAGAACTGAAACTCCAAGACTGATTCCTCAAAATGAAGATGCTGGTAATGATGAAGAGAATGAAATGGAAGGCGAAGCTGAACCTGAAAGTGACTCAGATTCAGAAAATGAAGCACTGAGGACTAGACCACTAGCTGATGTATATGCCAGGTGCAATTCAGTTCAACTTGAGCCCTCAAACTTTGCAGAAGCTGAGAAATCTAAAGACTGGATGTCTGCAATGAAGGAGGAGTTAAACATGATTGAGAAGAATGAAACCTGGTTGCTAGTTGACAGGCCAAAAAATAAGAATGTGATTGGAGTCAAGTGGGTGTACAAAACCAAATTGAATCCGGATGGTTCAATCAACAAGCTGAAGGCCAGACTGGTTGTGAAAGGATATGCTCAACAACTTGGGATTGATTTCACAGACACTTTTGCACCAGTAGCAAGATATGAAACTATCAGATTATTATTTGCTATAGCTGCTCAGGGTAATTGGAAAATTCACCAGCTGGATGTTAAGTCAGCTTTCCTAAATGGCTACTTAACTGAAGAAATCTTCGTTGATCAACCTGAAGGATTTCTAGTAACTGGAGCAGAGGACAAAGTTTATTTGTTGAAAAAGGCTTTGTATGGTTTGAAGCAAGCTCCAAGGGCATGGTATAGCAGAATAGATGAACACTTATGTAGCTTCGGTTTCAATAAAAGTGTAAATGAGCAAACACTTTACATCAAGCATTTGGAGAAAGAAGTGATTGTCATTTCTCTGTATGTTGATGACCTATTAATAACCGGCAGCAGTCAAGAGCTGATTGAGCAAGTGAAAGAGGATATGAAGCAAGCATTTGAGATGACTGATCTTGGAGAAATGCATTATTTCCTCAGCATGGAAATAAGTCAGTCACAAGAAGGGATCTTTATCTGTCAAAAGAGATATGTCAAGGAGATGCTAAAGAAATTTAGCATGGAGAATTGCAAACCAGTAAGCACTCCTTTGATGCAAAATCTGAAACTAATTAAGGATGATGGAGGCAGGAAAATTGATGAAAAAATATATAGAAGCTTGGTAGGAAGCCTCTTGTACTTGACCATTACAAGACCTGATGTTACCTTTGCTGCAAATCTGCTCTCTAGATTCAGACAAGAACCATCTGAAATGCATCTCCAAGCAGCAAAGAGAGTTCTTAGATATATCAAAGGAAATGCTGAAATGGGAATCTGGTTCAAAAAATCAGAAAACCTGGATTTAACTGGATATACAGACAGTGATTGGGCAGGTTCGATGGATGATATGAAGAGCACCTCAGGATATATTTTCTACTTGGGTTCGAGTATTATCTGCTGGAACTCAATGAAGCAAAAAACCGTTGCTCAATCAACTGCTGAGGCAGAGTATATTGCAGCCTCTGAAGCAACAAATCAAGCCATCTGGTTAAGGAAAGTCATGGAGGATCTTAACTACAGACAAACTGAAGCAACCGTGATTTATTGTGACAATCAATCAGCTGTGGCTATGGTTAAGAATCCTGTGTTTCATGGTAGAACAAAACACATCAAAATCAAGTATCATGCAATTAGAGAAGCTCAAGAACATCTTGAAGTGAAGTTGATGCATTGCAGTTCTGCTGATCAGTATGCCGACATTTTGACTAAGGCACTACCAAAGGAAAGGTTTGAAACACTAAGAAATTGCCTTTGTGTTTCCAACAAAAGTGTCAAGGAGGAGTGTTGAAATAATGGAGTAATGTGACACTTTTGTTGTCTTTAAACAAATGTATTTTTGGTTGTCATTTGGTTACATATTTTTGGTTAAAGCTTACACTATGATATGATGTAAAGTTAAGCTAGTTGTGAGCTACTACAAGTTATGCATTGTCTAGTATGACATTGGTGTAGTAGGTACTAAAGTGTGATTAGATATGTCTCCTTGCTTTATGCTTTGGATATATATAGAGTCTTGTAAATTTTTTTTTAATGTAATGAATATTGGATTTCCTCTCCTCTTGTTAGTTCAATATCTATCACACAATCGACAGAGTTCCTCAGTGATTTACAAATTACATGGCCATAGTCAACTAAGGTTTAGCGGTATTTGGACTAATTGTAAGTTAACTTTTTAGTGGATCATTTACTGGCAAGTTTTCCCGGTTAGAAACTTTCTTCTGCGATCAATTTGGTGTTCTTTATTCTTTATTTATTACTTTTTATTGTTATAAATTGATTGACACTTAGGGTTAATTAAATTTGATTAATTAACTCAATTATCTAAATAAGTGACTTGTTGCTTTAATTGTTTAATTCCGCATTTGGGTCTAAATATTTGGTAAATTTAAACATTCACTATTGACAATAGTAAAATCACTACGAGCTACGATGGTGTCACTTAATTCCAAAATTAAGCTAACTAATTTACCCTAGAGGTAATTGTCAAAATATTTCTGCATTAAAATGTAGTTCTTAGCTACATTATATGAGTCTTACTAATTAATATACACATGCAATTAAATACCTTCATCACCATTTTCAATCTCTTCATCATCTCCAATGCATGCATCACTAGTGACTTCATTTATCAATCTCCTTTTCTTTTTCTAGATTGTTGACATCGTTATTAATTATAGTTGTTCCACCTATTGCTTCAGTTACTTCTTCGTTTGTGCCATCATTTGCTCTTTCGTCCGAATTTTTATGTTCTTCTATCTAAATTTCATCAACCACCTTTTATTTTTGTTAGGAACTTGAGGAGGTGATATGACATGATATGAAGTATAGATCGCATAAACAATAACAAGATTAAAAGAAAGTAAACAAGAAGATGAAATTGGCAGAGGAACCGAATATTTTATTAACCAATAGAGAGAAAAAAATTACAACTTCTGCAACTTAAGGTCTAATACACTGAAAGAAGAGTCTATTATTTATATGACATGTTCAAATCCTAGAATAAATCTAAAATATAGAAACTAAGTCAAAAATTACGTAAAATCGAAAATAAGAAACTAAATTCACGACCTGTCGCTCTGTTGACACACCAAAAGTGCAGTCCAATTCGAACGGCCCAAAGAATGGAGCCTAATTGAAGAAATCATGATAAAGGCCCAAATGGGAGTATTGGTGAAGTAAAAGCCCACTAACACGGCAACCTTATCGCCCAAGCCTGCATAGCGCCCAGAATCTACGCGAATGGAATCCCATGTTGTCGCCTAGAACGGTGAATCTATTATTGCCCAAACCTTTGAATCACCCAAGATCTTAGCCACGTCAGTCATTATATTTATCCAGAGTGACACTTATTGAAGCAGATATTGATCATTCTCATCACGGTCCACAATTCTAGGAGCCCAGTTGGAAGCAGTTGAACGACAACAAATAATGGCAGTAGTTAGAGATGACGGTTCCACGATTACTCAGCCACCATGAAGAAAGTGGATAGTTATGGATCAATCAAGTAGTTTCCAAATGGTTTATCATGAAGAAATCATCAAAGTAGTATAAGAGGAAGAAAAGACATAAAGAAAAGCCCCGAATTAAAAACTCTCAATAGAGAATATGTAATTTCAATTCTTTAGTGTAACTTTAAAATTCTTCTTTTTAGTACTCGTGTGCTTGCACTCCTTGGAGGCGTTTTGTTCGTCCCCAATTTTCAATATTCGCCAATAATACACCCCTTTTTGGGACTTCGTCTCAAGATGTTTGTTCTTTATACAATCATCTGATCCCCTTTTTAATTGTTAGCGACTAAACCCGTGAAACTGCTCGAGCGATAAGCATGTGAGCTAGTCCCTCGAGAGAAGGCTTATCGACAGGCGGGCGACAAACTCACTGTTCCAATTTTGCTCCTCTCACTCGAGCGGGAGTCGAGCGTCCGTTTAGCGCCGTCAATCCTTTTGTTTTCCTTCTAGGACCATATTTTGACATCTTCAAGCCCAATACTCCAAAACGCGAAACCCTAGACCCAATTTGAACCGAATTTGAGTCACAAAACCCAACAATATCTTCTTATTAGCAATAGAAAATGCTTACTATAATACCCTATGCCTTAGAATAATTTTGAAACAAACACTGGTATAACAATAGCTCTATGTACTGAACGTAAAATATAGAATATGAACTTCATTCCAGCAATCACAAAATCAATAATAATAAATTGATCTATAATTCTGTAATTTCTTTAGTAATTACCATTAATTGTAAACAATTTATTAACTTTATGTCCTCACCTATAGTACTACAAGTTATCAAGGATTAACATTATCAATCTAAATGCCTTCGCAATCACGTCATGCATGTCCTAATTCGACCTGATCCATCTGTTCGATAACATCCACTAATGATACTCCTTCGGTGAAACATTCGTGATCCAACATTGTATCCTCTATCTCGTCATGGTCCATATAATAAATTTAATCTCTACTGGGAGTTGCAAGAACCACATTCCATATTAGATCTCGGAGAAATTCAATATAATATTTGTTTTCCTAGTGCACCAAAATTGAAAGAATCAGATCATTTATGTCCAATTCTATTTTGGTTTACTAAAGTGAATCCAAGAAACATTTTCATGCCACTATTATTGTCCACCCAATCTAACACGACCCGTCCCATGTCACCCTAATGGACCTGACACGTGTCGTGCACCAATGGTAGATACCAGCTAAGTGCCGGACCTACACCAAGGCAACTTTGACATGTTCTAACTGTGATTCACTTATATGAAAATTTTGATAGAATTTTCCCTAAATATGGACTAAATCACCTGAAACAAGACTCAACATTCTCAACCAATACAAATAATTTAGAATAGGGTACACCAGCCCCTCAAAACTCAAACTGTTCAAAATACAATACTGGGGAGTCAACCTTTACAAATATTTTACAAACAAAAGTCTCAAAATACTCAATATGCAGTGAGCCCGTGATGTGGATACATGAATTACAATTTAACTCTTCACCCAAAAGAAATATGTACAATGTAAGACGACAAAACGAGTCATACGAATCTAGATAAAAGGTGGCTCAGCTCGGTAGATCAGTAGGCTCTAATGCTGCTCAACTCAGCTACTGTCTGATAAAGAAAGATGTGGTAAAACATATGAGTTTGTAACTCAGTGAGTTGATATTTTAAAAATAAGTACGGTTCCTTCCATCTATGCATGTTTTCTGAAAGTTCTTACTCTTTTGGAAATTGAGAAATTCTAAAAACTGGTAATACTCTCAAAAACTAAAATATGATCATCGTACAAACCTTTGTTCTTCATTCTAGATAAGTAAATAATTAATCTGATATCTATGATAATCTCTAAAATCATTTGCTGTTCAATACTGTAAACTGAAAACTGAAAAATCTGAATTCTATAATCATAACTTCAATAAACTGTAGCGATTCTGAAATAAAATACCAAAAAGGTACCCTGAATAACCTTACTCATATATCGATTGGTACCTATATACATGGCAAAGCTATTCAATTTTGAAATTATGAGATTCTTTAATTATGTAACTCTGGTCATACGCGTAGAGCTATAATCTGCTCGTACACTATGAAAACACATTCACAACAGTACAGAGCGGGTAAAATCATCATAACTGATCATATATTGTGGAAACACATTCACACCAGTGCAGATTGGGTAAAATAACCATATAAAGTCATACACTGTGGAAACATATTCACACCAGTGCAGACTGAGGTAAAATCACTTGGGTACTTTCTGGTGGGTTTTAAAATAACTTTAAATATACTGAAGTATGTAATATGAATAAACATGTTAGAAAAATGATTTCAATGAATTGAATTTAACTTTAAAATAACTTATTATAAAATACATTTGTTTCTGAAAATCATGCTATTAGTTCCAGTATATGAACTAATGAACTTTTTAACAGAATATAAATTCAATAAATATTTATTTATGAAAATAAACTTTTCCACTCACATAGAACATGCTACCGTCTAAGACGATCGATATGCTTTTCCAATTTCTTCGTCACCACCTGAAATTCCATACAAGATAACTAATTCAACTATTATCATTTCAAGAAGCCTCTAATATGAAATGCTATAATGCTTCAACTAAGTTTCTCGATACTTGAATAAATGTTCCCAATTATCCTTTTAATCAATTGGAACTAATGACACTTTCTAATCCATATACTAATAACTAATTCATCAACATAACCTTCCTTCCAAACATAATTGTACATATCCACTTCAATCTAGTAACAACTAATAACTACAATCCAACCAATTAAATTTTCATCTTATTCCATAACTCCAAATAATTATTTCATCATCACAATCATTTTCAACAATATTCTTCATACAAGGATCCAACTAAAAATCCTAGGGTTTGCCAAAAAAAAAACTGAATTTCTTACCACAATATAACTGAAAACTAGAGAATCAATAAACTTGAGCTCCAATCATTCTCGTATCTCATAAATCTGAAAATTTAACCACAACTTAAACCTTATAAATTTATCATAATACTCTATTTCTAAAGAAAATAACGAGAATAACAATGGAATTCAAGTTTAGAACACCTACTTTACCTTCTTCTCCTTTTTCCTCTCTTTTTTTTTTTTTTCTTTTTTTCCTTCTCTTTTCTTCAGTTTCTTTCACCTCTGCCTGTGCTCGATTTCTTCTCTGCGTGTAAGTGTAATGGAATGTGAAAATGAGAGAATTATCTCTAAAGGTGCCACTTGTATTCCACTTATAGCCATTTACAAGTCAAGTCCTCCAACCATAACATAAAACCCATTAAATCCCCATCTTTCACCACTTTAAAAATGAGTCATAGCATTTAAATAATTTTTAGATCAAACCCTCAATATTTATCCAGTGTAAAATAAGCCCCCAAAAATAATTTACTGCAATTAAGTCCCTAATTAACTTTGACTTAGACAATTCAACCATTGACTTTTGTCTAAAAAATGGGTTATCACACAATCACATTTGAAGACAACAGTCCTAAACTTTTTGTAATCAAGTTCTCATATCTCCTTAGTAACTTCGTAAAAGACCATATTTGATACAATTGGAATACTGTCCTTAAACTTGTTGTCACAATGCTCACACCTAAGTTTTGGACTGCTCATAATTCATGATACTATTTTGTATGATAATGCACCCCATCAACCACATATCCTGAACATTTTAAAACTTCCACACGAGGGCCATGCACTATCCACTCTAATGTGCCCATTATGTCCTCCATGGTGTCATTTAGTGCATTTGCTGCCTATATTCCACATTGAGGTTTTACTAATTTTATTATAACATGGTTTATGGGATAACAACTTCGTAAGTTATGTAGCTTACATATTCATGTAACCATCTGATAGATATTCAGTTATGTTTGTCTTTTTACCACTTATTTCCTTTAGCTTTAGCCGGTTATGTAGCTTTCGAATGCAACATGTGTTGACTACAAACATTTCAAATCATGTATTAATTCACTATTAATCTTTCTTACACTAAAAACAAATTAAAAATGAGTAAAATAACTTGCTCAATATATGGATCAACTTCATTGGTATTTCTCAACATGTACATATGTGAATGTTCCCATTTTGATACATTAATACATTGTAATAGAGCACCGGTAATGGCTTAGTGATATCTATTTTAGATGTTGAAGATGAGATTCCAACTTTATCTACATTTTGTTAAGACTTGGGTTCCATCTTGAAAGGTCAACCTTGTTAAAACGTGTTGGTGACACGGGCTAAATATAAGTGCGGGTGAAAGGGTTGTTGTATATTGAACAAACAAAAAACAAAGTTTAATCTGCTGGAGTGTGACTAACAATGTAACAAGGTGATTGGAAATGTAGTATGAAAATAGAAGGTGGCTAAGAAATAAAGAAGAAGAAGAATAATAATCCGAGGCAAGTGATTCTCACTCTCTCTTGCAATGGTGCTCAGGTACACGACATTTGTCTCCCAAGATATAACAGATTCAACTTGTGGTAGAAGCACTTCAAACCACAAGTTATGGTGAACTTTCGACGAAGTTTCTCTCTCCAAAGAAGAAAACGGTTTTGAATGAATTTGGAAGTGATTTGCAAGAGTTTTTATGCAATGTTCAATGCAAATATGGTATGAGATGCCTAAAAAGTGATTTGCAAGAGTTTTTATGTAATGTTCAATGCAAATATGGTATAGAATGCCTAATGGACGTCCAATAGGTTCTATATATAGACGATGAGAGGTTGTGAATGAAGTGTCGCGCCCCAAACTCTGTTGGGAACCTACTTAAGCATGCGCAGCGGAAGTAAAGCAATTTCGATTCCCAAACAAGGATCTACTTTATGTTTGATAGAAACTGTGATAGAAATAATACCTTTGATGAATTCTGCAAGCTCTTTTGCTGATTCACGAACTCCAATGATCACGATCTACAATCCAAGCTGTCCAATTGTCCAGCCACCAATGGTGATCCACACAGAGAACAAGAATGACGGCCAGGGTTTTCTTTTCTCGTGCTAGCAAGAATAATGAATAATCCATTCTATTTTTCAAACCCTAACAGCTTATTAATATGAGTCCAAACGGGCTGGCCCATCTCTTAACTTAACCCGGTCCAACATTTAATTAATCAAATTAATTAAATCCGGTCCATGAATTAATTAATCCAATTAATTAATTCGGGTTTATTAATAAGCAACTCAATTAATTAATTATCCAACATTTGTCAATTAATTAATTGATAAATATCATTCTTCTGGTTCTCTTTTGTGTGTGACCCATTAGGTTCCCGATCACGATGTCCTAACGACGTGAATTATTATTTTGATCTAATCAAAACTGATAAATTAAAATACCCATTTTAATTTATCATCAATTTACATTCGTTGTCCTAAATTGACATCTAGCAATGTGTCAGGGCAATACATGTGACGGGAAATGTCACGTGACATGACAAAACCAAATTTGTTCGTTTATCATGAAACTATAATCCCTTCGTCAATATGATCCGATCAATTACGAGATATGGACGTGTGTCAATCTCAATTATCGATCATATCTTTTATCCTACTGTTAAGTCAATGTAAGTCGAAAACTCTTTTCCGACTTATGAGTTCACCTTGGCCAAGGATTTCATTATCAACTTAACTGGATGAAATGTAGATCATAATCTCTTACTAGTTAAGAGTGACGAATCCTCTATTGATCATTCACAACCTTCATATGATTCTTGACATACCCGAACGATGCCGTATTAGCGACCCTTGACAGAGCAACATCCGACATCACCAAAGCATGACTGTCCTCACATAAGACACTATGATGACGCTTCAAGTCAAATATGACCAATTCCACTACGAACGATAGAGGATTTAACCACTGACACTCAGAGTTGTTTTTCCATTGTGGAATCTCTCAGCGGGTCCTCCAATGTTTTGTTCTATAACAAAACATTCACATGTTCATTCAAGTGTCTCCACACTTTAGCTTGTAAGATCAACTACTTACTTCATAAGTAAGAAATGCCACACGTGAAGGTCTATTCATAATAACGATATCCGTATCCCGTTATTACATACGACCACGGACGATTTAAGATTCAGTCATATGTAATTCATATCTCACAATCACAACTCCTTGTGATTAACAAATCATCAAGACTTGAATCTACGGATTCTATTATTTAATTAATTAGAATATTAATTGACATAAATAATAGATATTGCCATAAATATGCATCGGTTATATATAAATTAAAAGTGCTTATGTCCAAAGTTGATTGAACCTAGGGCATAACACTTACAAACTCAACAACTCTTGTTAAAGGTCGCACAATCCACTATCTCTAGCATGATACCATTGCCTCGCTTGAGCGATAAAAATAGTGACTTCATCGCTAGCCTGTCGATGGAGTGACAGTCCAGCGTCAAGCGAGTGATACACTTAGGCAAAATTCCAGCAGTTTTCTCAATTTTCTTTCCAACTTTGGACTGCAATTTCTCATTCATCCGGAATTGAGTTTAAGATTCCAAATATACCACAATGATCTACTCAACGAGTAGAACAAGTTGATCTATTTATATTTATAATTTAACCATCGAATCAAGTCTGAATATTTGACCGAAGTTGAAACAAAAGTCATTTTTCCAAGTTTTTTTATTTTGATAATTGACCAATTTTCAATCTTCTAAACCAATTTCCAACAATCCCCCACATAAATGGAAATTCGAACATGCATATGCAATGCGAAACTAAGATGCATTATAGAGAGCGAAACAATACTGCATCGGGTAAGGTAGTTTCTAGCTTTAAACCTCCCTTAGTGAAATACTATCAGACTTACTTGGCTAATTGGTGAATGTCATGTCTTAAACCATTCAACTGTTAGTTTAAGCCAAGACAACAATACTCACACATATGTCTTTCTTAATCCATTCATAGTTCTCATGACTTGGTTCATTTTAGCCCCAAACCACCATTAGGTTTCATAAGTGTTTAGAGAATTGTAGCCTGAAGCAATTCTCTTTAAAGCGGCCCCACTTCACACTTACATAGGTGACCTTCTATTAAGAGTATTCTGCCCTACTTCACTTGACTTAATCAAAATATAGGAATAGTTAAAAGACTACCTTAACCTCTAATCATTCTGCAGAAATTATTTTAATATCATAGGAATGAGTTGGGGAATAATTTGTCAAGTACTTCATTGAATCTTCATAACTTAGTTGTCCATTTGAATCAAGATCTTCTCTAGTCAACAAGGTAGTGTTAACATTATAAAGATCCTTACATAGTAGGCTTTAATCTCATTCCTTTCAATAGGCAACGTACTTATCTCTAGGCAAACCTTTTGTAAGTGGATCCGCAATGTTTTCCTTTGATTTTACATAATCTATGGAGATGATGCCATTAAAGGTTAGTTGTTTAACGGTACTATGTTTACGACGTATATGTCTAGACTTACCATTATATATGATGCTTCGAGCCCTTCCAATAGCCGATTGACTATCACAATATATACTTATTGCAGGTATTGGCTTAGGCCAACATAGAATATCTTCCAAAAAATTACGAAGCCATTCTACCTTTTCTTCAGCTTCATCCAAAACAATGAACTCTGATTCCATTATTGATTGAGCTATACCTATTTGCTTCGTCGATCTCCATGATATAGCAGCTCCACCAATGGTAAATACATAACTACTAGTAGACTTGAAATCCTTCACGTCATATTTTCAATTCACATCACAATATCGTTCCAATACCGCAATATATTTTGTGAAATGTAATCCATTGGTTAAAGTATACTTTAAGTACCTAAGAACTCTTCTTAAAGCCTTCCAATGATTATGGCTTAGAATACTTGTGAATCTACTAAGTTCATTCACAACATATGCTATATTTGGTATATTATAGTTTGAAATATACATTAGACTGCTTATAACCCGTGAATACTTTATTTGTGACACACATTCACCCGTATTTTTGACTAAGTATAAACTTGGGTCAATAGGAGTTTTCGCAGGACTTTCCTATAGTATATTATATTTCTTTAGTACACTCTCAATATAATGAGATTTAGAAAGTACGATTTATTTCGATGTTCTAGAGATCTTAATCCCTAGCATCACATTAGCGACACCCGTATATTTCGTATCAAAATGCTTCGTTAGCATCCTCTTGGTGTTTAGCATTAGTTCATGACTATTTGCCATTATCAAAATGTTGTCTACATATAAACACACAATCACATAGGCATTTGGTATATGTTTAATTTATACACACTTATCACACTCGTTTATTTTAAATCCATTTGACAACATCATTTTGTTAAACTTTTGATGCCATTGTTTAGGAATTTGTTTTAATCCATACAAGGACTTAATGAGTTTACAAACCTTGTGTTTGTGATTGGGAGAGACGAACCCTTCGGGTTGTTTCATGTATATTTTCTCTTCTAACTCACCATTCAAGAATGCAATTTTCACATCTATTTGATGAATCTTAAGGTTGTGTATTGCTGCAATCGCAATTAACAACCATATCGAAGTGATTCTAGTTACGGGTGAGTAAGTATCAAAGAAGTCAAGTCCCTCCTTTTACCTATATCATTTGACAACTAATCTGGCCTTATAGTTATCAATGGATCCATTCGGTTTAAGTTTCTTCTTAAAAATCCATTTACACCCTAAAAGCTTATTTTCGGGAGGCAAATCAATCAACTCTTAAGTATGGTTTTACATTATCGAATCTAACTCACAGTTGATAGCTTCTTTCCAATGCGGTTCTTTCGGTGTAGTGGCTTCATCAAAAGTCTTTGGATCATTTTCTACCATATATGTTAGAAAATCTTGACCGAAAAAAGTTGATATTCATGCCCTTTTACTACGCCTTGGTTCTTCCTCCTTTGAAATACCATTTGTAGGATCATAAGTTCTTTTATTTGAACTTACATTTTCATTTTCCTTCAAGAAAACACATTATCGAAGAATGACACATTTCTTGATTCAATTATGGTTCCCTTACATACATCTTGAATTTCAGATTTGTGTACAAGGAATCGATATGCACTATAATATTATTGGCGTATCCAATAGTTATACAATCAATCGTTTTGGGACCAATCTTCACTTGCTTAGGCTTAGGTATTTCAACATTAGCCAAACACCCTCCACACTCTCAAATGTTGATAGGAAGAATGATGAAATCTCCATAGCAAATAATGCCTCTTCCATTTTCTTAAGGGGTATTCTATTAAGAATACTATCTGTCATTAAAATAGCTTCCCCCACAAGTTCTGATGCAACCCCGTACTCAACAACATGGCATTCATCATTTTCTTAAGAGTTCGATTTTTGCGTTCAGTAACACCATTAGATTGAGGGGAGTATGGTACTGTTGTTTGATGAATAATTCCATGTTCGAAATAGAATTCTTCAAATGGTGCCCGGTATTCACCTCATGTATCACTACGAATATTCTTTATTCATTTACCAAGTTGAGTTTCAACTTCTGCCTTATAACGTTTAAAGGCATCCAACACCTTGTCTTTACTTCTTAAAAGTAAAACATAACAATACTTTGTACGATTATCAATGAAAGTAACAAAGTATTTCTTATCACCTTTAGTTTGAACATATTTCAAACCACAAATGTCGCTATGTATTAGCTTTAAAGGTATAGTGTTCCTTTAAAAGGAGTGGAACGGTGTTCTAGCCAATTTTGCTTCAACACACACTTCGCATTTATGATTAGGATTGATCATAAGTGCTGGAATTAAACTTTTATTCATAAGTTTGCGCAAAGATGTATAATTCACATATCCTAATCAACTATGCCACAAACAAGACAACTCAAGCATATAAACGAAATTTAAAGGTTTACTTATAATGTTTTGCCTTGGTACAATAGTAAGAACGTTCATTTTGTACATTCCGTCACACATGTATCCCTTTCCTACATACATCTCATTTTTAGTGAGTACAAATGTATCGGATACAAATACAAGCTTAAAGCCATTTTTACTAAGTAGAGATTCGGACACTAAATTCTTTCATATGTTCGGCACATGTAGGACGTTGTTGAGAATGAGTTCTTTGTTGGATGTCATCTTCAAAGTGACCTTCCCTTGTCCTTCAACCTAGGAACTTGCAGAGTTCCCCATGAATGGTTGTTCTCTATCCAATTTTTGATCATTTGAGAACATCGCCTTATCTAGACACACATAATGGGTAGCACCAGTGTCAACCTACCATTCCTTTGAGTTTCCAACGTGGTTGCACTCGAAAACAACAGCAAATAAATTCATTTCTTACATCCCCCAGAAAGGATGTCTCTTTCAACCATATTAGCATGTGCATTTTTCTTCAGTTTTCGACATTCGTTTGAGTGATGTCCTGCCTTTCCACAACTGTAGATATTTCCTTTGAACTTTTTGGCCTTCTAAAAGTTGTCTCTTCGTGGTGCCTTACCGAAGAACCTTTGCTTCTTGTTGATAGCCTTCAAGTTGGTTTCAACAAAGTTTGCTCCAAGTTAGACAACATGCCTTTTATCAAATTTCATATTGTCTTCTTCGATCCTCGAGTGGACTATCAACTCTTCCAAGTTTATTTCCTTACATTTATACTTGAGGTAGTTTTTGAAGTCTCTCCACATAGGAGGGAGATTTTCGATAATGGGAGCAACTTGAAAAGATTCACTCAATTCCATCTTCTCGGTATGAATGTCATGTAGTAGAACTTGAAATTCTTGCACTTGACTAATCACTGTTTTGGAATCCATCTTGTAGTTTAAAAAATTGCCTACTATGAACTTCTTAGTTCTAGTATCGTCGGTCTTGTATTTCTTCTCTAAAAAATCCCACTGTTTCTTGGCCGAGTTCTTCAAACTATATACTCCATATAGTGTATTGTCCAGTCCGTTTTGGATATAGTTTTTGCATAGAAAGTCCAAGTGCTTCCATGCATCCAAAGCAATAATTGATTCGCGATAATTGTCTCCTTCTTGTACCGTTGGTGCAGTTTCCTTCAAAAACATTACCAAGTTTAGAATAGTAAGATAGATCAACATCTTTTGTTGCCATCTCTTGAAGTCCACACCTCCAAACTTTTTCAGGTTTTTCCCCATGCGGGATTATAGTATTTTGAAGTGGTATAGCTAATGACGGAACCACATTGTTTAAACCATTTTGACTCGAAGTAGCCTCAATATTACACACATAGAAGTTCAACGTAAATAAATCAAAAGAAGGGAATATTACACGAATGTGTATTCCAAAAGATAAAGAGAAAATATTAACAACAACCACAAACACAAATTTTTTGTCTTAAGATTGTTGGCGACGCGGGCTAAATATAAGTGCAGGTGAAAGGGTTATTGTATATTGAACAAACAAAAAGTAAAGTTTAATCAGCAGGAGCGTGACTAAACAATATAACAAGGTCATTGGAAATGTAGTATGAAAACTGCAAATGAAAATAAAAGGCAGCCAAGAAATAAAGAAGAAGAATAAGAAAAATCCAAGGCAAGTGATTTTCACTTGTTCCTTAAAAAAAAATTGCTCCGCAACAGTGCTCAGGGTTCACGACACTTAATCTATGTTTTCATCTTTATTCAATATGAGATCTTATTCCTTAACATGCCTCCGTAAGATGGTGGTTGATTTGAGCAAACTAATCTTGAAATCTATGTGCTCATTTTTCTTTAAGTCTTAATCGGATTGAATTATTCGTTTGAGTTTAATGGGCTTCGATACCATGTTAAGACTTGAGGTTCCATCTTAAAAGGTCAACCTTGTTAAGATAATTAGCCCAAGCCCTTATAACTTTGTCTTTATTTGCATCTTTATTCGATATGAGATTTTATTCATTGACATATTTAACGTATAGTCAAATAAAAACTCCGCAGCTTCATTAGCAATGTAACATTCATTAATGCACCCCTTCTACAATTTTAGTTTTTTTCACGTAACCTTTCAATACTCCCATGAATATTTCAAATGGATACATCCATCTAAACCAAACAGACCCACATAATGTCATTTCTCTGGTAAGATATACTGTTAAATGAACCTTAACATCAAAAAAAGGTGGAAAAGGCAGACATAACGCCATGACAATATGCTTTTACAATTCATCAACATTGGTCACATTATCACTTTGTTACATAGAGAATTGAAGAAAAACACAACCTCATGATATGACACCAAACATGTCACGGTAAAACACTCTGAATTGCCAGAGGAAGTAACTATTACATTAAGGTATGATAATTATAGGTCTTAAGACTTGCAAGTTTCAAATCTTGCATTGATACAATATTTCTAACATCAGAAAAATAGCCTTTAGGAACCTTCATGCCCAAAAAAGATTTATAAACTTCCCTTTTTTCTTCCTAATCAATGTATAACAAGTTGGTTGGTGCTCAGGCCTCAAACCCATTTCCTCAACATTAACATTACCGCTAATCCATTCTTAGTCTTTCCTGGAATGTCAAGCAATGTGATGATGATACTTTCACAAATATTTTTCTTGATGTGCATGACTTCAAGAACATGTCAAACATGTAAGTACCTCCAAGAATCAAGTCGAAGAATATAATCTTTTTTCTTTAAACACATTCCATCGCATATCCCATTTGACTTACCATCGTTGTTTCCTTTTGCATTAGAAAATTTAATTTCTTTTGGGTTTTTTGACACCCAAACTACAACAAAATTGTGATTTCGTGACAAGATTTTTCACGACATACAAATAGTTGTCGCAATAAGTGACTTAACGCGGCATATTTTTAGAGTTTGTCATGAAAATTGTGAAAAAAAACAAGTACCAAATAATATAAGGCGACGTAAAATGTTGTCGTGAAATGTGAGAAATTGTGACAAATATTAAAGAATGTCACCAAAAATATGAGGCAAGTAAGACGCCAAAATATTTTTGGTAGGAAATTTATGGTGACAAACTTTTATTTTTTGCAACAAATTGCTTGTGATGCAATATGATCTACTTTTTGCAATAAAAAATGTTTGTTGCTAAGAATTTTATAGTTGGAGGAAAAAATCGCTACGAGAAATACAATTTTTTGCAACGGACAAAAAATATTGCTAAAGGTTTTTTACAATGCTCACCCATATATTGTAAGAACTAATATTGTAGTAGATTAAAAGGATATGACAACTTGTAATGTGCGCTGCAAAAGCCCTCAAATGTACGTTGTTGTACAACGTACCTCTTCCATCACTTTTATTATATTTTGTAGAATTCTTTACTTGTTGTCTTAACTTCTTTTTGCAACGTCATTTTTAGTAACAAGTGTTTATTTTTCGTCTGGCTAAATTTTAAAATGTAATACAGTTTTTTTTAAAATTTCAATTATTCTTAGAGGAAAATTTTCATAATAAAAGCTTTATAAAATTTCTAGAAAAAAAAAATCATTAAATGATTAAACTTTCAGTCACATAATTACTCACAAAAAAAGATTTACTATGTCGAACCAATCCATAAAGAAAAATAGGTGTCTCAAGACTTAAAGCAAATAAATAAATAAATCATAATTCATATATTATTAGAAAGCAGTGGCATGCTGAATATTGTTGCTGGTTCAAATTGTTGTGGAGACATGTCAATTTGACTCGATACCAACTTATGCATTAGTGTCTCAAATTGAGAAAGCTTGGCACGCATATCTAATAATTCTTGCTCTTGCATATGTATTTTCTCTTGAAGGGCTATTGAATTTGTATCAACCGATGTCAAATGAACAGAGTGGCTTGAGGTAGGTTTTGGACCATGTTAAAGTCCTCTAATGTAAGATCTAGACTTTCCTAAAACATTCTGCATAATCTCGAGTTCAGTGGGGGCCTCAAATCCCTCTGGAACGAGTTGCTCTTTAATTTGAAGCATCCTCGCCTATATATAAGTAAAGAGAAAAGATGGAATATATATTAGTAACAGAATATATGAAAAAATATCAATAAAGATGAATAAATTGTTAATATACTTACATATATTGTTCGTGCTTCATCGTTTACCCACTCTTTCTTTTCACTGTAATGAGTCTCATAATAAAGGTTAATTTCTCCTTGTGCGTATATATATATATATATATATATATATATATATATATATATATAACATGAATATTTTTTTTGTATAAATTCAAAAGAAAACATCACATTTTCTTCAAGACGTGCAACAAATGATTTTGATCCACCACGATGATTATATTTAATACAGTTGTGGCTTGCTATATTACGTGTAGATAGTGCCTCGAATTAATTTATATATAGATATAATTAATTCCTTATTATAATTTATTATTTTTAATTATATCCATTATTTTAACATAACATCTAAATCATGTTATTATTAATATTTACAAGTACTAATATTTTTAATAGAAGTTACCTCAAATTCAAGGGTAGACCAGTATTGACATAACTAGTCCAATCAAACTTGCTTTACTTCAATTGGGCAGTTCTTTATTGCATCATCCAATGTTTTTCCATTGAAATATTTCTCTTTGAGTCTACATCTATAATCATGATATCTTCTCGCTAAAGTATCGTTCAACAAAATTTTGTAAAAAGTGAATTAGTTTATCACTTACTAAAACTCGATCATATAATTTATTTTTTTCTTCATTGGGTATGTTGATCAATCTTTTGTAACAGAGTGGAGCAAAGGATTGAACAATGTAGCCACACTCACTAGCCAAACGTGCTAGATGATTTCTAATAGCTCCAGTGATGTTTTTTCAAGTGCATTGAAGTGCCCTTGCCTCTTATAGGACCACGTCTCTGCCTCTTCAAAGAATGAGAATATATGAAATAAATTACTCAAAGGATGAGAATATATAAACAAAAAATGAGATTCTATCAATTAAATGTATAGATTAGGATGATTTTATATCATAAATATAAAGACAAATTATTATGGTTGGAATTGAGAATGGTCTCGTGGGTCAATGTGGTTGCATGTGATGAATTAAGTTGAGGTTGAGGCTAATATAATGGGGCAGGAACCTAAAGAGGTTAAGGTAATGTAATAGGAACTTGAAAATTACTATTTTGAGACAACGAGGAAGAGTAGTCTAAGACAATGGACCCTTGCACGATGCCTTTGACGAAGAAACTTTTGAAGGTGGCTCATAGGATGAAAATAAATAATTTTTAGTATGCTTTCATTAAAATCTTATGGATTATGTCTGTCTAGTACTTGTAGCTTCTCTATCCCCTATTTTCCCACCATTATTAATTATTTTTCCCCTCAGAATTTATTTTTTATATACGCTAACACTTTTTACTAAAACTTTTATTAATTTTTTTCAGCCATAAATCTCTCATCCATGTCACTTAAGCTGCACCATTAGAATTTCATCTCCAGCAGGTCAATTATGTTCTCGATTTCTATGCACTCCCGTGTGGGTACACACAATTTGAGATAATTTTTAGTTTCTTTTTTTCCAGTTTTTGATTTGATAGTTTGTTATGGATTACTTTTTTTCCCTTATGGGAGTTAATTTAGTTTAGTTCATAAGCATAATTCATTCGAAAATTTTACTAATTTGTGGATTGGTTTAAGTTTTCAGAAATGTTATTCATTCTTTTATTGTTAGTAGAAATGAAAAAAACATGGTTTCTTCTCGTGATATGACCTTTTTCCTCTTCTATTGTTGTATAATATTTCTAGTTCTATTTTCTACGTTTCAAGTTTGGTGAACTATCCTAAGTATTTCAACCTCGAAATTACTTGTATTATACTTTATTTTTAGTTGTTTTGGATTTGAGATAACCAAATTTGTAAATAGTATCTTGGTCTATATTTATTTGGTTGACACTAATATGATTTTTTTATATATTTTTTGATATCATTTATATTTTAATAACTGTATATTGAAGAATTCTTTTCATAAAGCCACGAGTTATTTCTAATGAAATTATGTTTTCAAATAAATGTGTACCATAGTAACAATTTTATTGTGACAAAAGAAAGTGAAAATTAAATGTTTGCAATAGAATCTCCGACATACATAAATAAAAATAGTATAAATTAGGCGACGATTGTACATTGTTGAAGCGACAAACTTTTTTGTTTCGAAAAATCACGAGCACAACTTGACACAAATAAATATTCGTTGTCATAAAATAATTTGTGTAATAATTTTATATATTGTAGAATAAAATATGTGACTTATATAAATAAACACTAAATAGATTAGGCAACAACTATATATCGTTGCACAAATGATGATGTGATAAACTCTCTATGTTGCGAAATAAATTTAATTACAAACATCACTTGTTACATAATAAATTGTACTACAAATATTGAATATATTTAAATATATTATGCGACATATCAAATACATTGTAAAACATATTTCACGACAAACATTACTTGTTATTAAAAATATATTACTACGAGCATGTACCATCTCAAAATAAAACAAGTAGCAAAAATTACACCTTTAAAAGAATATTCGCAACAAACACTTTTTCTCGTAAAAACTTTATTGGAATAATCGTTATAACATACTTTCTTGTCGCTCTTTTATTTTTTCGCGACATATAAGTATTGTGACGACATTATGGCTACAAACATTGTGTGGCTATTTTGTATTTTTTGCATCCGACAAATAGTGTTGCGATTTTGTTAATGCGATGAACGACCAAAGTTATCGTAGAATACATTCTGTGACTCAACATTCGCAATAAACATATTTCTCGTAAAAAAATTTTTGGAATATTCGTTGTGACAAATTGACCTGTCGCCCTTTCAATTTTTCGCGACATATATATATGGCGGCGATATTATGGCTACAAATATTGTGTTGCTATTCCGTATTTTCTGAGTTAAACAAATAGTGTCGCGATTTTGTTAACGAGATAAATGGTCGAAAGTCGTTGGCGCGACAATACCTGCAACAAACATATTGTCGTTGCTAAATTACTTTTGCAACAAAATCTCAATTATTCTTTTTTGTAGTGCAATAAATCCGAACAATGATGTTAAAACGATATTGGATACGTTATAACGATACTTTAGTGATGGCTCGACTTGAAACAACTTCGGCCACTTGAAGCAACTTAACTAAGTTAATATTGCTAATGGCCTAATACTTTGTGGATAACCCAAGTAGTGGTTGGAGGTGATATTGGATTTGTAGCCCATTTATCTTGGTTAGTTGGCCCATTTGTCGAATAGACTTGGCCCAGCTTGACAATAACCTAAGTAATACACATGTCTAACTCCTTTAGCCATTTTGTGTATGTGAGATTGCAATAGAGGAATGAAATAGAGAGGAAGTCGAGAAGAGAGGTGAGGTCTTGAGATTTCCACAATTGCTCCCTTCCATTTCTTCCTCTCTTTGTGATAATATAATCACCACTGTCATCCTTTGTGGGAGAGAAAGCTTGTGGCAACCGGAGTGTGGTTTTGTTGTGGATTGCCCGAGCTCGGTTGGTTGAATAAACTGAGCCCGAATTCAAGATTTTTGGGAGATTCCGCCAACAATTTCCTCTAATTGCTTCAAGATTTCTTGACCACTCAATGATTTAGTTGCTGATTGATAGTCCCACTTCCCATCAAATGCCTTCTTTTGTTCCCAATAAAGATGACTATGAGGTAAGAATCTTATATGCCCATATGACTTCTTCCTACTATGTTTCAACCTCCTTGAATATGTTTTCTCACCACGTATAGGATATACATAATATCCTTACACGCAACAACCTGACAAGTTCCCAAAAGCATGTAAATTATTGATTGTCCATAATAAAACAGCTTTCAGTGTGAAGTTCTGTTGTTGGTATGCATTGTATGCTTCAGTATCTACACTCAAACTTTTCAAGTCATGTATCAAAGGCACTAAGTACACATCAATATCATAACCCTACTATTTAGAGCTAGATATCAATAATGTGAGCATCATAATTTTTTGCTTCATGCATAACCATAGAGGAAGGTTATTTCTTATCATTATTACAGGCCAGCAATTGTACCTTGAGCCAGGGGTGGACCCAAATTTTTTTCCACAGCGGGCAATATTAGTAAAGTAACCAAAAAATTATACTAAAAATGAAACCGGAAGAATTAGCGCCAAAGTTATATATCTAGGACAACGTTGTGAGATTCAAATTGCTAAAATACATATATATAGTTTTAATACGAAATAATTAAAAGGAAATATAGCAATAATTTTAATATTTTCTTTGCACCATATATACTACAACTACTTGATGGATTGTTGTATTCTGTGATTTGGTTTGTAACACACATGAATTTAGCAAGCATTAATTTATCACTTTCTACAATTTTCAATCACAAACTTAATATTTTCATAAAAATCTAGGACAAAATAATCTTTTAACATAGTTAGCTTGATGCTAGAACACTCAACGGATTTTTGAATATTTGAAGGTAAATACATTAGTTAATAAAAATTAAAAAATCTAGTTCATATTATCTTTATTCTAACGAGATTTGAAGTATAAAGGGTGTTTTAGTTAAGAGGAAAATTCCTGTGATATAACTCACTCCCCTTAAAATATAGTTACACTTACAAAATTTTCAACAACTATATTATGATTGGACTACAGTTTCAAATCTATTTTTTTTTTTTTTTTGGATTATTTAATCAATTTAAAAATATAGCCCCTAAAACTTCTCTCAGCACAAGCTATTCACACAACAAAAATCCCTCACCCTCATAGGCATAACTAGATTTACAAAAATAAAGTCAACATTTGATAAACAGATTTTATATAAGCTTTAGCAAAAAACAAATCCTAATTCCCTATAACTTAGCAGTAAAAAAATCGAAATAGTACTAACAGAAAAATAACACGAGAGAGAGAGAGAGAGAGAGCTGTGCCTCCCAACGTCAAGCTAACGAACAACGTACAAACGGGAACAAATAGCAGAAAAAAGGCAAGCAAGAATTGAAAAACAAAAATCATGAAATAAAAATGACCGTGTACATACCTAAATCTCCATTATTCTTTCCTCCTGTAGAGCCCAAGAAATTGGTACTGGATACAATTTGCCATCCACTCAGAAGTATTGAAGCTCCATTGTCCCTGTTGGAAAATTTGTGAAGAAACTCCAAAGGGTTTTAAAGATAGAGAGATCGAAGAGACTAGAGAGATGCTATGTTTAGCCTTTCTCTATTGTGATTCTGTGTGTAATAGCTCTTTCTTTTTTTTTTTTTTTTAGAAAGTAGGGTCTCCTAATGGTGCTAGGTAGGTCCCTCGAGCCTAATTAACTCTGATTATATCGTAGAAGACTATTAGGTATTTGGATGCTTGTTTGGTAATTTTTTGAAAGCTTATAAAATATGGGTGTTACTTGTTCACGAAAATATGTTTCGAATTTAAATCACCGCAAGTGCACTGTTCGTTAACAAGTAATAAAGTGGAAATCCTAGAACTTCGAGTATCGTTCCCATGATGATTGATTTAACTTGATTTTTATTATCACGACCTTAACCGAATCTATTAAATTTGAGGTGAGTTTTTCAATTTCTATGATTAAACTAAAACTAGCATGCAAATTATACTAAAATAACAACTTAAATGCAAAAATGATGTTTCAATGCAAAATATTTGAATGAAATTAATGTATGAAAAAGCGCACTAGGATCCCGAATCACCAAGCAAAATTTCTTTTTAACCCCTATTTCACAATTGGATAACACGATGAATTGGTTGACGAATCAATGTTTCTAACATATTCAATAATCTTTCTCAAGTAGAATTGAACATATTCTCGTATACCATTTGACTATGTTTCTATAACAAATGTAATATATGAGAATACATGAGGTTTTGTAAACACTTAAAGATTTACGTAAAGTATAGCGGTATATTTCTATCACATATCGGACTCTACGATAATTTATACCTTGTAGAATAATTTTCGCTTCTTTCGAGTGTATAAAATAGATCACACAAACTCAAATAATCACATATATTTAACTATGGAGGCAAGAAGGTGTAATAAATATTCAACATCCATCAAACGTGTTTAATTATCAAATTGCAAAATATAAATTAAAAGTTGACAATGCGAGATTCATCGTTTACCTAGTACATGAAAAGTCTAGCCTAACATGTATAAAATCAAGTAACAATAAAAATATTTAGGAGAAGATATCACCATATTCTTGAATTTAAATCTTGCAATCTTGGATCTTGGAGTGAAATCCTCTTTTTTGTTTTCTCTCCCTGCTCTTCATGTCTTTTCTCTCAAAATAATGTGTCGCCCTAGTTTCTAGACGATTTTTAGCTTTTATAATAATTCAAGTCAAACAAAGATTAAACTTTGATGAAAAAAAAAAAAAAAAAAAAAAAAAAAAAAAATTCGAGCTGAAAACCTTTCTTGCGGCCGCATGGAACACAACTTTTCCTCACCTTTTTTCCCTGTTACCATGCAGCCGCATGGTAGAGTGACTTTCCCACCGGATAGCTTTCAGTATTTTGATCATATCTTCTTTCTCAAATATCCAATTGAGGTGATTCAAATTGTATTGGAAAGTTTACGTCAAGGGCTACAAATCATCAACAAATATAAACGTCCTTCTATTCGAAAACAAATTAGGTCCCTCAAACTAAGACTGAAATTTGAAGCATAACCTTTTTCAAGATTAAAGTGTAATGTTAGTACTTCCACTCTATTTCACCCCTTTGGCTTTATTTCTCATCCAATTGAAGTCTAACACTCTCAAATCTTCATATTGAGATCGACACAACTTTTTAGTATTTGTACTTGAGTTCTCAAACTTTGATTTTTGCTTTATTTAAGCCATTTTTTGCTTGATTTTCCTAATTTTCCCCTTAATCATCATTATTGTCCTGCAAAGACAAATTAACGAATTAAGCTATATCCTACACATTTATCGACAGTTATCCACGTTTGTGAACCGAAATAAACGTGTAAAAACGCCCTTATCATTACGTAGTATGCAAATAATAAGGGAATAGTAAGTTGTGACTCCTAAGAAATGTGGGAACAAATAATATGTTTGACAAGCTAAATTAAATCATATACTAAGGAGATTCATGCTCGATTGTATGCGAGCAATTGATCCACAGGTTTCCTTACCCCTTTTTATCCTGTGATCGTTTTTATTGTAGTTATGTTGCTATTTATTTTTGTAGGTTATTTGTTAATTAAAGTTTGGTCCTCTATATAATGTTAATCATTTTGTTATAGCTAATAAACTACTTTTCCAAAATATATAACTACTTGAATATAACATTATTTATCATGTCATTGTAGTTAATTAACTACATTTCTACAAATAACCATTATCTTTTCACCTATCTTTTATTTTATATTAGGAGATGTGATGATTAAGACTCCTCTTACCTTTTACTCAAATAAATAATTGTAGTATCTATTACATAACAAAAATCAATTTGACATCAATATTATCTCTTAGTTACGACTAACTACGACTTCCCTTCTTTTTTCTTTTCTATTTTAATTAGATATTTTAAACTTTTAGCTTTTATTCAAAGCACTATATAAAATGTATGATTAAAAAATATAGAAAGTGAAAATCATGCAAAGGTTTGCATAGTGAAATGGTACGAAGTTAATTAATTATATGGTCAATGTTCCACTAAAAATATCTTCTACACATTTTCATAGCAACTTTCTTCACTTCTAAGCATTCCTAATGACACAAGCCCAATAAATTGGGTCGGATACCATCCACTCACATGTATTTAAGCCCCATTGTCCCTGTTCGAAAATTTGTGAAGAAACTTCGAAGGGCTTTAGAATGGGAAAGATCGAAGAGACTAGAGAGAGAGATTATGTTTTGCCTTTCTCTATTAAGATTTTGTCACAATGTGTAATAGCTGAGCAAAACCAGCTGAAGAATATTTAGAGAAAATGATTTTATTGAATCAATCTCATACAAAAGACGGAATGCACTTGCGAAATATATAGATGCAAGAGAAAATCATTGTCCAATAGAAAGTTGACAGCACATCAAATTAAAAACGGTACAAATAGAAATATGAAATAAAAGGTAGAAAAACACATAATTAGAAAAACATGACTATAGGCCTTTTCTGGTATTCTTCTTCTTTTCTTCCTCTCGACTAATGTTGCAGTTGAATTCTTTCATCCCCCTCAAGTTGGAATTTGTGTAAATCACTCAATCCCAACTTGGAGGAATTTGTGTAAATCACTCAATCCCAACTTGGAGACAAGAAGAGCACATTGAGGAGAAGCAAGAGGCTTGGTAAACAAGTCTGCAAATTGGAGGCTGGATGTAACAAATTTCAATAAGATAAAACCAGACTTAAACTGATTCCTTACAACATAACAATCAATGTCTAGGTGTTTGGTCCGTTCATGAAAAATTGGATTAGCAATGATGTGCAATGCATCCCTATTATCGCACCATAATGGAATAGGTGTCAATAAGGGAATGTGAAGATCATTTAAGATGTAAAAAATGCGTTGTAATTCACAAACATTGCTTCTCATACTCCTGTACTCTGCCTCAGCTGAAGAGAGGGAGACAGTAGTTTTTTTTTTCCAAGATATCAAGGCCGGTCCCATAAAAATGCAATAACTTGTGAGCGATTTCCTTGTATCAAGACAGGATCCCCAATCAGCATCAGAGTATGCCTCTAAATGGAAAGAATTCTGAGCAGGGAAAAAGAGGCCTTTTAAAGGACATCCCTTGAGATATCTAAGTAAATGCAAAGCAGTTTCCCAGTGTACTTGACACGAAGCATGAATGAATTGGCTCAATTGCTGAACTCCATACGTAATGTCAGATCTGGTTAAGTTTAAATAAAGGAGCCTCCCAACCAATATTATGTACCTTTCAGGACCTTTTAGGATTCTAGTGCCATTAACTTTGTACCCTTTGGTATAGGAACCGGAACTCATTTGGCTCCAATGAGTCCTGCATCTTGAATGAGATCAATGATATATTTTCTCTGATTAATAGACATGCCATCTTCATTCCGTGCAATTTCCAATCCTAAGAAGTATTTTGCATAGCCTAAATCTTTGATAGTGAATGCTTGGTGTAAGAAGTATTTTGTGTCAATAATATGCTCTTCATTTGAGCCTGTGATGAGTACATCATCGACATATACTAGGGGGAAAAGAGTTTACAAGGAAAAGTGTTTAGTAAATAAACAATTATCATGGGCTGATTGATGAAAACCATAACTCTGAGGTTTAAGACATAATTCCATTATTCCATTGCCGTGAGGCCTGCTTTAAGCCATGTAAACTCCGCTTGAGCTTACAAACCTGCCCTGGTAATGCTTTGTTATAGCCCTGAGGTAGCTGCATATTAACCTCCTCGTCTAAAAAACCATGAAGGAAGGCATTGTTAATATCCAATTGGTGAATAGGCCATCCTTTTCCAGCCACAATTGCCAAAAATATTCTAACTGTAACAAGTTTAGCTATAGGCGAAAAACTGTCAAAATAATCAATTCTTTGCAATTGATGGTACCCCTTTGCAACAAACCTAGCCTTGTATCTATCCACTGTACCATCTGCATGGAATTTTATTTTGTACACCTACCTTGAACCAATTGCTTGCTTTTTTGGTGGAAGAGAATTAACTCTCAAGTTTGATTAGTCTCCGGTGCATCAAGTTCTTGTTGCATAGCTTTAGTCCATTCTTCACTTTTGCTGGCTTAATTATATGAATCAGGTTCCTAAGCAATTGATACATTTACCAGAAATGCACTATATGAAGGTTTAAGTTGTGGAGAAATAATATAGGGAAATGTAGGTGGAGTATACCCAATATGAGGTGGAGAAACCCTTTTGCAGCATGAATCAGCATCAGCAATTGGCAAATCTTGCGTGGCAGTAACATTAGTGATGTAGTCTTGTAACTAGGATGGTTGTGATTTAGTTCTAGCACTGTGTCTAATAATTGGAACATGTGCTTCAAAGGCAAAGGTTCAGAACAAGTCTCAGATGTGGATTGATTTTCAGGGAAATGAACCTTAATGAGGGGAATAGAGTCTGAGGTAACATCGGGACGGGGGGAGGGGGGAGTGAAGTTTCTTGTTGTGTTTCTACAGGAGGTAAAACATGTAATGAATCTGTAGGAACATCATTTTGTAAACCTGCCATATTCTGATTATCATTTGTTATATCATGATCATCATCAGAATTTTGAAATAAAGGTAAATAAGGATAGGTATCATCTGATTGATCATGTTTAAAGGGAAAAATTGACTCAAAAAATTCAATATCCCTAGAGATGTATATGTGTTTAGTGTTAACATCAAACACCTTAAACCCTTTTTGACTAGGATTATATCCAAGGAAGATACACTTGTGAGATCTTGATTCAAATTTGGTTTTATGTGATTTGGTATTTGCAATGTAGCACAAGGAACCAAAGGTTTTAAATAAAGAATAATCTAGTTTGTGTCCAAATAATTTCTCAAAAGGAGTCTTCCATTGTAGAATCTGGGTAGGAAGTCTGTTTATTATGAATGTGGCCATCAACAAGGAGTATGTCCAGAATTATTTTCACAAACATCCTTGGAACATTAAGGATCTAGCAATTTGGAGTAAATGTTTGTGTTTTCGTTCTACCACCCCATTTTGTTGAGGTGTATAGACACATGTTCTATGGTAAATGATACCAAACATTTGAAATATACTTTGACACTCATGATTGAGAAATTCAGTCCCATTGTCGGTTCTTATGCACTTCACCTTTTTATTGAACTGTGTTTCAACCATTCTAAAGAAATTGTCCAAGGTTTTTGCCACTTGTGTCTTATGTACAAGTAAGAAGGTCCTTGTGGATCGACTGTAATCATCAACTATTGTAAGCATATAGGGAGTTGCAGTGAGTGAAAATTGTCTATAAGGTCCCCAAAGATCAACATGTATAAGGTCAAAAATGGCTTGTGTATGAATGGTACTGGTAGGAAAAGGACTCATCTGCTGTTTAGCCTTATGACACACCTCATAATGTTTAAGGAAATCTGGTTTCTCTGGGAAATGCTTAAGGAAATCTAAGTGTTGCATAGCATGCTATGATACATGCCCAAGTCTATTATTCCACTCAAGAAATCGATCAATGGATGAGGAATCAGAAATTTTATTGATATTAAATATCTGGTTACAGGAAGTAGTACATTTAGGAAATTCGGATTGAACTATAAGTTTATCTCTACTTCTACTTTCTTGGGAAATGAAACTAGACTCATCTAACAAATATAACTTCCCTACAATCTTGCCAACTGCCAATACTTTTTCATTTTGCAGGTCCTGCAGTAAACAAAAATCAGGATAAAAAGTTAATTTCAATCTTGCTGTTTGGGTGATCTCTGGCACTGACAGAAGGTCAAACTTGAAACTGGGAACATATAAGGTACCTGTTAGATGTGATTTGGGGTTCAATTCAACATTTCCAATGTGGTTAACTGTTTTATTTGTTCCATCAGGTAGGCAAATAAGAGCGGGTTATGTAGCAGGAGTCAGTTTTGTCATTAGATTCAAATCTCTGCAAATGTGATTACTGCCCCTGTATCAATGATCCAGGTCCCTGGTTTCACATGATCAAATACAGCTAAAAATGAGTAATATGATCGCATACATGCATATTCCTTAATGTGAGCAAAGTTCACCTTATTTTCAATCTCCATCAGCTTTTTTTCTTTCAAAACTTTCAGCACTTCCTATGTTACCAGACTAGCTAAGTCTGTGGATGTTGTCATATCCACTCTCCTATTTTGATTAGCCTGATCATCCTTAAAATCCAAAGGTGTGTCAATCATAGTAGCTGAAAATCGTCCATTTCCAAAACTTATAGGCCTCTGTTCCTTTGGCATTTTGAACCAATCTGGATATCCTATCAACTTGCAGCATCCATCTCTTGTATGACCTTTCATATTGCAGTGATCGCAGTGATATAGTTCTTTCTTATTTCCAAACCTTTCATTATTTCCTCTGCCTGTACCATACCTTGTAGCATTTCTGTTAAAACCACATCTACTTCCATTGTCTTTCCTGTAGTCCATGGATTTAACTAATATAGCTACATTATCATTTGAATATGGGAAAATGCTGTGTACCTCTCTCTGTTTTCCAACTCTTACCACCATAGAATATGCTTTATTGATAGAGGGAAGCGGATCCATCATTAACACTTGATTCCTTGTATGATCAAATGTATCATTTAATCCCATTAGAAACCGCATCAGCTGATTGGAAGCAGTCAAATTTGAAATTTCCTTAGATGCTGAACAAGTGCAAGTAGGTATTAGCATCAGACACGTTAACTCATCCCAAAGCTTTTTTTAGTTTGGTGTAATACTTTTCAACTGTTAAAACTCCTTGTGAAATGCTACTGATTTCTCTTTGTATTTGATATAGCATCAGGCCATTGCACTCACCATATCTCTCTTTCAACTCTAACCATAAATCATTTGCTGATTTGGTATATATAAAAGCTTCTACAATGTCTTTAGCAATGGAATTCAACAACCATGACCTAACCAGTTTACCCGGATCCACTGCTCGATTTTAGACGTATTCTCTGTAGGTTTATCACACTTTCCATCAATGAAACCCAATTCATCTTAGCTCCTAATGCTATGATGACAGATCTACTCCAACTAAGATAATTTCCACCTGTCAATACTAAAGTAACTAAAACCATATTAGGATTATCTGAATTTTGAAGATCTAATGGATCTTCATTTGAATATTCTTTTTCTGCTGCTTCATCCTCAGTATCTGATCCAGATGTATTTTGTGCCATACCTTCTTTAGCTAATCAATTAGTTTCTCAATCAAAACCTTTTGAATTTTCAGCCTGCTCTGATACCATGAGCAAAACCAGCTGGAGAATATTTAGAGAAAATGATTTTATTGAATCAATCTCATACAAAAGACGGAATGCACTTGCGAAATATATAGATGCAAGAGAAAATCATTGTCCAATAGCAAGTTGACAGCACATCAAATTAAAAACGGTACAAACAGAAATATGAAATAAAAGGTAGAAAAAAAAAACGTAATTAGAAAAACACAACTATAGGCCTTTTCTGGTATTGCTCATTTTTTTTTTTAAGAATATGGCATTAGATAGGTCCCACAAGCCTAATTAACCCTGGTTATATCGTAGAAGACAATTAGGTGTTTGGATGCTTGTTTGGTAATGTTTTTAAATGCTTATAAAATATGGGCATACGTAATATGTGAATAATAAGAAAATAGTAAGATGTGTCTCACATGATTGTGTGAATAAATAATATGTTCAACGAGCTAAATTAAAAACGTATACTAAGGAAAGTCATGCTCGATTGTATGCGTGCAATTCATTGACATGTTTCCTTACCCCCCCCCCCCCCCCCCCCCTTTTTTCTAGTGAACATCTTCATTGTAGTTATGTCATCATTTTTTTTGGTAAGTTATTTGTTATATATAAAGAATTAACGTTTTGTCCTCTATATAATGTTAATTATTTTGTTATAGTTAATAAACTACTGTTCAAAAATATATAACTACTTGTATGTAACACTATTAATCTACAAGTAACCATTTTCTTTTTTACCTCATTTACTTTAATACTAGGAGATGTGATGGTTAAGATTCCTTGTATCTTTTACTCAAATAAATAACTATTTATCATGTGTAAATTATAGCATGAATCTTTAGTGTACAATTTAGTATCTATTACATGACGAAATTTAATTTGGCATCAATATTCTCTCTTAGTTATGACGAACTACGACACCCCTTCATTTATCTTTTCCATTTTAATTAGATATTTAAACTTTTAAATTTCATTCAAAGCGCAGTATAAAATGTATGATTAAAAAATATACAAAGTGAAAATCATGCAAAGGTTTGCCTAATGAAATGGAACAAAGTTAATTATATGGTCCAAGTTCAACTAAAAATATCTTCTACTCATTTTAATTGCAACTTTCTTCACTTCAAAGCATTTCTCACGGCTGGAGCCCAAGAAAATGGTGCCGGATACCTTCCACTCAGTAGTATATAAGCCTCATTGCCCCTATTTGAAAATTTGTGAAGAAACTTCGGAAGGCTTTAGAATGAGAAAGATCGAAGAGACTGAAGAGAGATTATGTTTAGTCTTTATCTGTTATGATTTTGTCACAGTGTGTAATAGCTCATTTTTTTTTAAGAAAGTAGGGGTCTACTTATGGCGTTCACTAGGTTCCACAAGCCTAATTAACCCTGGTTATATCGTAGAAGACTATTAGGTGTTTGGAAGCTTGTTTGGTAATGTTTTTAAATGCTTATAAAATATGGGTCTACGTAATGCGTGAATATAACATGGAAATAGTGAGATGTGGCTCATACAAAACGTGTTAATATGTTCAACGAGCTAAATTAAAACGTATAATAAGGAAAGTCATGCTTCATTGTATGCGTGCAATTCATTGACAGGTTTCCTTACCATTTATATTTTTTTTAAATCTTGTGAGCGTGTTCATTGTAGTTATGTTGTCGTTTATTTTTGTAAATTATTTGTTATATATAAAGAAACTTTATACAATGTTAATTATTTTGTTATAGTTAATAAACTACTGTTCAAAAATATGTAACTAATTGAATGTAACACTATTTATCATGTCGTTATAGTTAATGAACTAACATTCTACAATAACCATTTTCTTTTTACCTATCTTTTATTTCAATATTAGGAGATGTGATGGTTAAGATTCTTAGTATCTTTACTCAAACAAATAACTATTTATCCTGTGGTTATTATAGCATGAATCTTTAGTGTACAATTTATTATCTATTACATAACAAAAATTAATTTGACGTCAGTATTGTCTCTTAGTTACGACGAACTACGACACGCCTTCATTTATCTTTTCTATTTTAATTAGATATTTTGAGACTTTTAACTTTTATTTAGAGCACAATATAAAATGTATGATTAAATCATATGTAAAGAGAAAATCACACAATGGTTTGCCTAATGAAACGGAACAAAGTTAATTATGTGGTTCAAGTTCCACTAAAAATAAATTCTACACATTTTAATAGCAACTTTCTTCACTCCTAACCATACCTGACGACTCAAGCCCAAGAAATTAGTGCCTGATACAATTTTCCATCCACTACGAAGTATTGAAGCTCCATTGTCCCCGTTGGAAAATTTGTGAAAAAACCCAAGAGGACTTTAGAGTGAGAAAGATCGAAGAGACCGGTGTGTTTAGCCTTTCTCTACTGTGATTTTGTGACAGTGTGAAATAGCTCATGTTTTTAGAAACTAGGGTCTACTTATGGCATCAGATAGGTTTCACAAGACCAATATTTAACCCTGGTTATATCGTAGAAGACTATTACGTATTTGGGTGCTTGTTACAAAAATGAGTCCTATGTAATGTGTGAATGATAACAAAATAGTAAGTTGTGACTTCTATGAAATGTAAGAACAAATAATATGCTCAACGAGCTCAATTAAAATATACACTATGGCAAGTCATGCTCGATTGTACGCGTGGAATTCATCGATAGGTTTCCTCAACATTTTTTGATCGTGTGATCGTTTTTATTGTATTTGCATTGCCGTTTATTTTTGTAGACCATTTGTTATAAATTAAGAATTAGCGTTTTGCCTCTATATAATGTTAATTATTTTGCTACGAAGGAGGTTTGGGAATTCATAGTCTTTTTTATGTGATCCAATCGCTTCAATGCAAAATGGCATGGCGAATAATTACATCTCACTTACTCTAGGCAGATTTTATGCGACAAAAGTATCTCAATCATCCTCTAGACTTGGCCAATTTTTCTACAAGTATTAATGATTCACCTTTTTGGAAACAAATTTCACATCTTTTTCCATTCATTTTAGAACATAGCAGATCTGATCCGTGATGGTAGTGCTCTATTTTGGTATGACAATTGGAGGGGATTGGGTACTTTGGGTTCACTTGGTTGGACAATCGACACCCAAATTTAAGACTTTATGAAGTAGTTTTAAATGGAAAATGGAACCTGGATAAGCTTTTTTCTTTGGGTGGCTCCCCTTTAGTAGAGGAAATTCAACGTTCCAAAGTCCCGATTCACAGCGGTATAGATATTCGATGCCCTTGCAGCAATGGCTTATTTTCTACTAGCTGAGCTTGGTCTCTTCTCAGAAATACTAGACCTTCCTCTTTGCCATGTAAGATTATTTAGAACTCTACCTTGCCATTAAAAATCTCATATGTTTGTTGGCACCTTTGTCATAATGTGATTCTAGTGGATGAAGTGTTTTAACATTGTCAGGTTCGTATTGTCTCCTAGTGTTACTGTTGTTCACAGGGTCATGTAGAAACAGTAGATCATGTTTTCGCAACCACTTCTATTGCTTTTCAAGTATGGCAATATTTTGGAAAATTATTTGGAGTTAGATTTCCTACTAATATTTCTAGGCAGGCTACCATGTTATTTTGAGATGCTCATTTTGGTTGGTCCACGCAGGAACATTTTGTAGCTTTCCTAATCCCACTTCTTTCGTAGGAGCTTTCGTTGGCCATATTTGTAAGATTTAAGGATGAGGTTGTAAACTTGAACAAATTTTTTTTTGCTAAAGTAAAACATTGGCTACACGAATTGAATGGTATGCTAAAACTAAAGAAATTGTCTTTCTTTTTATTATTCACAAGTGCTACACATCCCTATGGTGCCAATACGAGTCAAAGCTCCATTTCTTGTAAAATGATTCCCTCCACAATGTGGTTTTTATAAACTAAATATTTATGGTGTTAGTGTTGGAAATCCATGCCCGGTTGGTTGCAGTGGATTGCCTCGGGATTGGTAGGGGAAGGTAATGTTTGGGTTCTATCATTCTCTTGGGGTTGGTACTAACTCTTTAACGGAGGTATCAGCTCTTAAGATATGCCATAAAATATGCTATGTCCTTGGTATAGAGAGGATTTCTATAGAAACAGATTCTAGTGTAGTGGTTCATTGGTTCATGACCATACATTGGTGCGTTCGGCTAATTTGGGAGGATATTTTAGAGCTTTCTCATGTTATATCTATTGATATATCACATATTTATCGAGAAGCAAATCAGGTGACAGATTATTTAGCGCGTCTTGAATGTCAAGGTCGTTCACATTTCTTAGAATCACTCTCTAGTTTTTGTGTTTCTACAATTGGTTGCATTCGTTTAAATAAATATAATTTCCTTTCTTTTCGCTTTTCGTAATTAATTGTAACCACGGTTTTCCTCCGCCACAAGTGAGTGTTTATCAATAAAACTCGAACGTGATTATTAAAAAATAAATTAAAAAAATTATATACTAATCCAAAATATGTATCTACTTGAGTATAACACTATTTGTCAAGTCGTTATAGTTAATGAACTGTAATTCTACAAATAAACATTATCTTTTTTCCTATCTTTTATTTTAATATATGGAGATGTGATGATTAAGATTTCTCGTTTCATTTACTCAAATAAATAACCATTTATCCAGTGGGAATTATAGCATGATTAATTAGTGTACAATTTAGTATCTATTAAATAACAAAATTTAATTCGACGTCAATATTATCTCTTAGTTATGACGAAGTAGACACCCCGTCATTTATCATTTCTATTTTAATTAAATATCTTAAACTTTTAACTTTTATTCAAAGCGCACTATAAAATGCATGATGAAAAAATATAGAAAGAGAAAATCTTGCAAAGGTTTGCCTAATGAAATGGAGCAAAGTTCATTACGTGGTCAAAGTTCCACTATAGCTTAGTCTTAAAGCTATTCTTAAGCGGTAGAATAGAACTAAGGAGTTGCTTTAAGAAGGAGGGGGTGTCTGAGATTCTTTATTTAATACCTCAAGAAGAGGGTGATGACGAGCTCATGACCTGAAGATTGCAGGTTCGAATCGTGCCCCGCCTAATCACGCATCTTACCCAAAGTGAAGAGTGAAGGGCATCTCATTAATATCTTTTTTCTCCCTCCTTGAGCTATTGGATGCTAGACCTTTCTTTCCAAAAAAATAATATCTTCTACACATTTTAATGGCAACTCTCTTCACTCCTAAGTATTCCTGATGACTCCAGCCCAAGAAATTAGTGCCCGATACAATTTGCCATCCACTCAAAGTATTGAAGCTCCATTGTCCGCGTTGGAAAATTTATGAAGAAACTCCGGAGGACATTAGAGTGAGAAAAATCGAAAAGAATGGAGAGAGACTACGTTTAGCCTTTCTCTATTGTGATTTTTTAACAGTGTACAATAACTCATTTTTTTAGAATGTAGGGTCTACTTATTGCGTCAAATAGGTCCCACAAGCCTAATTAACCTTGGTTATATCGTAGAAGAGTATTAGGTATTTAGGTGCTTGTTTTGTAATCTTTTTATATTCTTATAAAATATGGATCCTATCTAATGTGTGAATATTTTACAATGGGATACTAAGTTGTGACTTCTATGTAATATGTGAATAAATAATATGTTCAACTAGCAAAATTAAAATATACACTATGGCAAGTCATGCCGATTGTATGTGTGCAATTCATAGACAGGTTCCTCACTATTTTTTATCGTGTGATCAATTTTATTGTAGTTACATTGTTACATTGCCGTGTCTTATTGTAGGCTATTTGTTATAAATAAAGAATTAACGTAGGAAAGGGACTGCGGTGATGGAGAGATGCACGACCATGCTCAAACTCATCTGTGAGGGCCATGAGAAAGAGAACCAAGTGTTGCTGATCTCAATAGTCTGAAAATTTCTCAGCAATGTTGGCATCTGTAAACTCTGGTTCTGAGGAAGCAAATTGATCCCAAACATGGTGCATCTCAGATAAGAAACTATTGATGAATTGCCCAGGTTGTTGTTGCATACTATAAAAAGGTTAAGAGTTATATTAACTGTTGGTTGTGTAAATAAAAAATAATAACTTTTCACTTTAGTTTATGCTTTACTCATTTTTTCTACTACGGCTCATTTTATATTGCATCTTGAATAATGAAGAAGTTTACCTCATGCATCTGTAGGATAATGCATTCTTCATCTTGGTCCTCTTTTGTGGATTAAAAACGTTGGAACCTCAACTTTTTAGTTTCTATAGTTATGGCCATCTTTCTTTTTAGTGGTCCCACCTCCTCCTGAAAGGAAAGGTATGAGCTTTTTAATACTGTATTCATCTTCCATAAGTGTCGCAAAGATAGACGGGCACAAAAATCGAAAAACTCAATCCACAAATATGATGAAAATACTATTTTTCCAACTATACCTTATGATTGAAAAATTGTCAAACTATACAATGACACAGAAGAAGAAGCAACACACTTACATATATCCTAAAATTAATTGTCGGAACGAATCACTCTAAATAAAATTGGGATATAAGGGTTAATCTTCACTTGCTGCAAAACCCTTGAACATACATTTCAAATGCATATTGCACTCGCAAGCCCCCACACGCGTAGAGAGAGAGAGAGAGAGAGAGAGAGAGAGAGAGAGAATCAAATGAAATTGTGACAATATTGAAGGGCAACGAATTTTTTGATGTTTCAACTCCTAATCCACCATGAGAACTTTGTTTGCTTAACTACCACCGTCTTCCTCCACTGTCGTAGATGCCCCCACCACTGCCATAACTACACCTTATTAAGGATATTTTCTTGTCGATTCATCATCAATCCCTTTCAGGCGGCAATTTAACAGCAAATCTTCAAATTCAAAGAGAGCCCAAAAAATTGAAATTTTGGGGTTACATATCCTAACTAATGAAGGAGAACAAAAACCCTAACCAAGTTGGAAGATGACAAAAAAGGAGAGGGGAGAGAGAGAACTGTTGACAAGAGTTCTCCTTTGCAAATTTATGCACTAAATCAAAATAACAACCCGCTAGAATGCTTCTCCGAAATGTCTAGTCGCGGCCCTCCACTATCAACAATGTAATCCTCAGAATTTCATAGTAATCTGCAATTTAATTGCACTGTTAGTACCCGCTTCCATGGACATTTTTTGTCCAAAAATCCGTTAAATGGCATGTGTAAGTTATCTAGGGAAATATTGTGATAGTCAAATTTCAAAAATAAATATATATAGTTTTATTACGAAACAATTCAAAGAAGAATTAGCAATAATTAATTTTAATATTTTCTTTGCACCATATATTCCACGACTACTTGATGGTTTGTTGTATTCTGTGATTTGGTTTGTAAACATTGTTAGAGGCCTGAACTAGTTAGGAAGCAATATATTCTACAATATTTCAATTGATTATGTAATAAAAGTGACAGATTGATAGAAACAAAAAGGTAACCCTTTTTAATTTTTCTCTCTCAATTAGATTTTGTATATAAATATTTATTGTCATACAACATCTCAAAATAGATCAAATTTGATGTTTCTGACCAAAACTTGAGCAAAAATCTAGAGTCAGGCGCTATGCCTACATGAATTTAGCATGCATTTATCACTTTTTACAATATTCATTCGCAAACTTGGTGATTTTCATAAAAATCTAGGACAAGATTATGACCATTCTTCTAACATAGTTAGCTTGTTGCTATAACTGAAGAGAATTATTTTCCCTTATTTTCTTTATCCCTTTTCCTTTTCATTCACGCGCACTGTTTAATTTTCTGTTAGTTAGTTTTGTTTGGACATGTGTCCACCTATCATTGGTTATTACTTTGCATGTATATGCTATGAACCTCTACGTTTTTTTTGGATTTTGATGAAATAAAAATATCAGAAAACGCAGCATCTTTTTGGCTGCACAAATCTTCATTCACAAATTAAACATGGTATCAGAGTAGGATATCCAGATCCTAAGCTTGATCATCTAAGCTGCTATCAAATTGGTTCGAAATTAAATCATGGCTACAGAAATCCCACGTGAGCTTATTGATCCTTTACTCACAGAACAAGGATCATCTGAGAAAGATTACAGCAATGGAGATCTATTAGATCTTCAAGGATCAGATCACCCAGGAATGATATTGTTGACTTCACCTCTAACAGGAAAGAATTATTTGAGTTGGAGTGGGTCAATTAAAATCACATTAGGTGCAAAACTGAAATTGGGATTTATAGATGGGAAATGTGAAAAACCAGCTGAAGAATCTTCCAAATTCGATCAATGGGTTAGAGTGGACTGTATGGTTAGATCTTGGATATTGAATTCAATCTCGAAGGAAATTGTGGATGCATTCATCTACAGAACTTCAGCTAGAGACTTATGGGATGAATTGGAGGAGAGATATGGGGAATGTAACGGTCCCTTACTCTATCAATTACAGAGAGAGATTAGTAGCCTAACTCAAGGTTCATTATCAGTTGAAAGGTATTTCACTAAACTCAAAAAATTGTAGGATGAAATCGCTTGTTTGATACCCTTTCCAGTTTGTACTTGTGGAGCTGCAAAGGAAGTATCTGATTTAGCCTCGTCCAACAAACTTATGCAATTTTTGATGGGGTTGAATGATACCTATGATAATATCATAAACCAATTATTGGTAATGGATCTGTTGCCATCAGTTAATAGAGCATACTCCATGGTTTTGAGGGTTGAAAAACAAAGGGAGGTACATGTATTGTTTCCAGAGGTTAATGACAATCTAGCTATGATGGCAACAGGAAATACTTACAGGGGTAATGGATCTATGAGAGGAATAGGAAACTAGACTGGAAGATTTAATTTAGGAAGAGGTAACAATACATTTGGAAGAGAAAATTATAAAAGGTTCAATAACTTTGATAAGGAGACATTATTCTGTGATCATTGCAATCAAATGGACACTCAAAGGAAGGCTGTTTCAAGTTGATTGGTTATCCAGATTGGTACAGAGGGTTAAAGGAACAAAGTGCTAAGGAATTTGGAGGAAGGACTGTGGTAAACAATGTGATGAACGTGAGTGATTCACCACTTGATTTTGAAGAAAGGGTATCTGCAGTGAATCAAAAGGGCGAAACATAATCTGGAAATATCACGAACATAGTGCAACAGGAATTGATGGAAATGCTCAGAGCAAAATTGCTGGTAGACAATGGAAATCAAGTCAACCTTGCACATCTCAACGATTATTCTGGCATGTGTACCCAACATTTGGCTTTTACTTCACTTGATAATTTAGGATGTAATACTTGGATAATTGATACTGGTGCTAGCAATCATATATGCACATACATTAACCAAATGTAATTAAATCACTTCTATTCACACATTTCATTGAACCCATAAGTAAGTACCCACCTATCGAGTGCTCATTTATATATATTTATAAACAAAATCGTTTATAAAAACTTTCCCAGGTAAGACTAATCTCGATGCTTGTAATAAGAATTAATACACCTGCATTTTATGTCATAATAATCAATTTCCTAGTTAACACAGGAACGACGGTGTTTTTATTCTTATTTTTTTACTTAATTTTAAAATCAAATCAAACCATTTGAGAATGTGAAAAGTGGAATATATATTTACATAACTATGTAATCTGAATTATTGCACTATATAAATGAATATTACCATGCCTGGAAAGATATGAGAACATGTGTATATACGACTAATGTAATAAACATACAATATTGCACTAATTAATATCTAAAAACATAAACTGAATTACTGCAAATTAATAACTGCGAGGCTAATGAGACCCCACTAACTCAGACATTAATTCAAGCACGTGATTTTTAATTGTTAATTAACTAAGAGTAATCAAGTGGAGGTAGAGCGTCAAAGAAACCGTGCATTAAGAATTGAAACGTGGTTTACGGTATGAATCGGTAGCATTATATTATCCCTTTTTGGTGTCCTAAACTCTCATAAATAAGGATTCAGCACCTATCGTTTACTTGAAAATTGAGATGACTTCCAAATTAGTTCTCTCGGTTCTTCTTGGTGTTCTTATTTGCACCGCCACTGCAAGAAAGCTTGTTGACTCAGAGGGTTCTATCAATGGTGAGAAAAAATCCTTGTTTGATCACTGGGATTTAGGAGGTGGAGGGCTTGGTGGAGGTGGTGGTGGAGGGTTTGGTGGAGGTGGATGAACGGAAGGAGGTTCTGGTTCTGGAGGAGGACTGGGTGGTGGGTTTGGAAATGGTGCTCAAGGAGGAGGGGGAGGGTTCGGTGGAGGTGGAGGTGGAGGATCTGAGGGTGGTTCTGGTTCTGGAGGAGGATTGGGTGGTGGATTTGGGAGTGGTTCTCAAGGAGGAGGTGGAGGGTTCGGTGGAGGTGGAGGTGGAGGGACAGGTGGTTCCGGTTCTGGTTCTGGAGGAGGATTTGGTGGTGGTTTCGGAAATGGTGCTCAAGGAGGAGGAGGAGGTTTTGGTGGCGGAGCCGGTGGTGGAGGCGGATTGGGTGGAGGATCTGGTAGTGGGTTTGGTGGAGGAGCTGGTGGTGGAATAGGAGGGGGTGGAATCCCTTGAGCAATTAAGGAAGTTTCAGTCCCATGCATTATTCACATCTCTTCATAAACCATTCCGTTAAGTAGTCATTAATTTCTTGTCTCAATTTAAAAAAAGAAAAAAAGATGTATTGAGTCATTAAACTACTACAATGAAGATGTTTGATTTGTACTCAAAATCATTTGAATAAAAATTAGTTGATACGAGCCTCATTTGGTTGATTAATTAGACTCTTTCAATTTCTTACGCTTTATTTCGTCCATGCAAATATTGATATGTTATAAGGTTAATTTTTGTTTGTTCTAATAATTATGTCACGAATTTAAAAAGTAAGTTATAGAGCTCATCCACAAATTTCAGGTTTTATATATTTAAAGCGAACAATTTATTCGAGCACTATAATAGAGCCCGTGCTTAATCTGGAGTCAAGTTTGTCTAGTATCACACAATAATTTTTGTGTGAGGAAGAATTCGATAATTTATTTTTTTAGGGCTCGACAAAAATTAAATAGCATGAAATGGAGCCAAAAACATGTTTGGGCGTATGTATACATCAATCAACTATCGAATGAAATACAATCAACATATTCTCGTGGATGAACATATTCTTCGAAAAATGATGCATCTTACGAGATTTGATTCACACCTCAATTAGAATAAATAATAACAAATAAATGTGGCATATATAATTCGATACACTTGTGTTACGTATAAAGATAAAAGATTCCATGTATAAATGATAAATATACATTCAATGCTTCTTGTTTGTCCCTCCAATTGCATACCAGTTGGAACGATAGAAAGAAAATTGACATGACCTTGTACGAGGATGAGACAAGCAAATCTAGAAGTGGTCCAACTTCACATTTAGGGTTCGAAGGTTTATCGATCTACAGTTAATTAACAATATATAAAAAGTGTGGATGTTTAAGAAGTAGTATTAATTTTGACTATTTTGTTCTTTTTTTTTTCTCTCGTGTCGACAGTGCCCGTAATTTTAAATGAAAGTGTTAATATTGGTTTATAGGGATATTTACAGAATACAACATGTATACAGATAGAGTGTAATTAAACTTTATATACTATATTTTACAAAAATACATTTTAAATACTATATTTTGAATAATGGTTACCATTTTTGGAAATATTTACAAATGTGTCGTTGTAATGGCCGAACAAACAAAAATACTCCTAACCGATAAGTCACAACCTACACATTATAATATAATGCTTTGCATACTATTGGTTTATTATAGATTTTTCATTATTATGTTTTAAAGATTTTTTGTTGTAAGATATGTGAATTTATATCTTTCACCCTAACCTATAACACCAAATCAAGAAGAATCAATTTTAGTAAGTTATTAAAATATTGAAGTATTTTGAAAATACTTCATTTGTCCAATATTCTGAAACAAATGAAAATTCTCAATTTCCATCTTACTAGAAAATCTTGTTCGATGAAGGAAAGTTAATTAAAATGATTTCTTATAATATTAGTTGCTATTTGTAGCTCAAGATCAACTTTTTATTCATTTTAAGTTGGTGTGTGACGAAGGATTTAGCCCCCTGTTTGGTACAAATTAAAATATGATTTTAATCTCAAGTCAAAGTTAATAATTAACTTTAACCACATATTTCATGGGATCCACAACTTTTAAACAACACATTTCATCAAATTTTATCAAAATTTACTAAAAATCTAATTTTAATTTACAACAAACGGGGGATTAATACTTTATTTTCCTTAGGCCTTGACTCAAATAAAATAGCACCAAATGGAGCTAAAAACATGTTTGCGCGTATATAATTATCAAGCAAATTTAAAAATAAAATAGAATCTCATGCTTACGAGCACGGCCATCAGGGCGGTCTTAGAATTGCAATTTCAAAGCCCGAGTCAAATCTTAAAATTGGACTTTTAAATTGAATCCAGTATTCAATTTTCTATCTCTGTAAGTTTTCTTAATAAAATAGGAAAATAAATGAAAATCATGGCTACCATGCACATAAATACGAAAATAATGCAAAAAAGCTTTCAATACATCTTCCAAACAAATTGTCATGAGGCGCATAGCCTTCATGCTTACGTGCACGACTATCAGGGTTAGTCCTTGAAATATTGCAACAAGGCTGAGTCAGATTCTAAAATTTGGACCCTCAAATGGTATTTAGTATTCATTTTTTGTTTCTCCGCAAGTGTTTTTTGCGAAGTAGGAAAATGAATGAAAATCGTAGCGCTATCATGAACATAAATCCGAAAATAACGTAAAAAACTTTCAATACATTTTACAAACAAATTGTCACGAGGTGCATAGTCCAAACATATTGCACAACGTTCATCGTAAAAGAATTTTGCATTTAACCAGAATTTAATAAGATTTGTGTGTAAAATGGAATTTTTTTTTCCTTTCAAATATTTAAATTGAAAATGAATAATAGGTGTGAAAGATTTTGCTATGTATTAAGTATAACTTTATGTGCCGTAGAAAAAATCTCTTGCGAATCTCAAGATGAAGTATAATTAGGGATTATTAGAAACTACACCATTAATACTTTGTTATCATCACACTAACATTTTTAATTTTATTCTATTTGTTTAAATTTCTGAAAGGTAAAGAAAATTCTTGGACCGCCTAGATTCTGGCTTGAGGCGGCCCGCCTCTTGAGTCTCACCTCAAGTGCACACTGATAGTTCCGTTGAGATTCGACATTCATTGTCATTAAAAAGGAAATATCTTATGAGATTTGATTCGACTCCATGTATATGATTTGATATTGTGTTACGTTGTGAAGTTATATCAATAGATTCAAAATTATATTAGTTATATTAGGGACACAATAAAGACACATAAGGGAGATCTACGTAAACTTCTTTCTAAGCGATATTAATTTTATAATTATTTTTTTATATTTTCTCCTTCGTAATCGATATTGCTTTTGTTTTCCATCAATCTTTGATGCATAAAATGTTATATTATTTCTTGCTTGGGATATCTTAAAAAGTTGAATCAAAACCAACAATTAATTTTAACCACACATTTTATGAGACTCTCAATTTTTATCAATTTTTCAATTACATATTTTATCAAAATTTGCTAATTTTTTATCAAAATTGTTTTTTTTTTTTTTAATCAAAATCTTTGTCAAACTCCATAATATAATTTTTAATCCATAGCATGGAAATAACCCAAATTCGTAATTAAGTTTCGTTTAGTAATTTTTTCTTTATAGGAAATAAGTTGATGTATAATGTTGTAAAAGCCTTACAAGGCATATGTGTGTGTACATATATATATAGAGAAGATTAGCTTGCCCTTTCGTGAAGATGACAAAACAAATTTAGAAACTATAGAAATTTACTTTTAGGCTTTCTTGTTTATGAAGAAAAATAATTGAAATCAACGAAGCTATAGGTATCCAAAATTTGAAATTGAAAATTAACTTCGCCTATGTATCGCTGCATTTGTATAAATAATTAAATCACTTCTATTCACACATCACATTGAACCCTTAAGTAAGTACCCACCTATCGAGTGCTCATTTATATATATTTATAAACAAAATCGTTTATAAAAACTTTCCCAGGTAAGACTAATCTCGATGCTTGTAATAAGAATTAATACACCTGCATTTTATGTCATAATAATCAATTTCCTAGTCAACACAGGAACGATGGTGTTTTTATTCTTATTTTTTTACTTAATTTTAAAATCAGATCAAACCATTTGAGAATGTGAAAAGTGGAATATATATTTACATAACTATGTAATCTGAATTATTGCACTATATAAATGAATATTACCATGCCTGGAAAGATATGAGAACATGTGTATATACGACTAATGTAATAAACATACAATATTGCACTAATTAATATCTAAAAACATAAACTGAATTACTGCAAATTAATAACTGCGAGGCTAATGAGACCCCACTAACTCAGACATTAATTCAAGCACGTGATTTTTAATTGTTAATTAACTAAGAGTAATCAAGTGGAGGTAGAGCGTCAAAGAAACAGTGCATTAACAATTGAAACGTGGTTTATGGTATGAATCGGTAGCATTATATTATCCCTTTTTGGTGTCCTAAACTCTCATAAATAAGGATTCAGCACCTATCTTTTACTTGAAAATTGAGATGACTTCCAAATTAGTTCTCTCGGTTCTTCTTGGTGTTCTTATTTGCACCGCCACTGCAAGAAAGCTTGTTGACTCAGAGGGTTCTATCAATGGTGAGAAAAAAATCTTGTTTGATCACTGGGATTTAGGAGGTGGAGGGCTTGGTGGAGGTGGTGGTGGAGGTGGAGGAACGGAAGGAGGTTCTGGTTCTGGAGGAGGACTGGGTGGTGGGTTTGGAAATGGTGCTCAAGGAGGAGGGGGAGGGTTCGGTGGAGGTGGAGGTGGAGGATCTGAGGGTGGTTCTGGTTCTGGAGGAGGATTGGGTGGTGGATTTGGGAGTGGTTCTCAAGGAGGAGGTGGAGGGTTCAGTATAGGTGGAGGTGGAGGTGGAGGGACAGGTGGTTCCGGTTTTGGTTCTGGAGGAGGATTTGGTGGTGGTTTCGGAAATGGTGTTCAAGGAGGAGGAGGAGGTTTTGGTGGCGGAGCCGATGGCGGTGGCGATGGTGGAGGCGGATTGGGTGGAGGATCTGGTAGTGGGTTTAGTGGAAGAGCTGGTGGTGGAATAGGAGGTGGTGGAATCCCTTGAGCAATTAAGGAAGTTTCAGTCCCATGCATTATTCCCATCTCTTCATAAACCATTCTGTTAAGTAGTCATTAATTTCTTGTCTCAATTTCAAAAAAGAAAAAAAGATGTTTTGAGTCATTAAACTACTATAATGAAGATGTTTGATTTGTACTCAAAATCAATTGAAACGAATTAGTTTATACGAGCCTCGTTTGGTTGATTAATTAGACTTTCAATTTCTCACGCTTTATTTCATCCATGCAAATATTGATATGTTATAAGGTTAACTTTTCTTTGTTCTTATAATTATGTCACGAATTTAAAAAGTAAGTTATAGAGCTCATCCACAAATTTTAGATTTTATATATTTAAAGCGAACAATTTATTCGAGCACTATAATGGAGCCCGTGCTTAATCTGGAGTCAAGTTTGTCTAGTATCACATATTCACCCCCCGTGCTTAATCTGGAGTTACATAATAGAGCCCGTGCTTAACTGGAGTCAAGTTTGTCTAGGAATAGAGCCCGTGCTTAATCTGGAGTCAAGTTTCTCCAGGTTTAGTTACTATATTGGGATCAACACTCAAAGGTTCCAGATCAGCCAAATTTCCTCCAATCTTCTCCTCACTACATGCATCATCCACCACTACATTGATGGATTCATGTACGATTATTGTATACACGATAGGCTCGACCATTTCTGGAGTATCCTAGGAAGATTTTCCCATTACTTTTGGAATCAAACTTTTCCAAATTCTCTCTCTCTCTCTCTCTCTCAGAATGTAGCACTTACTGCAAAAAATACGAAAGTACTTGAGAGTAGGCCATTTACCTTTCGAGATCTCATAAGGTATCATATCAGTTTAGGTTTAAGATAAACCTTGTTTACTATGTGACACACGGTGTTGATGGCTTCACCCCAAAAATGCATAGCTAGTCCCTTGCCATGAGACATGACTCTAGCCATTTCTTGAAGCACACAATTTTTTCTCACAACTACCCCATTTTATTGTGGAGTGATCGGCGATGAGAACCAATGCTGGATTCCCTCCTCTAAGCAGAAGCTCTCAAGATTGGAGTTTTAAAACTCTTTTCCATGATTACTATAGTAAAGTCTTTCTCATTCCTAAGCTTTTTGTACAATGGGATGATAAGACCGAACACCTCAGTTTTATCTCTGAACAGCTCAATCCATGTATATCGAGCAAAATCGTCAACCACAACTAAGATATAACGTTTACCACCAAGACTTTCGGTCTTAGATTGTCCCATTAAGTCCATATGGAGTAATTCAAAATACTTGTTTGTCAAGATCTTGGAGGTTTGTTTATAAGGTACTCTAAGTTGTTTACCTTGTTGAAACGGGTCATATATATTGGTATCAACATTTTCAAGCTTAGGTAAGCCATTAACAAGTTCCTTCTTGGAGAGTTTAGACAAACTTTTATGGTTCATATGACCAAGTCGTTGATGCCACAGTTCAGTTATGTTTATCTTGGCACTATTGTACACGTAGTTGGAATTTTGAAGAACTCCATAACAATTATCTGAAGTTCTTACACCTTCGAAGACGGTGTTACCACTAGAATCATACATGGTACACCTTTTCTGGACAAAACTAACCTCGAAATAAGATTCGCATATTTGACTAATGCTTAACAAGTTGGACTTTAACCCTTTTACATAAAGTAAATATGAGATAGCAGGTAGTCCAGATATATTAAGGACCATTTTCCTAAAATAGGCGCAGTAGCTCCATCTCCAAAGGTAACCACACCACCTTTCCAATCATCGAGAGAAGAGAACAAGGCTTTGTCACCGCACATATGTCTTGGACACGCACTATCAAGATACTACATAGAGTTATTTTGACCTTTAAGTGCAACGTAGGCAACATAGCAATTCAACTGACCATCATACCTAGGGAGGTAACTCTTCTTTACCCAAACCTTCTTAGAAGTAGAAGTGATTTTAGTTAACCGAGTCATCGTCTGAGTTAAGTGGCTAACCTGATTGGCAAGAAAGTTAACCTTGCTAGAGAAATCCTGACTTTTACTTCTAGTCACAAGTTTACGACACTTAGGTCCTGTGTGTCCTAGTGCGCCACAATGGTGACAGGTAGGAATAAAACTAGGTTCAAACCTACTCGGATGTTGTTGCCGATATGTCTGATGATTGACCCCACGCTGTCTAGTAGGTCTTAATCCTAAGACATTCTTGACCTTTGGTTCAGGATAAACAAATTTTTGAGCTTTGTTAGTGGCCGGGACAAATGCGGTCTTAGATATACTAGTAGTAGTATTTCCATTTTGAACGTAACCTAAACCATGTCTATTTCCAGCAGGCTTGTCCATCCCTAACAGATTATCAATTTTCCGTGAACCACTCATGAATGATTGGAGTCAAGTGTTAGATTTCTCAAGATTACTTGTTAAGGATTTAATTTTGGCTTCCAAGTTCTCATTAACAAGTTTTAACTCATTCAGATTTTTGGTAGAGTCTTGAAGGTCACCTATAAGTTTTTCTCTCTTTCAAGATCATTTACCTTTTTCAGTACAGCTTTATTGACCTTTATTATTTTAAAATTCTCCTCAAATTGCTCACGATAAGATTTGTGAATGTCAGGTTCATCCTCAGATTTCTCACTCTGTTCATCATTTTCAATCTTTTCAATTTCCTTATTAGATTCAATCGTAGTTATAGATGTGAAGGCCATGAAATTTTGTTCATCCTCACCACCATATGTATCTCTATGAACACTCGAATCTGATTCATCATCACTCAAGGTCACTCCTAATGCCTTACATCTTTCTTTATTCGAACTTTTTTCAAATTAGGACATTCATACATATAGTGACCGTAACCCTGACACTCATGGCATCTAACAGACTGAGTTTTCTTATGGGGAGTTCTAGAGTTATTTTTCTCACATCTCTTCTCACCTAGGTTAAAACTCGAATTAACTATGTTATCCAACTTCGCATAGAATTCATCGAACGATTCATTGTCTTTCATTCTAATTTCTTCAAACTTAGAGGTTACCATTCGTAGTTTAGAATTTTAACCATTTTAGTTCCCTCGTGTATGGTTTCTAAGATGTCCCAAACTTCTTTAGTAGTCTCATACATCAAAACTTTCCTAAACTTTTCAGCAGACACAGCCATGAACAGGGCATATATGCCCTTACTGTTCCAGTTACACTCAGTTAAGTCATCTTTAGTCTAGAGTGAAATATCAGTGGGTGTAACTATACCAACAACAGTTGAAGGTGGAGTGCACCTAGTTTGAACACTAATCCAAATATGCTCATTCAATGCTTTAAGGAAGACTCTCATTCGAACTTTTCAATAAGCGTAATTGCTTCCGTAAAAAAATGGAAGCACAGACAATGACTGACTCATCTAGAATTAATTAAGGGTTGGAATCAAAATAAGGATCTGATACCAATTGAAAATACTAAGTTCGACCCAAATTACACCTAAATGGGGGTTAATAAGTGATTACATGGAATTAAAATAACTTAACAATTAAATAGAAACAAGTCACTATTAATTATTTTCTAGATGGTTAATCATGCATTTCACTTATTCCTATATTGAAATATTGCAGTTATGTAAGCAATAAATAAATACAGGAATTGATCATGGAGAAACCCAATTGGACGAAAGGGCACTTTGCAGCCAACAATCCACTATAAACGATTTATAACTTACAGTCTGTCAGACTAGACGACGACACATACTATTTGACATCCTGATTGTAACTCCAACAACTTCCCTGAATACTGTACTCCTGCACCAACTCCTAGTTGTAGTTTCCAAAACTCTCCTAGATTGCGCTCTCCTGCAGCAACTCCTAACTTTGTGAAATCGTCTATCTCTTGTGGATTCACGAAGAACACCGCGTTCTTCAACGACTGGAACTCTAGTCACCTTCCCTTGATATTCAAAAACTCTGACAGATATGAAGGAAGCAGCAATTTGATATTTGGATTGTGAATTTGATGTTTTTCTCACCGCTAAGAACAATTCACTATGTGAATAATGAAGGTTGAATCATAATTGATGAAGAGAATAAGAAAACCAAGTGTTTGCTTAATGATAAACCTTTAAAAAAAACATTCTGTGGCGTTGAAGTATTTATACGTAGGTTAGGGAATGAATGAGCCGGATAAAAAGCATTTTAAAAAATGAATTAAAAAAATTCTTGGATAGCACTGTCGCTCAAGCGAAGGGTAAGCGACAAGTTGTCGCTCACGCGAAGGCAAGGCGACATGCGGGTGATGTAGTTTTTGTTTCCGACACTCGAGTCAAACCTTGGCGACAGTCTAGCGAAATTTCGCGCTGTTTTTCCTTCTTTCCTATTCTCGAACCCTAAACCTAAAATATCACAACTTTCATCTAATTACACAATACTCGACTTTTACAACATATCAACTTTAGTCCTTTTTGTTCATAGATTTGCCAATTACATTAAATACCTAACAATTTTCTTGCAACTGCACACTCCACCTTGTATAGTCACTGTGCTTGTAAATGGTTTCTAAATCATGGAATACTACAGCCATTTTTTCATCTGTCAATGGTTGGTGTTCTAAAATTTCAGTTGGGTACAGGACTAGTAATTGCTGAGGCCACCCTCTCGACAGACTCAAGTTTGTCAAAATTGTTCCATGAGTGCAGAAACTATATTGTTCAGAGTTGTCATAGGGGTACCTTTGTTGAGAAACTCGATGATATATGCCAGGTATTTTTTTTTTTTTGTGGCCGAGTGGGAGATAATTTATTTTGTTAGTTTTCTTGGACCCGTACCACCACTGGTGTTATGAATCAGATAATGAGATTCAGTTACATTTGCAGTCAATCTTTATGGCACGTGATATTGCGATTCACTTCTAGAGAAGTACAAGATTATTTTGTTCACTACTGAAGTTAACGGATTTAATGTTTTATCAGCTCTCGATATTCTTTATCTTTGATAAAGACTGTTGAAGTTTCGATTATAGGTTTATGATTCAGTGGAGACGATGTTGCTAAATCCATAATGTTGTAGAATTATTGTTCTTTATAAAGTAAAAGTATTAATATAAAGAACTAGTATATAAAATACAAAATTATTCCAAGAATCACTAGTTAGTGAAAATGCAAGGTAAGTGGGACTCGTGTTTATTTTATTTTCTTTCAGTTGGAGATTACATTTTTCATTTAGTCTTTGAAGGCCACAGTGTACATTTAGGTGTTTTGCACTTACAGGAAAAGAGAAAAACAATAGCCTGAACTACGTTACATGATTCAAGTGGACGATGATGTGCACTAAGAAATAAGATTAATACCAAGATAAACAATTTAAGCGGAGGTTGATGTGCGGTCATCATTTGAAAAGGCAGTAAGATGAAGCACACAGTGTTTATTTTAGAACAGGCCATAGAGAATCTTATGTATCAAATAATGCAACACCCGCTTGATAGAAGTCCACAGCCGATCAGACGAAATGTGCATAAAGTTAGAGAAAATTAATTCACTTGGTAAGGAAGGTTGGGGCAATTAAGGGAAAGAGAATGTAAGACACCAACAATTTGCAAATATGTAGAGGCAACGATAGGTAGAGAGTGAGAGATAATGCAGTGGACATGGGAGTGTTGTATTCCTTGATGTTGGTTATGTTTGTGCAGTGGATGAGATCACACATTTGTGTTGCACAAGAAGGAGACTAGAAGGTATTAAAAGAACATCATAATTGAAAAAAAATAATGGAGAGAATCTAAATCTTTTAGCAAGAAACACGGAAAGAGTGTTTGAATTAAGAAAGGTAAGGTTATTCCTTGTCCCAAAGAGATCTTCAACAGCGAATTGATTGAACCGCTAAGACTGCGAAGATATATGACCAATTAGTTAATCAATTTAAAAATATAATCCCTGACACTCCTCTCAGCCCAAGCTATTCAAACAAAAATTCCTCACTCGTAGGCATAATTAGATTTACAATAATCAAGGCAAATTTTGACAAAGATTTTATATAAGCTTTTAGCAAAAACTAAACCCTTATTCCTATAACATAGCTGTAAAAAAATTGAAACAACAACAAAAAAATAAAGAGAGGGAGAGAATGAAATTGAGCTAAGCCTCCCACCGTCAAGCTAACAAACAATGTACATATGGAAACAAATAGCAGGAGAAAAGGAGAGTAAAAACTGAAAAAATAAAAAAAATAAAAAAAAAAATCGTTCAAAAAGAAGATTGTGCATATATACCTCAATCTCTACAATTCTTTCCTCTAGACTGTAGAGCCCAAGAAACTGGCGGTGGATACAATTTACAATCCACTGAGAAGTACTGAAGCTTCATTTTCCCTGTTGGAAAATTTTGTGAAGGAACTCTTGAGGGCCTTAGAGACGTGAGAAAGATCAAAGAGAGTGGAGAGACAATATGTTTAGCCTTTCTTTATTTTGATTTTGTTATTGTGTAATATCTCATTTTTCTTTCAGAAAGTAGGGTCTACTTATGGAGTCGGATAGGTCCCACAAGCTTAATTAATCCTAACTATATCATAGAAGACTATTAGGTATTTAAGTGCTTGTTTAATAATATTTTCAAACGCTTACAAAATGTGGATCCCACGAAATATGTAAATATTAAAGGGATAGCAAGTATGAATGAATAATATGTTCAACGAGCTAAATTGAAACCTGCACAAAGGCAAGTCATTCTCGATTGTATGCATGCTATCCATCGTCAAATTTCCTTACCACTTTTTATTCCATAATCGTTTTGATTTGATTATGTTGCCATTTATATTTGAATGTTGTTTTTTATATATAAAAAATAATTTATGTCCTCTATATATATATAATTAATTATTTTGTTATAGTTAATAAACTACTGTTCCTAAATAGCCATTATGATATAGGAAAATTCTGGTCGGCCAGGGTCAAGGACCGACCAGAATACATGACACCTCAGCCCCTGATTTGATGAAATGGGCCCCCCCATGAATTGAAATCAAGGGCCGAGGTGCAGCCACCTCGGCCCCCTGTTTTTTGGCCTGGACGTCCAGCAGAGCTCTATGATATTTCAGCATCTTCTACTTTAATATTGGGAGATCTAATGAGTTTTCTCAATATATAACTACTTATCTTGTTAGGATTATAGCATTCACTATTTATAGTTAATTAACTACTATTCATAAATAATCATTATAATTTTAACTTTTATTCAAAGCACACTATAAAATGTATGATATAAAAAATATATAAAGAGAAAATCATACAAAGGTTTGCCTAATGAAATGGAACAAAGTTAATTATATGATCTTCTGCACATTAAAATACAAAATGGTGAAGAATTCTTGTTCTTTATAAAGTATAAAGTATTAATATAAAGACAACGAATAAAGATCTGACAAGGTGAGCATGAGTAGAATCCATGCTCAAATTATCCTCCACCAGCCAACATGCAGTGCTGTAGACTTCTATCGAAATGCCACTCTAGCACTATATCAAAGTTTGGGAAGTTGGGTAGAGTTTCTATTCAAGTCTAAATTCATCAAAATGAGTATAAAGAACTAGCATGATCTAGTTTACAAGATATAAGTGGAGGTTGATGTGCAACAACAAATAAGATTATTACCACCATAAATAGTGTAAGCGGACGTGGATGTTGAGTCTGTTGGAAAAAATTTGAGTTGAATGGCTGACTTTGGCACTAATTTTGAGCGGGACCCGGTTGGCTATTTTGAAAGATGAAAGTTGATTTGTGTTCTCCTCCGTGAGTATATCGAAATCATATACTTACTTGTCAAAAATGATGTTCGGGCGAATGAGAAATTGAAACTCAAAGTATGCCATGTGAAAGGAGTTTGTTGGTGGGAAAACTAAAAAATTAAGGTTTGTCCCACATAGGAAGTGGATAAAAACTAAAACCATTTTATAAAGGATTACACTTTAGAATAGTGTAATCATGTGTAGCATAGAGGCTCTCTCCACGTGCACGCAGGGAGGTGCAAATCTTGGACCGAAATAGGCTTCGGACCTTAAACTTGTGTACTTGCGCGACCTACGTACACGAATGTCGGACCGAAATGAGCAAAATTGTCCCCTTAGGAGTGTCTTCGTTTTAATTTTTCAACAGACTTCTCATTTTCCAAAACTCCTAAAACTCGTGTGTTAATTGTCATTTGTTAATAGGCAAGTTACAAGAGTCGGTCTTTATATGTGTTTCGTTTTTTCCACTGTCCAGTACACGAAAATTCATATACACACAGTTCCTGTTTCTCTGCATTTTTCGTTTCTGTTCGAGTCTGGTGGTGATATATTTCAGACACAAATCCAGTTCGCCGAAGTAGAGTCTATTATGCTCGGATTTTACTGATTTCTTCGTTGTATCCTGAGAATGTGTTTCGTTTTTTTCCACTGTCCAGTACACGAAAATTCATCTGCACACAGTTTCTGTTTCTCTTCATTTTTCGTTTCTGTTCGAGTCTGGTGGTGATATATTTCAGACACAAATCCAGTTCGCCGGAGTAGAGTCTATTATGCTCGGATTTTACTGGTTTCTCCATTGTATCCTGAGAAGCAGACGCACGTATGGTGAGGGGGCGAATCTGTTTTAAGGAAACTGTGTTTGACAGAGGCCTCGGGTTAAAAGTCTTTTACAATTTTAATAACTTGTTGTTGCTCGATTTTGCATATTATTATTCTGCGATTATCTTTTAATAGTTTACTGCAATTATTTGTTATATAATTTAGTCTGTTCTAATGTGCAAATACGGGGTTTAAGCCATTTTGCATATACGGTTATTATTGCAAATATGGTAGCTATTGGAAATGTCGTGTTTAAGATATTCTGCATCAACTTATAAATTGAAAATCCGGTATTTAGTGTGTAAATCCAGTATCGAGTTTGTTAATCCGGTATCCAAAAATTGAAACAACTATCCTATAGAGTCATCACAATCGGCAACAGAGAAGGCAGAAAGATTAAACCCATTATGGTTATTTTAAAGCAGGCCATAGTGAATCATATGTAGTAAATAATGCAACACTCATTCCATTGCAAATCAGACTATATCGGCATAAAGCCTGAGAAAATTTATTCACTTCGAAAGGCAGGTTTGGGCAAATAAAGACACCAATAGTTTGCCAATATATAGTGCAGTCAAAAGGTAGAGAGCCATAGGTGAGAGTGAGAGTGACATGAGAGTGAGAGATTGTGTACTAGACATGGGAGTGGTGTATTCCTTGATGTTCACGTTTGTGAAGTGGAGGAGATCGCGTATATATTTGTGCAGCACAAGGAGAAGACCGGAAGGTATTGAGAGAACAATTGCCATCGAAAAATAATGGACAAAACCTAAAAATTAGTGAGAAATGCTGATGAAATAGTGTCAGAATGAAGGTAGGTAAGATAGTGGTGTTATTCCTTGTCCCAAAGAGGTCTTCAACAAAGAATTGATTCAACGGATGAGATTGCAATGATATAAGATCAATTGGACTTTATACACAGTTCCGATAACAATATTCCTCTTCATGTCTGTGACCTTCTTCCTGGATGTGAAATACAAGTATATGTTCTATTTGCCAACGACTTCTGAACAACCTTTATTTCCCATTGGATTCATTGTCCATCCTCAACTTCTTGAGTTTGATCAAATTTAGATAACTGAGTGCTGACTGTTGGTGATATTGGGTATAATTTGTGATAACATATCTCCTTATCAACAACTATCATAATTCGAAAAGAGTTTTTGATTTATATTGACTTAAAAGTGTGATGAAAGATGTGATCGATAATCGAGATTGACAAACTTCCATATCCCGTAATTGATCATACTGACAAATGGATTATAGTTTCATGATAAATGAATAAGTTTGATTTTGTCAAACCACATGACATTTCCCGTCACTGTATTTTCGTGACTCATTGTAAGATCTCAATCTGGTAAATTAATTAATTTAGGTGAATTAATGATAAAGTAAAAGGCATTCTAATTATAATAATAATTCACATCGTTAAGTATCACGATCGAAAACCTAATGGATCACACACAATAAGGAGTGTTAAGGGATAAAGGATAATATTCTTTCTGTTATTGATGGTATATCAATTCCCGTGTATTAGGTGATTAACATTAGGAGTTGATTAGGTTAGTTTCTTTGTTTGCTGTATTCTTATCTCTTTATTTGTTGTATTCTTATCTCACAGACTTGTATAAATAGGTTTGTATACTGTCATTCAAACATATGAAAAAACATATTTTACTTTTCATTATTTTCCTTTACATGAGAGCCTATTAAGTTCCAGTGAGCAATTCGATCGGATTAAAACTCAAAAAAATTGAGCACACATATTTTAAAATTAATTTGCTCAAACGAGCCACCATCTTGTGGGAACGTGTTAAAAGATAAAGTCCCACATAGAATAAAGATGAAAACATAGATTAATTAATAAGGGTTTAGACTACTCATCTTAATTAAGGTACTCATCTTAATTAAGGTTGACCTTTTAATATGGAATGTAAACAGCTATTTTTTTCCTTCATCTACTTCAACATCATCCCATCATTTTTTTGCTATAAAACTTATTCCAAAAATTATTTAGCTTGGAAAACTCAATTTTTACAACTACTTAATTATCAAAACCTTAAAAGGTTTTATTGATGGAACTGAAATTGCACCACCCAAAACCATTACTACCACCACCCTGAACATCTTAACTGGTATAAAAATGATCAAATGCTCCTTAATTGGTTGCTATCCTCACTAAGTGAAGAGATTTTTCCTTATGTGATTGGACTTGATTCATCCTTTGCCGTTTGGGATGCCTTATCAAAATCCTTTGGTTCAGTTTCATAGAACCGGCAACTTCAACTTCACATAGAATTACAAGAATTGAAGAAGCATGATTTATCTGTGTCTGCTTTTCTTCAAAAGGCAAAATCACTAGCTGATGAACTTGCCACTGCTGGTCGCACTATTTCACTGGCAGAATTCAATGCGATTATTTATCGCTACATTGGAGAAGAATTTCATGCCATCATAACTGCTCTTAATATGAGACCTGAGCATATCTCATTTCATGAACTCCATGGGAAACTTATTGCCCTCGAGATTCTCCTAAAATGTTGTCAAGAATTACCTATTGCAAATGCTGCCTATACAGCCTCTTTAATGACATAACTACCTCAGTCATCAACTTCTGTGCCAAGCACCGTATCGGGTCCTTCTTTTCGGCCTTCATTCCCTCAATGTATCAAAGTTACCTGTCAAATTTGTGGGTTAAAGAATCACACAGCAGATAAGTGTCGACATCGCTATACCCCAAGACGGAATTCATCACTCCAGGCTCCTCTGGCACACATGATGTGGACTGCACCCGCTTCTCTGCCTGTGTCAAACAATCACTTCTATCAATAATACACAACTTTTTCATTGGATACCAGACATGGGGGTAATGCATCATGTTACTCCAGTTATAGAAAATTTAAGTGTTGCTCATGATTACAAGGGTCTTGATCAATTGCGAGTTGGAAACGGACAAGGATTGCCAATAGTTCATATAGGTACTGCCACCTATCATTCTTCAAATCGCAATGTTATTTTAAATAATGTTCTTCATGTTTCTAAAATTCAACAACATCTTCTTTCGGTCCTAAAATTCACCACTGATAACAAATCCTTTTTCGAATTTTGGCCTACTCATTTTTTTGTTAAGAACCAGGTGACCAAGGAAATCCTATTCTGAGGTCCGAGTGAACATGGCATGTATATTTTCTGTTGGTATTGTTGTTCAAAACAATTAAAATGAGAAATGGAATGAAATGATAAAAGAAATTACCGTTAGGCAGTTTTTATTTTTGAAAAGTGGTGACTTTTGGAGGGTAATTTGCAACTCTTCCATGAGTTTTTGGCACCTATTCATGGGTATTGATCCAATTCTATAAATAGAATAATCGATGATCAATACAAAAAAAGTGAAAAACATTTGATTAAAGTGTTTTCCTTAGAATCATTCCAAAAGAAAAGAAACATTTCTTTCTTCTTCCATATTCAATTTTTCCCTTGTGTTCTTGAAGTTTTGGAGAATTCCACAAGTGCTTAAGTGTTGAATTCTTTACAAGGCTTGATCAATCCTTCAAACCATTTGTCACGAGACCCTTTAAGCACCAAAATTGTATAGGAGAGGGGGCAAATATCGTTTGAGGACAACGATCTTCGTGTTTGAGCCTTTGATTCTTCTTTGGAGTTGTTCATCATTTATTTCCTGATTTTGGTTCATGATTTGTTGCTGCAATCTTGTTCTTTATGTGGAAGATCATATCACTACAATGATAGAGACAGCGATATGAGGAAACAAAAGATAAGTTTATCAATTTTCTTCAATTATTTCATTGTTGAATCTTATATATTTTGAACTTGGTTTCACTCATCATGTTGTTGTTTTGATCTTGGTTTCTTCTCCATTCCTCTCTTAGGGAAAATATTCCCAACATTTTCAATCACCAATGAAAGAGGTTAATGTGGCTGAAGTAGTTCAGCTCTCGACTTGGCATGAAAGATTGGGCCATCCTCATCACCGAACAGTTTCCTCCATTTTTAAATCCAATAATTTGTTGAGTTCTAGTAATTTTAAATCGTCATCTTGTTTAGCGTGTCCTTTAGGCAAGTTATCTAAAATTTCTCTAGCTTCTGTAGAACATAAAAGTAGGGTGTCATTTCATATTGTCCACTCTGATGTTTGGTTTAGCATCTATTTTATCTCATTTGGGTCACAGATGTTTTGTTATCTTTGTTGATGATTTTATGCAGTAATCAGTATACTTGGGTTTATTTCCTTAAAAATATGGGTGATTTATTTTATGCTTTCCTTAATTTTTAATCTTTTGTTGAACGTCAATTTCTGACTAAAATTCATGCTTTTCATTCTGATTGGGGAGGCGAATATCAAAAATTAAATAAATATTTCAACCAACATGGCGTTATATATCACCTTGCTTGTCTATATACCTATGAACAAAATGGTGTTTCTGAAAGGAGAATTCGACATGGGCTTACTCTTTTAGCTCATGCGTCTATTCCTCTTAAATATTGGCTATGTGCTTCTAGCACAACTCTAATAAATAAATGGGAAAAAATCACAACTCAGGCTTTATCTATCCCAAAATAAAAAATCAAACCCCAAGGTTTAGAATTGCAAAAATCAGGCTTTTCATGAATTAATTAATTATATTTCACAATTATTATATTAAATATTTAACTATAATATAATTAACTCATCCCACTCTACCCCACCCCACCCCACTTCCATCTCCACCACCACCACTGCTCCGACGACTCCGGTGACTGCGACTACTCCGGCGACTGTTCTCCGATCGCGCTTAATTCCGACAACTACTCCAGTGACTGTTTTGCCGCCGCTTAATTCCGGCAACTGCTCTGATTCCGACAATTGTTAAGGTCACAGTTATATGCAATTTGGTCACAGATATCTTATTAATTAGTTAAAAAATTAATTTTCAGTCAAAACTTGATAATAGCACATTTGTTACGTTTTTCACCCATTAATATTTGTGTTTCTATGATTATTTGACGCCTAAATGCATTAAGTACTTCTATATCTGGGTTTAGATTGCAAATGGATGAAAACGGTGGAAAATGGAAGAAACAAGTGAAAAATGACCATAATGAAAGAAAGTGAAAGTTCAGGGACTGAAAAGCAAATACTCTAAACTTGTTTCCAACCTTGAGATGAAGATTCAAGAGTATTAGAGGTCAATTGGATGAAGAAATGAGTTAAATGGATGAAATATGGCAAAAACATTATCACATATCAACATTCAAGCTGAAAAGGTTGCACCGATTTTCAGCCTCATATTGAGACCAGGTTTTTGCATGGAAAACGATCGAATTGGAAGATGGTATTTGAATAAAAATTGTAGACCTTTGAGTTATCTTTCCAATGTATTTTGAATCATCTCAATCTGACATCTACATTGAAAGTTATGACTAAAATACTGAAAAATGTCCAGCTATATACTGGGCGCCCATCCAACCCTGAATTTCAAATACAGAGAGCAAATGTTTTGCCTGGACGGTCGTCCCATTTTCTAATGGGAGCCCGCCCAGGTCAGATCGTGGAAAAAGTTTAAGTTTCCTAATTTATACCAAACTCTTATGGAAACGACTTCTTTCTCGACTTTTCAACCCTAAACAACATAACATCCCAGAACGACTCATTCTTCATAGTTCATCATTCTTTCATCTCTTTTTGCTCAAGAAGCTCATGAAGAACTAAAACATTGATGAAGCGAGGGAGGAACTCAGTCAGATTCGATGATTTTAACACTTTTCATTCATTCTTTTGAGCTTTCATGTTGTAAATAATTCAAGATTTAGTTTTCCCACTCTTGTGAATTTATTCCGAAATTGGTTTAATAATTATGATATTGTTTATGGATTTAATCATGTTTCTTCTATTGTTGATTGCATTACTTATTGAATTCCAATTTCATGAACCTGTGTTGAGATGATTTAACTTCTACTCAATTATTCATAGATTTAGTTACGTCTTTCTATCGAATGATTGAACTAGTTGTTGAATTTTTACCTCAATTATTTTATTGGTATGATTATTTACTATTTTATGCTATATGTATAGGGTCGATTTGTAATCTGATTTCAATAAATAACGGTGGAAAATTGTTAATGGAAATATAATTCTTAGGATTACTTCTGAAATTAATTGGTTTGAACGATAAAGTCTCCAATTAGAGCGTTGGGATGAAAGCCTCTAATTGTGCTATAAAAATGAATGATTGATGTTAATTGATCCGATCCGAATGAGGGAATTCTGATGCTTCACTACCTTAATTCATTGATTTTAATTCCATTGTTTCAAGCATTGATCTTAATTTCCCTACATTGAGATTTTCTATACATTTTGAGAGAACGATCAACCTTTTGAAACATTTGACAACTTTTCCATCTCCCTGTGGATACGACACCCCAAAGCTACACTACAACACCGCGTTATTTTTTGGGCGTAATCAAAACTTATGGTCACAGATATCTTCTTAATTAGTAAATAATTAATTTCAGATCACAGCTTATCAAATTAATTGGTCATATATTATTTCGAGGTCACAAATCAAGAATTTTACGGTCACATGTTATTTCTCAACTATGAATTAAATTTTTTTATAGGTCACAAACTGAAAAAAAAAATCAAAACTTTTACTGATCACAACCCTATTAAAGTGAGTCACAGTCATAATTTCTAGGTCATAGTCACCCACCCGTTACAAAACAAGAATTTTATGGTCACGGGTTATTTTTCAACCACGAATTAAAATTTTTTAAAGGTCATAGATTGAAAAAAATCAAAACGTTTACTGATCACAGCTCCATTACAGTGAGTCACAGTCACAATTTCTAGGTCACAGACACCCACCCCAACTCATCTCATCCCACCCACGACCGCCGCCATGACCATCCCCACAGCTACAGCCATTGCACACAACTAACAACAAAATCGCTGTCACCAAATCCAATCGACCGCAAATAAACACCATGACAATCTCCAGATCCACCGCAAAACCACCTCACCACCGCCAATATCCACCACCAACATCACCAGATCCACCTGCCCCACCACCAACAAAAAAAACCCCAAAAACCACCTCCACCACCAACCACAGATCCACAATCACCAACCACAAAATCACAGATCCACAATAAGCGGAAAACCCCAAATCCAAAACCACCACTACCATCACCACAGATCCACCACACGCCCCGTTCACAGCCACACCCACAATAGATCCACCACCACATCGAAGACCTCCACACACCTATCCATCAGCCACAGCAGCATCGTGACGCTGCCGTTGTGATGATGGCAGCATCGCGACGCGTGCCACAGTATCGGGACGCCGACAGGGGGAGAAGGAATGGGGTTACTACTTTTAGCAGCGTCGCTGTGACGCTGCTGTGATTCGCAGTAGAGTGATGGAGGGAGAGAAGGAAGGGAGAGGAGGAGAGAGAGGAGAAGGGAGGAGGCGGCGACCGGTTGGGAGAAATGGTAAGAGGAGAGAAATGAAATGGACTAGGTTAGGTTTGGATAGATTTAGAGTTTCATATTTAAAATAAATTTGGTGGGGGTAAGTAGTAGGGTGGGTATATAGGTTATTTTAATTTTATAATATCATTATTAATGAAAAATGATAAAACCTGATTTTTGATTAAATAAAGATTAAACCTGATTTTCATAAACTTGAAACTAAACAGCTGATTTTATGTAATTATCCCTAAATTATTTACCTATACCAGTTCTGCAAAATTTGTGCATGTTCCAAAAATTATTTCATGTCTTGCCGAACTATTCTGAATTTAAAATATTTGGTTGTGCAATATTTCCTTTATTAAGACCTTATAATAAACAAAAAAATTCTTTCCGTAGAAAAGTTTGCATATTTTTGGGTGAGTCTCCTAATCACAAAGGATTTCGATGTCTTGATTTGGAAAGCAATAACATCTACATTGCTAGACATGTCAAGTTCAATGAAAATACTTTTTCATTTGAAAATTATCTTGGTCCACAATCTTTGCCAAAGGACACGTCTACATCTTTCCCTTCGCTGACTGTGATGCATACGTGGATAATTTTAGATGTACATATTTTTTTTTACTTAGAGGGGTAAATAACACTCACATATATACCCCTCTATGTACAAAAATTATGTACATCTAGCAAAATCCCGCATACATGCCATGCAAATTTGGATTCTATACAAGGTAAGATTTCCTTATCTCCACCAAATTCCTCATCTCACCAAACTTCCTCAAACACTATCTTACCCTCCTCAAGTAACATCAACTCTCTCTCTCTCTCTTCACATAATTCTTTAACTAATTCTCCTCCTTCATCACATCACCAGCAATCATCAATTCCTATTTTATCTCTACTTTTCTCATCCCACCAAACTTCAAATCTTTCCCATTCCTCACCTCACATTATTTCTCAAACTTCTAGTCCCTCTCAAACTCTATTTCCCTAGCATACCCATACTGGTCTCAACCTGGTTATTGATCTATCCAATTATCAAAACTCTCCACCAAAAAAATCAGTCCATAACTCATCCCCCATTGCATACATCCCATGCAACTTTGAACTACCACTCTTTCCAAATGCCAAGCACATCTTGCCTATCACTCTTCTAACCTAAATCATCTTGACGTTGAACCTACCACCTTTTAACATACCCATAAATATCCTAAATGGTTGGAGGCAATGCATGTTGAACTTAAGGCTTTGCATGATACTCGCGGATGTCGGATGAATTAGAATTTAGGGTAAAATAGAATTAAAGCCGAGAAGTTAGAAGAAATGCAAGAAGAAGAAGAAGAAGAAGAGCGGATGGGGAGGAAGAGTGGAGGAAAATGGCTGCAAGCCAATATTCAATTTACCATATTCATCAACTATCTAAATTACAACGAAAAATCCAATAAATAGTAAAAACCTAACGAACTTGGGCTAACCCACTACTACAAGCCAAATAACAGAACATGTAAATGATAAAGTCCAATAACAATAATATTAAATATTAATTCTCGACTGACAAAGCTCGATAACAATAATAATAATGAAAATAAATCCCAATGTCTCGATGATGTCTGCATCAACTCTCCCAGGGTGGGAGAAAACTTGACCATGTCGAGTAGATAAACTCCTACCACAAGGGACGATCTTTTATAAGAATCAAATATTGAAACTCCAATAGTGTAATACAGATTTGTTGGAGTTTCTCCATCGGACTCCATATACTGTCCGCATCAGGTGGAACTACCCAACAAACAAGGACGCACCGAATCTCTCAATCATTGGTCAACACAGCCTATTTATCTAAAATAACATCAATTGTATCTTTGTGTTCTGTAACAGATGGTATGGAAGTAGAAATATCAACATAGACAAGTTGGGAGTCCACAAAGCTAAATAGAAATGGGTCATCAAAGGAATTGAATAGTGTTGTAAGTAATGAAGTCCTCAATATTTAAAGTAGAGTGATAGCCAAAATGTGATAAAAGATTAATGACATGCGCATTTGAACCAACAAGCTTTAAAAATTTAAAAATACCAACACTATGAGCTTACAATTTAATATAATCACTAATGTTAAATTCAAAAAGTCGTTTATGAAAATCATCTTGAAGTTGATATGATGCATTACTTGTTTTAAGTTGTTTATTGATCTCAATATGCAAATCATAAAAATGATGTACAAACACCTCAGTTAACATTGACACACTAGCATATGGAGACATGTGAATAAGATCTAAAGGCTTCATAGGCTCATAATCATGAGAAAATTCAAAGGTATTCATACTTATTGACCGATTCACAAAATTTGTACATATAATTTAAAATGTTGGGACGATCAACTCTCGATTCCCAAAATCTTCCTTAAAAGGGGCACGAATGCGGAAAAAAATAGCACGTTTCGATTGGATAAGGGTACGACATACAACACTTGACTGAGAGGTATCGGGGGACAAGGGGTACGATACATTGATTCATAGGAAAAGTCTGAATACTACCTAAGGAGGTGTTCTCACTATCATCATCAAATTCTTCAAGTTTAGGTTCATAAACTTGATCTTCTAACAGCTCATCTATTATATCATTTCGTTCTTCAATAACTAAGGTTCGGCTAGGACATTTGGAAGAGATGTGGCCAAAGTCTTTACAGTTGAAACACTGAAAGTGAGAAGAAATAATTGAAACATCAGAAATTGTACTCGTATTTTTGAACACATAAGGAACAATTGATACGTCTCATAATAGATTTAAGAGGAAGCGGTGCTGATGAGATTGGTGTATGGTTATCGCCATGCTTTTTATATGGAGTACCAAAAATCAACTCAAAATCTCGGGCTAAAGAGTAGGTGTGATCAAGAGTAGTGACACCTCAAAGGAAAAGCTCATGCCTAAGGTCATCTCTTAGACCTTGTCTAAACCTACTCAAAGCCAGGGCCTCATCCTCAATGACATGACATTTCATTCGAAATTCCTCAAATTCAGCAATATACTCAATCGCTAACCGATTCCCTTGTTTAACGCTAGCCCATTAAGTAAAAACCTCAAAATCTAGGCAACCATCAAAAGTACAAGCATCTACTTTATTGTTTTTAAAGAAACGCTCCTTAGGACGTGAAAGAGAATGAGTATTGTGACGGTTATGACCTCGTTCTTGCTTACGAACCCAATCCTCATCCTTACGATTTTGCTTCAAAATGGACAACCTAGCAGCTAAATCTTTATTCTCTTTACGAGTAGCGATCATCTCAGTTTGGACAATGATGACTTGAGTGACAAGTTGTGCTAATTGACGAGTGATAGTATCAAGTTGAGATAGGTCCATGGTCAGGTTACAGGAACTAAATGTGACACGACGACCACTACGCAACTGCATGCAATGTACTACCAGCTAAATAAATTGTATAGAGAGATCAATGAACAAGAAGTGCAAGCAACATATTTTTTTTTTTAAACTTTGGGATTATGTTAATTGAAATATGATAAGCTAATATTGCTGATACATGTAAAGTCGCAAAGCAGTGGTCAAACACTAGTCAAAAATTGGATCACATAAAATAAGGGGCAAAATGAGAATTAAACAAGTCAAGTGATGTGATCACGTGAACCTTAGGTAAAATTATGAGAATTTAACAAGTCAAGAGTTTCAGTCACGTGAACTTTAGGTAAAATTAGAATAACAACAGCATAAAGAACGTAATCGATGCGATTCTAAAATAAATAGTAATATAAACCAATGATAAATAAAATAGAAAATCCCTTTGTTCGTCTGTCGAAGTAGTCGAGCATCAAGTAGCCAAACACCAAGTAATTGAGCACCAAAGACAAATGACAGTAGCTCCCGATTTCGTTCATCGAAAGAACTGAACTAGGTAAAAGAGAGGTATATGCAAAAAATATTAGAAAATAACTCTTTTTTTAACACTTTATTTTTTTACTGAAAGTAAATTACAAAGTAGGGCCCAAAATTGAGCCCAAAATTAAAGTAAATCACAAAAAAAAATAGGGCCAAAAACCGAAACCCAATTACCAAACAATCAACTAAACAAAACAAGACAAAAAAAGCCCAATTATAAACTGGGGTATAAATTGACAAATTGAGGCCCAAATCCCAGCAGTCACACCAAACGAGGCTAACCTAGGCTCAAATTTTGGAGCGACGATCTATCAATCTTCGTTTGCTCAGTAGTTTTCATTGGATACTGTTGATGCTGTCGACAATTGGTGACTATATGTTGGGCCAGGGGCGGACGCAAACTTTTGAAACTAGGGGGACACAATCAGACTTTCACAAAGTGACAAAAAAATTAAAATAAAAGATATTTTATTACAATTTTTCTCTACGTGTTTTCATATTTTGATAACGTTCAATAATTACATCATTTTCAATCTTATCAAATACATATTTCTCAATATATGCAATCAAACTATCATTCAACCATTGATCTCTGATTCGATTGCGAAAACAATTTTTGAAACAAGCCATAGCAGAAAATGATCTCTCGACTATAGCAGTAGCTACGGGAAGAACTAAAGCTAATGTCACGAGCTTGTAGACTAATGGATACACTTCATGTTTATTCTTCGCAACCAATTTCTGTGCAAGATCACTAATGCATTGTAATCCTTTAAAATCTTCGGAGGTGCGCATGCCAAGAATATATGTATCTAATTGATCATCAAGTTCTAAGATATATATTACGTTAAAATCTACCAGATAGTACTCACATAGTCGAATCACCTTGTTCTTGTCAAAAGTATGAAATGAGTTATTTGGAGACAAACACGCAACACAAATGAGAAAGTCACTATTTACCTCAGAAAAACGATCGTTCAGCTCCTGAAGTTGCATATCAATGATAGCATAAAATATTTCCACACGATAATGATATAAGTTTGTCACTGTCACACACCGTGAACGACCTAGATTTATGAACATATCATCTATATTGAGAACATCGATCCTGTGAGCTTTACGAAACAAACAAACAATTCCAAAAAAAGAATCACATCCATCATCCATTGTCGTTTGGAGCTGTACTTTACATAATTGCACCAATCTCATGGCATTGACAATATCTTGATCTTTTCGTTGTAGTGCTTTTGACAATTCATTTGAAATCCCCAAAATCTTTTTCATGAGATGTAGATGAAATGCAAATTCAAATTTTAACATCAACTCAAGTAAAATACAAGCATCACATTTTGTTCCGGTACTTGTAGTGTCTGTAGCAATCATCTCAACCACGTCGACTATGGTTGAAAACATGACAATCAAGTTAATTAAACAACTATAGTGAGAGCCCCAATGTGTATCACCAGGACGCTGAAGAATAGTTTCTTGATTGAGACCTCGTCCACTTGATAAGTCACCAATACTGAGTGATTTAAGAACTTTCAACCTTTGGCTCTCTCGAATAAGATCACTCCGTTTAGCCAATCCACCAACAACATTCACCAATTTGTGTACTGTAGTAAAGAAAGTTTCAATCTTCGGATGTTTCTGTGCCACAGCTACAAGAACTAATTGAAGTTGATGAGCAAAGCAATGAATATAGTATGCACTTGGGTTTTCTTTCAAAATAAGTGCTTTGAGGCCATTATACTCACCTCGCATATTACTAGCTCCATCATATCCTTGACCTTTCAAATTATGTATACTTAAACTATGCGTTGAGAATAATTGATCAATTGCAGCCTTAAGTGAGATAGCTGTGGTACTCGAAACATGTTGGACACCAACAAAATCTTCCAACACATACCCATTCTTCACATAACGAATGACAACGGACATTTGCTCTTTAACTGAAATGTCTCGAGATTCATCAACTAAAATGGAAAAGAAACTACCATGAACATCTTTCATAATCACATTCAGACATTCAGAAGCAATAGCACTCACAATTTCTTTATGCACTCGTGGTGATGTTAATTTGAGATTTTCAGGTGCATTCATCAAAGCAACGGCCTTAATCTCAACATTATGATCACACAACCAATGCAGTAGTTCAAGAAAGTTTCCTTGGTTGTTTGAATTTTCAGATTCATCATGTCCACGAATAGCCATACTTTATCGTAGAAGAAATCGAACATAATCAATTGACGCACTTAATTGAATTCTATAATCTGTTCGAGCTTGATGCGATTGCTTAACGAGACATGATCGAATACTTTGCTCTTGATTCTTCAACGATTCATATTTCAGTCGAGCTTGATTGTGTACACACCTTGAAGCCCCAACATGTCTTCTAAGGTATTCTTTCTTTTTTCAATTTGAGAATCCATCGTTAAGAAAGGAACCATCGCTCAAACTGAAAAGATAGCAGTAAAAGCAAAAAACTGCATCTTTCGCTACACTATATTCCAACTAGGTAGGATACTCATCATACCACGAAACACAAAATCAACTTTCTTTATTACCCATTCTTGTGGATGGAAACACATGATTGCGAGGCTGACAAGGACCTCTTTGCATATATACTCTTCGAATCATGTCTCGATCATTTACCTCATAGTTCTATATTGGAACTCTCAATCCAGGATCGACGGGAAGATTTGCAACATCAACATTCTTGACTCCTCAGACATCCCCAACTTCTCCAACCTCAACATCAACATTTATTTTATCACTTTTTCTTGAACATTCCTTTCAACATCAACATCAACATCAACATCAACATTCATAGATTTACGTTTGAAGTATTTGTCCATAACTAATACAAATAAAAAAATCAATCACATTAGAAATAAAGTTTCAATATTCCTAAATTAATTAATTAGCAAGTTCACAATCTCACAAATTAGAAATCCCTATTAGTTTCATCAAAATCCCAAAATCCTTAATTGGAAATCCATATCAATTTCCAAAATCCCTTAAATCCCTAAATAATAAATCACAGACACTGACACAAGTTCACAATTGCCTTCATCTCAATCACAATTCACAGTCAAAATCCCTAAATCACAAATCACAATCATTAAAATCCCTAATTAGAAAACCCTAAATCCTAAATCAGAAACATAGACACAAGTCACACAACAGGAGCATCCGGAACTTACCTTTGGAGTAGCAGAGAAGTAGGAACGAGAAGAGTGGAGTCTGGAGACTCCCGGAGCCTGGACCCGACACTATTGTATAACGAGATTCTGGCTGGGACAGTGGGACTGATGCCTAATGGGCGCGAGCGGGAGACGGGAGAGAGCCGAGAGGAGAGGAGAAATGTGGAAATAAGATATGTTTAATTTTTGAGATGAGAGAGCCCGGTAGGAGAGTTTGAGAGGCGAAGATGGGAGAGTCTAGTGTGGGAGGTTGGGAGAGAGGGGGCTGCGGGAGTGAAGAAAGGAAGAAATGAGAGGTTTAATTTTTTTTCCTTTTATACTTAAAAAAAAAATCCTTCAAAAAACTAGGGGGCACGTGCCCCCTTAGGCTCACCCCCCTGTCTGGCCCTATGTTGGGCGGTGGCGCGAGGGGAAGTAGGAGCCAATGTGGCTATGGATGATGCTGGGACATTGTAGAAGCTTGGTTGCCTTTGATTTTTATTTATTTATTTTTTTTTTAATGGGGGCAATTACCCAAGTGTGGTGAAGGGGTGGTTGTTTGTTTTAGTTGGCAATGAGATTCTGGGTTGGTAGATTTAAAGGAATTTTGGGTGGTGTCGAGCAATTAGCCAGCGGTGGGTGCTGGTTGCTGATGGTTGAGTGTGGCTGTTGATTGGTTGAGAGTAGCTGTCGGCGAGTGGTTCGGAAGGGAACTAATGGACGCGATGAACCGGGTTTGGATCGACTGGTGTTGGTTTTAGGTGTGTTTTGGCGAGAAATAGGTACGTAATTGTGTATTGGGTATTGCGGATAAGGTGTTGCAGCAAGTGGTCCGGGCGAAGGTGGTTGATGCATGGATTTTCAGATTATGGTTGGGGCGTTGGTTATGGTTAGGCATTTACAGTACCTTGCAAAGAAATCAGTAGTTGAACCATATTTGGCTCTGATACCAAATTTGATGCAGGATGAATTAGAATTTACAGTGAAATAGAATTAAAGTCGAGAAGTTAGAAGTAGTGAGAAGAAGAGGGGACGGGGAGGAAGAGGGGAGGAAAACGGCTGCAAGCCAATATTCAATTCATCATATTTGTCAACTGTCTAAATTACAATAAAAAATCCAATAAATAGTAAAAATTTAACGGGTTTGGACTAACCCACTACTACAAGCCAAATAACAAAAAATGTAAATGATAAAGCCCAATAACAATAAAATTAAGTCTCGATTGACAAAGCCCGATAACAATAATAATAATGAAAATAAATCCCGATGTCTCGATGATGTCTGCATCATACTCGCATTTGGTAATTGGTTCCTTGACCTACACACAAAAATTTCATCAGTATTAAATGGATTTTTTGGATTAAAAGACATAAAGATGGCATCATTGAGTGCTACAAAAACCCATCTAATTGCAAAAGAGTTCTCTTAAAGAGACGGTTTTGATTATCGAGAAACCTTCAGCCCTTTTGGTAAGGCAACTACCATTCGCATGGTCTTGTCTTTTGCTACTGTTCATCATTGACCTTTGCATCAAATTGACATATCAAACGCATTCCTTCACGGTTCACTTGAGGATAAATTTATATGGAGCAACCAACTGGATTTATTAATTCTTCTAAACCGGATCATGTATGGAAGCTTCACAAGTCCCTCTACGGTCTCTAGAAAGACCTACAGGCATGATATACATCTGAGTAGTTTTTTATGCAAGCTTGGTTTTATTCATTCTAAAGCTGACACTTCATTATTCTTTCTGCAAAAGGGTGCTCATCGCATTTTTATATTGGTGTATGTTGATGATTTTATAATCACTTGTTCTTCTCTTTCCCTCATTGCTAATTTTATATAGTGGCTTCAATCAGAATTTCCATTGAGAGATTTAGGCCAACTTAATTATTTCTTGGGGATAGAAGTTAATTATCTTAACGATGGCATTTTATTATCTTAACAAAAAATGTATCGCAAACTTGTTGGAACGTACTGGTATGTCTCAGTGTAAGCCTTGTTCAACTCCAATTTCTATCTCTCATTCTCTTTCAAAATTGGTTGGCACATTTTTACAAAATGGTGATGATTATCATCGGGTCACTGGGGCCTTACAATATGTAACATTGACTAGTCCATTTTTTTTAATTCCGAAGTTCGAGAAGGAATTCTTGATTTTAATATCTGTTTTAACACACTTTTGTATGATAATTTCGTCCTTTTTTGTTGATATTATTTCCTCCCAATTTCAATCACTTTTCTACTAAGATCCATACGGGTAATGAAATTATCCTATCGATGAGTTCATTGTTTGGTAGGATGATTAGATTGGTGAAGAGAATGCATGAAATATTATGAACCGGCACAATTTTTACTATCCTATTGATAGTTGATTAATGCATTTGGTTGTGATACTAAATGTATTGCTCTTACCTGTGAATGAGTCAATGGACTCTAGCATTCAATGATCACTTTTGTGGATCATTTAAGAAAAGTTGAAGAAAGAGCGAATACCATGATCATGTCTTTCACATACATATTAATGTCGCTCTTTGTGTTTTTCTTCAGCTTTGGGCAATCCTCAATTTTCTACCATTCTGAAGCTAAATGGGACTAATCATAAACAATGGGTTGAATCTCTCATGATGAATCTTACCATCATGAAGTTGGACTTAGCCTTGAGAAAGGACTCTCTTCATGATCCCACTATCGAAACTTCTACTGATGAAAAGAGCTTTAGGATGACTGGGAGTATTCAAACATTTGTTTAATGATCATGAGGTATCACATCGAGGACTCTATACGCGATAGTATTGCAAACACTGAGACTACTAAGGCATTTCTAGAAGCTATCAACAAGAAGTACAAAAAGTTCTCCAAAAATGAGAAGAATGAGCTTCTGAGCACTCTTCATTCCACTATTTATGATGGTGTTAGTGGAATTAGATAGCATATTGACAAGATTATGGCATGTTATCACAAGATTAAGGCAATTGGTATGGAACTTGATGAAGACTACATTATATGGTTCATTATGAGGACTCTTCCCTCATAGTTTGACTCATTTAGGTCTAGTTACAATGCTCAGAAAGAACAATGGACTATAGAGGAGATGACTACCATTCTTTCCAAGGAAGAGGAGACATAAAAAAAAGGAAAGGGCAAGAAATGTGGCTATGGTAACAAACCAGAACAATAATAGTCAGAAAAGAAAGCCACTACAAAAGAATATCAATGACAAGAAGCCCTTCAAGAAACAGAACACGGGTAACAAAGGATATGGGCAAGGAGTACCATTAGCTTCCAATGTTCCCAAGAATGAGGGTTTTAAAGGAAAATGTAATTACTACCAAAAGTTTGGGCACAAGAAGGCAGATTACAGGAAGCTCAAGGCTAGAATGGAGAAGAAAGGTAATCTTTCGGTAAAGGTTTGCCTAGAGTCAAATATTGTTGATGTGCTTTCTAATGCTTGTTGGTTAGACACTGGTACTACAATTCATGTTACCAATTCCTTACGGAGATGACAAGCAGAAATAAACCAACTAGTATGGAGCAACTTGTACATATGAGAGACAGTATAAGAACTGGAGTTGAATTTTTGGGGACTGTCAAATTACAGCTTACCACTGGACATTTTTTGGAGTTGTATGAAGTTGCATACATACCTTCAATTAGGAGGAATTTAATTTCTGTGTCTATTTTGGATAGAACTAGTTACAATTTTCTTTTTGGAACTAGAAAAGTTATATTGTACCGTGACTCTGTTTTGATTGGAAATGGAATTTTATGTGGTAATATTTATAAACTTGAATTGGTGGATGCGTCTATTGTTGCTTCTTCTTCTCTTAATACTGTTGCTACCACAAAAAGGTCAAGATTGGGTGAAAAATCTTCCATTCTATGGCACAAGTGATTAGGCCATATTTCTAGGCAACAAATGGAAAGATTGATAAAGGATGGGATTCTACAGGGATCTTAACTTCTCAAACTTTGACACTTGTGTTGACTACGTAAAAGGAAAGTTGACGTCAAGGTTAGAAACAACAAAGTTAACAGGTGCACAGAATTACTTGGGTTAATCCATACCGACATTTGTAGGCCTTTTACTCTTCCAGCTATGGGTGGTTACAAGTACTTCATCACTTTTATTAACGATTTTCCCGTTATGGTTTTATTGAGCTCATTCATGAGAAGTCTGATTCTTTGGAAACCTTTAAAGCCTTCAAAGCAATGGTAGAGCTTCAACAAGAGAAAAGGATCAAAGTGGTTCATTCTAATAGAGGTGGTGAGTATTATGGAAGATGTGATATGACAGGACGAAACCCTGGACCTTTTGCAAAGTACTTACATGAGTGCGACATTTATACTAAATATACAATGTCGGTACACCTCAGCAAAATGGAGTTGCAGAGAGAAGAAAATGCACGCTCCTTAACATGGTGCGATGTATGTTGGCAAACTCCTCCTTGCCAGAGTTCTTATAGGGTGATGCTTTGAGAACTGCAACTTATATTTTGAATCAGGTGCCTAGTAAGTCTGTTCCCAAGACTCTTTATGAATTGTGGTCACAGAAGAAACCCACTTTGCATCATTTTCTTATTTGGGGTTGTAAAGGAGAAGTAAGACCCTACAATATGCAATCTAAGAAACTTGACCTTAAAACCGTCAGCGGCTACTTATTGGTTATTGTGTGGGATTAAGGGACTCTAGGTTCTACTGTCCATTACATACCACCAGAGTTGTTGAATCAGATCGAGCAATCTATTTCGAGGATGACACTGTTACGAGCCAAGGGCTTAGAGAAATTATGTTTAGACAATACCCAATTATTATCCCTGTGCCTATCGCTTCCGCTCCAATAGTTGGCCCTATAGTTGACCAGTATCCAATATCCATGAAGAATATACCCATTGAGCAAGTAGCATGAAAAGCTCTAGATGTAGCCATAGAAGATGCACATTTAAGGAGATCAAAAAGGGTTTGCATACCTACAATCTCTAATTACTGCATTGTCTACTTGCAAGAGCATGAGTATGACATTGGTGACACCTCGGATCCAACTACCTAGAAGGAAGCCATCTCTAGTCCTCAATCTAATTTTTGGATGAATGCTATGAATGATGAGATGAATATGTCACAAAATGAAGTGTGGAGCTTGGTAGAATTACCAAAAGGATGTAGACCCATTGGCTGCAAATGGGTATTCAAAACCAAGCATGATGCCAAAGGTCAAGTGGAGAGATATAAAGCAAGGTTGGTAGCTAAGGGCTATAGCCAACAAAAAGGTATCGATTACAAGGAAACCTTCTCTCATGTTTCGACTAAAGACTCTTTACGAATCATTATGGCAATTGTGGCACATTTATGTAAGAATTGCTTTCTTGAAAGGAGATTTAAGTGAAGATGTCTATATGATTCAACCTATTGGTTTTGAGGTAGTTGGAAAAGAACACATGGTTTATAAGCTCCAAAAGTTAATTTATAGGTTGAAACAAGCTTCAAGGCAGTGTTATCTCAAGTTCGATGAAATTGTCACCGTTAATGGTTTCAAGGAAAACGTTGCTGATCAATGTATATACATGAAGCTCAATGGGAGCAAGTACATATTTTTGGTTTTGTATCTTGATGATATCTTGCTCGCTACTAATGACACTATTTTTTGGCAATTTAAACGTAAAAGATCTTGGTGTAGCATCATATGTCTTGGGCATACAAATTCTTTGTAATAGAGCCAATATCTTCTCAGATTGTCGCAACGTACTTACATTGATCGTATCTTGAAGAGGTTCAATATGCAGTCATGTTCTTTTGTGAAGACTCCAATTGTGAAAGATGACAAGTTCTCTAAGGCCCAGTGTCCTTAGAATGATGTTGAGAGATCATATGAAAACAGACCCTTATGCTTCTATTGTTGGCAGCCTGATGTATGCTCAAGTATGCACACATCCTGATATTGCCTTTGTGGTTGGTGTGCTTGGTAGATACTTGAGCGATCCCAGTCAAAGCCACTAGAAAGTAGCTAAGAAGGCTTTGAGGTATATTCAAGGTACCAAGGATCTCGTGTTGACATATCGGCATACCGGCACACTTGAAGTGGTTGGTATAAGTGATTTCGATTTTGCAGGCGGCGGGGATGATAAGAAATTCACTTATGGGTGCATCTTCATAATGGAAGGAAGAGTTGTTTCAAGAAGAAGTGTTAAACAGACACTTACAACTTCTTCGACCATGGAGGTAGAGTATGTAAAATCCCGAATTTTTTCATAAAATAGAATATTTATTTTATATACTATATTGATGCTATTTTGGAAAGTTAGGGACTAACTTATATATATTAAATTTCATTTTTTATAAGAGCCATAGCTTTGGATATTGATGGGTCTATAATAAGTATATGGATATTCGGCTCATTAGATATATCGTAATTAATTATGAATATTAGGCTCAAGAAAAAGTTAATTCGCATAAGCGAGATCAAAGTTATCAAGTTCGAAAGACATTGCCTTCAATTGTAAATTAGTGAAGTTAAGATAATGAGTTTAGAATAAAGGAGTGACATGTGTAAGGGTGGTAAGTTGTTAATTTGTTTGTTTAATAACGATTTGTTTTATAGTACACGTGTAGCAGTTTATTGAAGTTAAAGGAGTTGTCTTTAAATATTATTTTATTACTATTGGTTTTGACTTATGAAAGTGTTGTAGCTACGTGTCAGTTGAGATTGATTTAAAGTAGTTTGTTTTATTTGATTTGATAAAAGTTTTGAGTGAATTGGACATCTATTTTCTATAGGAAACTTGTCAGATGCTTATCCATGCATGCAACGGATTTTCACCATGGAAAAATGATAGAAACCATGTGAGAAGTCAAAAATTCCACCACAAAATATAACTTTTGAAACACAGAGCACAAATTTTTTTCAGGTTTCTATCTTTCAAAAAATTTAGTTGATCTAACAAGGTAGGATTACGATGTGCAAGTTGTTATTATATGAGATGTTATGTTCTTATATGTAATGGTCATCAGGTACCAAAGATGTGAAATATTTGAGTTCTTAACGGTTTTCAAAGATGTGATATGACGATATGATATTTTTGACGCATGATTTAATATTTTTAGTTGAGATTGCACCATTAATTCGTGTCATATTGAGTATTCTCATATACTCACCCATTATTTTTACCCTCACATGATAGAACGGATCGTTGGTTGGCAGGCGATGAAGTATTATTGTGGTGCTAGGATTTATGGAACGCAATAAAAATAATCATGTGTAACAATGCATTTTTTTTAATTCAACAATTTCTTAGTTTACGTAAGGATTTTTATTTACAAATTTAAGACATGCTTTAGTTGGGTTATAAAATTAAAACTTTGTTATGCTTTATTAGTAGAATTGACATTTAATTATGGATTTAATAAATGCAATAAACATTTTTTGGCCTTTATTTGATTATGATGTTTGTTATATCAATTAGATTGAGCCCATCAATTACATATATTTACATTGTTAAAGTTAATAGTTTTAGTAACGATTTATATTTAGTTCTATACAAAATTTGGGTCGTTACAATTTGGTATCAGAGCTTTATGTTTAATTTTCTATAGACCCATATGTATTTTCATAACTTAGAGTTTTGAGAAAATAATAATAATAAAAATTGTGAACAATGAAATTCACTGTTCACGATGACCATGCGACGTCGTCACTGTTCAACGTGAATATTGATGGGAAAAAGTAAATAATGAAATTTTTTAAAAAAAACATTTTTTAAATGTGATCAGTGATGCGTCATTGTCACTGTTCAGCATGAACAGTGACAAGAAAAAGCAAATAATGAAATTTTTTTAAAAAAAAAAACTTTTTTAAACAGTAATGTCACTGTTCACCGTGAATAGTGAGATTTTTTTAATCGAAAATGACGATGTTATATTAATATTGAGCTTTCATGTTTTAAATAATACATAAATAATTGATTATTTGTTAATTGTTTCATTGCGTAACGTTTGAAAAAATAATAATAATAATAATTTTTTTCTTAAGATATATGAATTTAAGGATGATGTCAATTTAAAGTCATAAATATGTGAAAGATCTTTGGCACTCAAGACCACTAATCGACAACTCTAAGGTATGTAAGGGGGTAAGAAGAAGAATTATGCAAATATTTTATGTATTTTACATCTTTTTTTAAAAAATTGCCTACTTTTAAATTTAAGACATGCATGTTTTTCCTCGCTAAATTTATAATATATTACGAGAACTTGGGTATAACATGTTAGACTAGTACGGGTATGTGACGAGTGACTTAATATTAAATTTTTTAGGAAATGACACTACCTACCCGTACGAATTTGATGCGGGACTTATTGCAAGCAGTGCAAGAGTTGAGCAGAAAAAACTAAGCACCTCCACCACAAAATGCACCACCACAACAGAATGCACCTCTGTTTGTCCCTCGAGCTATCTCAGTGGTTGAACAGTTTCGTAGGTACAAGTCTCCTACTTTCGACGGCGATTCCAACCCACTGGCTGTTGAGGAGTGGATAAGAAGTCTGGAACGCATATTCCGACACATTGCTTGTACGGATGTATAGAAGGTACTATGCGCAGAATTTATGTTTGATGGAGTAGCTAGTCGCTAGTGGGGAATCTGTCTCATGTACGAGGACTAAAGAGCAACAGCGTAACCTAACTTGGGAGCAATTTTAGGAGGAAGTGATGGCAAAGTACTTTCCATAGGCTTTGAAAGACTTCAAGGAATCAGAGTTTCTACACCTTAGACATGGAAACAGGCCGCTTACTGATTACGAGAGGCAGTTTGAGCAGCTCTCAAGGTATGCTCTGCATTTGGTAGATACAAAAGTCAAGAAGATCAGGAGGTTTGAAAATGGACTACGATCGGAGATCAGCATGATCATATCTCATCGTTTTACTTCATATCGTGAATGTTGGAGATAGCTCATATTATTTCATATCAGAGGACTACATTTCAGTAGTATGCCCAGCAATGCACTGAGTCGTTTGGAAAAAGAAAGTGAAACTATCAGAGTAAAGACCGACGTAATTTGTAGAATAAAATACCAAGCATTAGGATTCGTATCAGTGGGACGAGTGGGAGTGTTACCCCTTGTCCTAAATGTAATAAACTCCATAGAGGTGAATGCTTACTTGGGAAGAACGTGTGCTTTCAGTGTGGTAAGACATGACATATTGCTCTTAACTGTACAGAACCTCCAAAGAAGAAGGGTGATGATCAGGACAAGAACAAAAATGGGAAAGCTCGAGTCTTTGCACTGAATCAGCATGAGGCGAATCAGAATCCGAATATGATGGTAGGTATTTTGTTATGAATTTTCGTACCTGCTTATGTTCTTTTTAACTAATACCATACATTGCATTATCTCTGCCACATGGTCGCTACGTCTAACACTAAATTAAAAAATGGGATTCAGTTATTATTTGATGTACCTGCTTACGTACTTTTTGACTCTGGAACTACAAACTCTTTTATCTCTTCATCCTTTGTAGATAAGTCAAACTTTGCATGTGTGAAAACAAATAATGAATTAGATGTCAGTATCCCTTCAGGAAGAACCCTTTGCACAAATCAGATGACTAAGGCTATGAAATTAGAGATTGACGGGAAAATATTACGGGCGGACTTATGCCTTTTGGAGATGAAAGATTTCGATGTTATCTTAGGCATGGATTGGTTGGGACTTAATCATGCGACCATTCGATGCCTCGAGAAAGAAGTATTGTTTCACAGACCAGAAGAGGAAGAGTTCTATTTCTTTGGAGCAAAGTTCAAGTCTCTAACTCAACTTGTATCAGCCATACAAGCGGAGAAGATGTTGAGAAAAGAGTCATGACAAGGATTCCTAGTTAATATCATCAGTTCCCAACATACAAAAACGACTATTAATGATATTAAAATCGTTCAAGACTTTGCAAACGTATTCCCAGAAGATCTACTAGGCATTCGTGTGAGACTTAGAAACAGGTGTCGCTCCAGGAACCAAATCAATTGTAAGGGTGGTAAGTTGTTAATTTATTTGTTTTATAAGGATTTGTCTTATTGTACATGTGTAGCAATTTATTGAAGTTAAAGGAGTTGTCTTTAAATATTATTTTATTACTATTGGTTTTGACTTATGAAAGTATTGTAGCCACGTGTCAGTTGAGATTGATTTAAAGTAGTTTGTTTTATTTGATTTGATAGAAGTTTTAGGTGAATTGGACTTCTATTTTCTATAGGAAACTTGATATATGTTTTACCCATGCATGCAATAGATTTTCACCATAGAAAAAGGCTAGAAACCACGTGAGAAGTCAAAAATTTGACCACAAAATATAACTTTTGAAACACAGCAAAGGCAGAATAAAGTTGGAGCATGAATTTTTTCTTTTGGTTTCTATCTTTCAAAAAAATATTTGATCTAACAAGGTAGGATTACGATGTGCAAGTGGTTAGTCCCATTTAATTTTATTTTTTTATGTTGATGAATATTATGCTAATGAAAGTTATGATATGAGATGTTATGTTATGTTCTTATATATAATGGTCATCCGATACCAAAGATGTGAAATATCTGAGTTCTTACCGGTTTTCAAAGATATGATATGACGATGTGATATTTTTGACTCATGATTTAATATTTTTATTCGGGATTGCACCATTAATTCATGCCCTATTGAGTATTCTCATATACTCACTCATTATTTTTCCCATCACTGGTTAGAACGGGTCGTTGATTGGCAGGCGATGAAGTGCTGTGGTGGTGCCAGGATTTATGGAATGCAATAAAAAGAAGGCATTTTTTTTTAATTCAGCAATTTCTTAGTTTTATCACGTAAGGATTTTTATTTACAAATTTAAGACATGTTTTAGTTGGGTTATAAAACTAAAACTTAATTAAGCTTTATTAGTAGAATTGACATTTAATTATTGATCTAATAAATGCGATAAACTTTTTTTTTTTTTTTTGGTATTTATTTGATTATGATGTTTTTTTTATCAATTAGATTGTGCCGGTCAATTACATATATTTACATTTTTAAAGTTAATAGTTTGGTAACGATTTATATTTAGTTCTATACAAATTTGGGTCGTTACAGAGTATGTGGCATGTTGTGAGGCTACTTGTCATGCAATATGGCTATAGAACTTCATTTCAACGTTAGGAGTTATTGACTCCATTTGGAGACCGTTGAAATTATATTGTGACAATTCCATAGCCATATCTTTCTCTCGAAAAACTAGGAGCACTTCTAGCTCCAAACATATTGATATCAAGTTCTACTTTGTCAAAGAGAACGTCGTGGAGTCCCTCATTACCATTGAGTACACACCTACGAGCAGCATGTTGGGGGACCCACTAACTAAAGGCTTACCTATTTGTGTATTTCAAGAACACGTCTCCCACATGGGATTGTTAGGAGCCTAGTTTCTTTATTTCAGTGGGAGTTCGCTATTCTTTGTATGTTTGCGAGGATTGCTTGAATTTTGTGTAATTGATGCAGACTATGGATGTATGTCACTATTTTATGATACTATGTATCTTTGTGATTTGATAAATGACAAAATGATGATATTTATTCCGTTGAATTCATATTAATGTTATTGTCATGCTTCTGGATTAGTAGTGCCTAATTATGTACGGCCTATGCATCCTATAGGTGTGTTGGTTATGTGTGATTAGTTTGGCTATGTATGTTGCTATGAAAGCATTTGTGGTAAGATTATGTAGTCCAAGTGGAAGAATCGGATTCAAAGAACCCTAGCTCCTTCTTTGCATTTGAATCTCATTTGCAGGAACTTCATTGATCTCTCTTGGCTTCTAATCAAGTTGTACCAACACTTGGAGGTAATGCATTTCATTAATGGGTTTTATATGCTTCAAAACCATGGACAATATGCTTGGCATTGATGAGATGCAATGGGCTGATTTAGATCTTCAAATATTGTTGTTTTGCTCATTTAATGTTCATTCAATGTTGCTATATTCCAACAGTCCAGACATCTCTTCACATTAAATAAATTGTGTCAGTACATGCACTCACCAACAGATGACCATTGGAAGGCTATTAAACGCCTATTGCGATATCTTCAACATACTGCTCGCCTGGCTTATTCATCACCAAAAATTTAGATTTTCAAATTCATTGCTTCAGTGTCAGTGATTGGGGCGGTTGTCCTGTTGATTGAAGATCAACAAATGGTTATGGTATACTTCTTGGAAAAATCTCATTTCTTGGATGGCGAAAAAACAACCAACTGTTGCCCGTTCTTCAACTGAGAATGAGTATAAAGCGATCGCCAATGCAACTTCAGTTCTTGTGGATACAATCTTTGCTTATTGAACTTGGTTGTTCATCTCCTTCCCATGCCATTCTGTGGTGTGACAATGATGGAGCAATCTACCTTACAGCTAACGCCATATTTCATGCTCGTACCTGTAGCGCCCCGAGTTCTGTTAACCCGGATTGCCACGTCATCGTCTTTTGCCCTAATTTCAAAATCAATTTTCGCGGAAATAACCTAATTTTGAAATCACATTTGTAATTGAAGAACTGTATCGACAAATAAACTCATAGAAATTTAAAATTTAAATATCACATTTTAGAAATAGCGGAAAACGTCAAAATGTTATCAATATTCGAATACAAAAACTTCAAAGAGATAATAATTTTGATAGTCAAATTTTCTATGTGTTGGGCTATAGTCCAATCGAGTTCGGGCCTGAATCGATTGTAATCTCTTGCGGCTTGTTCCGCGTCACTTGGTGCATTTCTACGAATGGGTGACATGTCCTAAATCAATTATGCAAAGTCCAATTATGCGGGGTTATTTATCTCTCTTAGTTAAAATTACGAGGACGTAAAAATTTAAAAATTCTTGTAAATTATGCACAAACTCTTTCTTTCTTTCTTTCTTTCTTTGTTTCTTTCTTTTCTTTCTTTGTTTCTTTCTTTCTTTCTAATCCGGATACATTTCTTTCTCTTCTTCTGAATCTCGTAAATCGTAAAACAAGTATCCGAATAAAATAACGTTAAACTTCATAAATTTCTTTTACCTTCGGAGTCGGCGGATCGAATGATGGCAGTGGCAACTTTCAGTAATAATAATAATAATAATAAGAAAAAAATCTCTTTGAAAATTTTCTTTTTTAAAAAATTTGCCAGTCTACAGAAACGCAGACCGGCTCTGATACCAAGCTGTAGCGCCCCGAGTTCTGTTAACCCGGATTGCCACGTCATCGTCTTTTGCCCTAATTTCAAAATCAATTTTCGCGGAAATAACCTAATTTTGAAATCACATTTGTAATTGAAGAACTGTATCGACAAGTAAACTCATAGAAATTTAAAATTTAAATATCACATTTTAGAAATAGCGGAAAACGACAAAATGTTATCAATATTCGAATACAAAAACTTCAAAGAGATAATAATTTTGATAGTCAAATTTTCTATGTCACCACTGGCGGATCAATCACGATCGCCTCCGAAGTCTGCAAATATTGTTAAAAATAGCAGAGTGAGTATTTCGAAGAAATACTCAGTAGACTCATCGCCGATAATTAATTTACAGAATAATTGAATACACACTTATGCAAATATACAATGTGATATCATCATTGGTTCATTTTCTTGAAAATCATAGGCTCTTTAAAAACATGGGATGTGAGTAGTCTTTCTTTCTTGTGCGGATGAAGCACATAAGTTATGCATAACATTCTCTTCTTATCTCATAAGAGATTCTCTTCTTTCTTATGCAATTAAGCATATAAGTTATGGCAATCATAACAATATCATATATCTCATATGATAAATTCTCATCTCATGCATTAAAGCATATAAATCACGTAATTCACATAAAGCATGCAATTATAATTTAAACTAATTAATGGTGGCGAGTCTACCTCAAAATCTCGAGTTTCGTGAAAGTGGTTCGAGAAGTAACTTCAATCTCTTAATTGTCCGTACGTTTCGTCTAGCCAATAGAAAATAAGTTTGAATCAGTATTTCGAACTTTAAAGTTTTAAAGTGTTGAAATTAAGTTTAAGGGCTTAATTGAAAATTATTGGAATTGAAATAAATGACTTAGAATGATAAAATAAAGTTTAGGGGCTAAATTGGAAATTTATTAAATCTGAAAATAAAACTCTAAGGGCTAAAATAATAACTTTCATAAGTTTAGGGACTAAACTGTAATTATAATAAAGCTAGAAATAAAAGTTAAAAACTGAAATAATAACTTTTAATAGTTTAAGGACTAAGCTGTAAATATATTAAAACTGAAAATAAAAGCTGAAAACTGAAATAATAACTTTTAATAGTTTAAGGACTAAGCTGTAAATATATTAAAGCTGAAAATAAATGTTAAAAACTGAAATAATAACTTTTATAAGTTAAAGGACTAAACTGTAAATATAATAAAGTTGAAAATAAAATTAAATGGCTGAAATAATAACTTTTATAAGTTAAAGGACTAAACTGTAAATATAATAAAGTTGAAAATAAAATTAAATGGCTGAAATAATAACTTATATAAACTAGGGACTAAATTAAATAAACTTAAAACTGAAAATAAGAAATGTAAGGGCTGAAATTAAAATATAAACAATTAAGGGACTGAAATGAATAAAACTTAAAACTTGAAGCTTAAATTAATAATTTCTAAAATTTGAATAACTAAATATATATACTAACTAAACCTAATAAAATCAAAACTAAACTAAATTAATTAAAAAAAAATCACCCCTCTCTCTCTCGACCGAGAGGAGAGGCGACGGGGGAAGGGCAGCCGGTCCGGCAGCGCCACCACCTCACCACGAGGTGGTGGCGCCGAGCTAGCGGCGAGTGGGAAGTTTGGCTTTAGGCGGTTTGGAGGTTGGTCCGAGGCTAGAGGGCTCGGATTCGCGAATGGTAAGTTTATTTCTTAGTTTTTTTTTTGGGTTTTGGTTTCTCGATTGTGGTGGAGTTCCGGTTGGGGTTGATTTGAGGTGGTCGGCTTCGGCAAGTGGCTGCGGGTTGGGTTTGTTGGCCTCGGGTTTGGGATGTTTTGGGTGGCTGCAGATTGCGGTCGGGTTGGTTGTTTGGGCAGGGAGCTTGGTGGTTCGTTTGGGGGTTTAGGTAGGTGGATGGTGGCGGTTTCAGGTGGTGGCTGTGGTGGTGCTTGGGTTGAGGCTTAGGATTTTGCGTCACAGTTTGTGGCTTGTGTGTGTGTGGTTCGAAATTGGTGAATGGCAATAGCTTGAGCTGGGTTTTAGTGGGGATTGAAGCTGTTTGTAATTGAGTTTTTGGCTGGGTTCATCATGTCGTTGGTTTGAGCAGTGTCGTGAGTTGGTGATGGTTGGTGGTCTCGGTTTGTCTTGCAGTGGCTTTGCAGTGAGCTTGCAGTAGGTTGGTGGTGTTGTGTAGAATTTGTGGAAATCAACAGATTGTTGATGCTAGAAATCAAGAGTTTCCAGATTGATGTTGATGCTAAAAATTGATTTTAGCATCCACACAAATCTCCATTGAGTAACAGTAAGCTGAAACCGGGAGAATGTCTTACCAGGGGCTGTTTGGCTTGTGGGAAAATGAGTGAAGAGTGTGAGTGAAGTGGAGTGAGTGGGGTATGAATAGTGGTAGAATTAGGGCACAAAACCCTAGACGGGTTATTGGGCCAAATGTTGGGCTTTTAGGCTTCCTAATTTGGCTGAAATAAATAATATCCGGTTTTGGGCTCATTTAATTGGGTTTAAGTGAATTGGGCTAAATGAATTAAAATTCAAGGTATTGGACTCATATAATTGGACTATAATAATTGGGCTTATATAATTGGACTTGAAATCAATAAAAATTGGATTTAAATAAAAAAATTCGAAATTGATAATAAAATTATTATTCGGGATCGGATTTGATCGAATACATTTGAATTAAATTTTACAACGGCTAGACGAACGCGCTTCTCTAGAAAATTAGGGTTAACGTTTTAGCGACACGTTTTCCGAGAAAAACTAATTTATAATAATTAAAAGTTCACGGTCGCTACAGTACCAAACATGTGGAACTTGATTACCATTATGTTAGGAAGCAAGTGGCTGCTGGCGATCTTGAAGTGAAGTTTATTTGTTTCTCTGACCAATTAGCCGACGTATTTGCCAAGACATTGGTTCGTCCTCGGTTTGAATTTTTGAGAGACAAATTGCGTTTAATGTCCAAACCAATGGCTTGAAGGGCGGTGTTAAGGGATAATATTCTTTCTGTTATTGATAGTATATCAATTACCGTGTATTAGGTGATTAACATTAGGAGTTGATTAGTTAGTTTCTTTGTTTGCTATGTTCTCATCTCTTTATTTGCTGTATCCTTATATCATATACTTGTATAAATAGGTTTGTATACTGTCATTCAAACATATGAAAAAAAATATTTTACTTTTCATTATTTTCCTCCACAAGGAGAACTAGAAGAATGATATTACTAATTAATTAGTTGACAAGTGTTGGACATTTGTGGAATTAATTAATTGAGATGCTTATTAATGGGTCTAATTTAATTAATTAATTTATGGACAAAGTTTAATGGACGATCAAGCCCACTTCAACTTCTATTAATAAAATGTTATGATTTGAGAAATCATAATGTACATTCATAATTTTGCTAGCACAAGAGAAACCATAATATCTCATTCTTATTCCCTCGTGAGGATTGCCATTGGAGGCTGGACAATGTGGTGAGTGGAGATCGTGATTATTTATATTCTAAGATTAACAAAGGAGTTTGCAAAATTTGGCAAATGTATAATACTAATAGCAGTTTCTTTGAAAAAAAAAAAAAAAGAAGAAGAAGAAGATCCTTGATGGAAATTTGAAATTAATTTACATTCCGCCGTGTATGTACAAGTAAACTCCTAAGAATCCTTAACAAGGGGGTTATCTTTATTCACATACTCCTCTCATTGATTTGAGACAAATGTGGTTTTGTACATATGAGACGTTCTTATATTTTATCCAAGAATACAGGAAGTGGATGCAACACTCTCTCGTGTCTTGTTGTCCATTAGTTGGATCGAGGTCAATATTGTAGACTAACTCATTATGAACGGGTCACATCTTTGTCTAGGCTGATGGAGGTACATGTTAGAGGGCAAGGAAAATGAAGATAAATAATTTAGCAAGTCTCGCATTAAAGAAAAAATATTCATATACTCCTTGTCTCGACTCTCGACATTCATTGCTGCAGAATGGATTCATGTTTGCAGCAAAAATGCTAGTGAACTTACTTATGAGCTTAATAAGATATTTAAAAATAAAATTGGCTTGATTTTAAGATTAGCCAAACATGCTTAGTGCTTCATAACAATTTTTTCCTTTAATATTGTTGAATAGTAACTTTCCATCTTAGCCAACATGATAAAGGCGAATAAGCCGAGCCATGCATTCAACTTATAGCTTATATTGCACTGCAGACATCCCAATTACAGGGATTTATAGATATTATATACAGAAAGCTATATAACATTTGCAGAAGACAACCCAACAGGGACGGATTTAGTGTGATGGCAGTGGTGACTTAAATTCTGTTTGGCCCAGTCTGAAAGCTCACGGTGTGAACATATGTGATGAAAATAAAATAATGAGATTTTTTGGGAGGTCTGTTATGGTAGCGGAGGTATAGCCCCGATCATGTAGCCATTCAAAATGCTTCTCTTGAACTCATCTTTGATATATTAGATTGTCTCTTCCTCTATCCTTGGTTCTTTCTCGTCTAGAGTTTCCACGTAAATCTGTGTTTTGTCCTTATTTTTCTTTGTCTATTCTCGTTTAAACGTAACTTTGACTTAAATTTTAATAAAACTTTTTAATTGAAGCAAAGAGGGGCAATGCATATTCGGAATCTAAGACACGAGGAGAATGTTCAAAGACAAGTAACTAATGGAAAGATGCAAACAATCTGAATCCCAAAATTATTCTTATTTCATCACAAAATGATCTTACACTAGTGCACAATGACCATAAATCAAGTATATGCGAGAACGATGTCTTGAACTAGGTGGTGGTAGGACTATCATTTCTATGAAGTAAAGACGAGGGGACAAGAAAATATATAATACTTTTAACGCGAAGCTTCTCGTATCAGATGGTCAAAACTCACTCTGACAGTGACCAGCGTTCGGACTTCTCGATTTCAAGGTACTGGGAGTGAGAGGCTGCAATGAGTGCAGCTCCAATACCAGAGCCGTCACTGGAAAGCTCAACGGTAACGCTCTCTGAAACATCGTCACCCAGGAGCTCTTTCAGAGTGTTCATCAGACAATTCCTGAATTCAGAATAGTCCTCAAACAATCCACCATCCAAGGCAATCACTGACCTCTGCTTCCCTCCCTCTTTCACAGTATCTCGTCCCAGTTTTTTGAGAATTCCTAAGATACCAGCAGCCACAAGACGGGCCCCACGAGTGGCAACAATGTCACATATCTCCACAATCATTTTCCTCATTTTTAAGGAAGAATTAGGTATCTGTCACAAAGAAAAATAAGAATGTGTAACTGCATTAGCTTTTTGCACTAGTTGATAACTTCAATTTCTCGTCGACAACATAGTAGACAAAATGCTATCAAATATGTCAAAATTTGCTAGCCCTACTAAGAAATAGATGACCATTTATAAAACCATGCTTCTCGATGAATACAAATTATTTTACCTCCAAGATATCCTTTAATTTGCTCCCAACCACTTTGAGATCAGCAGAAGTGTCGTGATGCATTGCCGCAATGTCGGGGATCCTGCACGGTAGCAGTTTGCTCTCAGCATCTATATTGCAAATGATTTAATTTCTTAGTCGTAACGTAGTAGTATTATAAGGATTTGTGATTGGCAGATATAAGGCATCCTATATACCGTTATTAAAGGACGAAGTGTGCATAAGATGAATGCATCTGAAAATGAGGATGTTAAGATGGATATTTGGTCATGCTAAAAGGGACAAATTAAAAATGAGAAATATGCCAGAGAGTGGATTAAAGGCTGATTAAAATTATGTAGCTTCATAAGTTTGATGGCAATAAGCCTAACTTCGTTTACCATTGTATGTATTAGTAATGAAATTAGACTATACTGAGATTCTAAAATCCTGCGAGCATCTCCATCATTACACACCTTAATATGAATGGATTTCTCAGTTTTGGTGGGATGTCGTCGCCAAAAAAGGATGCTTTTTCTGCCATCCTGCACAACACTCGACGTACAATTTCTCCCAAATACATGCCAGAAATTATCTTCTCAAAAATCTACAGCAATAAGTTATGGGAGAGATCAGACGTAAAACCTGGCAGAAGTAGAAAGAGCAAGCTACAGAAATGACCTGCTCGCCAGGGTTTAAACTTTCAGCATCAAGACTTTGATCATATTCTGTTAACGGGATATGTGATGATTGGAAGTTACCCCATTCCATGTTTATAACCTGCACAAGTGAAGTAAACTTTAGTTAACAAAATACATCAATACAATGTCTATGCATGGCTCATAAACAGCAGGTGAAGACTGATGAAGCATAAAGGGAGGGATATCAATGATGAAAGGAAGATTTAAGCCTTAAATCAACTTTAGATAACGATATATGAACGAAGAATGGAGCTTCTAACCATTTCCTCAGATTTAGGAAGTAGACCTTGCCACTTCGGAATAGCATTTGCCCGTTCTACATATGCGGCATTGGTTCCAGTACCCAATATCACTGCAGCAATCACATCAGGATTGTTGTATCGTCCTCCGGCTAATGTTCCAACTGTATCATTGACCTGCCTACCACGAGCAAGAGATTGAAGTTTTAGTTTATTAGCTATTCTGCCAGTTAACATATGATGTAAATGTTTGGCTAAAAGCGAGGCCAGATCAAGATTTTGGTCCAGAGTTCAATCTTCACTGCTCTCTTGAGCATGTTTGGTTAAGATCAAAAAGAAGTAAAAGTTACTTTAAAGTACACGATACAAGAAACTTTGTGTTTCCAAACGTGTTCAGATACCTCATTTTTCTTAGTTTTTAATTAAAAAAAGAATTACTTTCGAAAAGTAATTCTGATATTTAGTGTTAATATAAGTAATTCAATTATTTTCTGATTTTACAAATAAAAAAATTACTTATTTACTTGAAGGTAAACCATTAAATTTAGCCAAACAAAGTACTTTGGGAATGTTCAGAACAATACAAGTAAAAGGACTCTTGACAAAGTAAAATATGTTTTATCAAAAATATTGTAATGCACAAGCAAGGTGAAAGCAGAAAACTTTCGAGAGGGGAAAATCATGACGTACCAGAGCAGTCACATGCATATCAAGGCCAACTCTTTCCATTGCTTTAGTCAACTCTTCGACAATATCTTGTCCTATCTATTTAAAACCATCAATAATAAATACATTGTAGCATTAGAACCCTGTGAGTAAATATGTCTAATCCTCAGGCCAGTGAGCACACAAAGATGGTAACCACAGATCCCACCAGCAATTAACCATTAGAATTTAATACGAAAAATTTTCTAAGTTGTTAGGAGATGGCAGGTAAACTAGAAAACATAAAATTAGAAACACAGGTTCTGTGATGAAATCAAGAATCAGGCAGCAAGATAATTCACGCCCACAATTAATACACAGTGGAGAGAGAGAGAGAGAGAGAGAGAGAGAGACTCAAATCATTTTCTTTAAGTAGTAGACTTTATAGCTAAAAGAGAAACAGTATTCAAAGGACAGTCGTCGCCAGATAGATTAGTGAGGAATGTGTAATAGAAATGACCTATTCTTACCTAAAATTCAGTTATCTCCACTTACTAGTAATTATCTAGAACTTTTTATAAATTAAATTCATGAGAAAGCACAGGGACCACAGAAATGTTTTACACTAATCAAGCAAATGAATTGAATCACACTCGGAGAGCAAACCTAACATTAACCAGTTTTCTGAAACACACGATAGAAACATACCATGCATCATAAAATGGTCATATCATAAGTTGACCATTGAGGGTAAAAATTGTTAAAACTTAGTTAGCAAGGTTGATGTGCCAAGTCATTTATCACTACCGTCAAAGAGAGAAGGAGGGGGGGCATGAAAGAGAGAGAGAGACTGTTCCCAGTCATCTTGTTAACATAATTACCAATAGGGATGTAATAAATTATTTATTCACTGACACAAGAGAAGTCACCACGGTTGTGTTAAAAAACAGAGATGAATTACAAACTTTTAAATCGAATTTGTGGGCCCTAAATGTCGTATTCTATATTAGTAGCACTTTGCTTGCCTCCAAAACAGGCAAAATATTGTCATTATCTTTAATATTAAGCCTCTGGCCATTATTTTGAGAAAATGTAGCTTTGAATAGTGATTTTTTTGGAGAATGGTTAAAAAGTAGAAAAAGTTTTTGGTTTACGTGCAAATATTTTATTGTGTAAATGTGAAGTTGAAAATAAGTATGAGAATTAAAGAGTTTTGTTTTAAAAGAAGACAAACAGGGGCTAAAGATGGGCAGTAAATAGCACAAGAATAAGAATGGTGCAACTCAATAAGAATTATCTGTTTCAATTATTCAACCACAGGAGTTCAGTTGATGTCCTTGATATTGAATGAGAGAGACTCTGCATGCAAGGATAAGGTTATGCAGATCAAACCCGCCCTAGAGCACACTGGGGCATTCACTTCTTTGCATTAAGACCCACGTTTGCATTGTGTGAAGTGCGAGAGATAAAAAGACTGAAAGGTGTGAAATCTCTATTTTGAACTTCTACTTCTGGATTTTTGTGTTCCTTGATCGTTTTCATTTTTGTTTATGGTTTATTCCATATCACAGAACCCAAGTTCACTAGGTATACCTTCTGCATGGATCATTATAACAGACTAATAAACACAAAATCAGAAAATGAACGAGAGAAAAAGCTAAGGTCCAAAACTAACTGCATCTTCTATAAGGAAGCCTTTTGTCCACTTTATAAGAATTCCGGAAGCCAATGATATTTGCCTAACTGGGAAAGAAAAGGTGAAACCCAGCTCCCTTTGCCTGCCAGGTTGAAGAACAAAGTCTTCACTTTCTGTTGCAACAAATTTTGCAAGTGCAGAAGCGATAAAATCAAACAATTCCTGGAATCACCATGAAACAGAATTATACAGCATAAGAACAATTGAAACAACATTTAAAACTGAAAGAAAGGCTGACTACACTTACATGAGATGACCCAACCATCAAATGTGGAGGAATTGAACGTTTTTCGGATTCTCTTTTGACAACACGTCTTTCTACTCCACCAAGCTGCACCCGAAGGGCTCGGAAGTTTGTGCCGCCTAGGTCCAATGCATAAAATACTCCTTCATCCCTGAAACAGAAAAGATTAAGGAATATCAATCATGATAAGTGAATTCTTATTCTCCATGAAGAAAAGCAAAGAATTAACATCCACAGCCATTGACTAAAACTTCTCTACGGAATAACATCAATGCATAACATAAATCATCATTTTACAATAAAGTCAAATCTATACTATGAAAATATGAACCATCCTTTAAAAAATGGGCTAAATTTTTTTCCCTAATCATGAAAATAAAGATTCCTATTCAATAACCAATTTCACCGGTGCAACCACATCTTGCATTAATATTATCATAGATATAAGCATCCAGAAATGATGTGATGCAAGTTAGTGATAAATGAGCTGACCCTACACTGGCATGTTCGATAAGGCGAATTGGACCATACTTGACAATATTAACAAAGAGAAAGTAGTTAAATCATATCGAGTGTATTCTCCAATCCTGTCTCATAGTGCATTCCAAACAAATCCTTATAAGTTATAGCAACTAAACTTCAAGATTTATTTATATGGGAGTTGAATTTACACAAACATAACAAATATTAGAAAACATTCCAAAGATTTTATCCTAAAGACTTGATAGTACTCACAAAAGAAATCGAGTCAAACACCAAACAAGAATCAATTATGCATACCCAATGGGAAGGTTATCAACATAGCTGATGAGCATCTTAAGTTTGCTGCCGCCTTCGGAGGCGAGGCCAGCGTGCATCTCAATAGTCATGGCGTCAGCCACCTGCCGGAGCTTACCAGTTGGGGTCCCACACTTCTCCTCCAGCTCCCTCAAAATGGCCTCCGCTTTGGCCCATCTCCCGGAGCTCTTCAACCGGTGCCTCATCACCAGCACAGCTGCAGCAAATACAATCGCCGTACACACCACCGCTGCCGCCGCCACCACCTTCCCCATCTCAGTACTATGAATAACTCAAAACCCACAATTCACCTACCCCACAAAAACAATTCATTCTATGTTTTATTTGTCGAAGATTGAAGCTTTGATTTGTTTTTTTCCAATTAAAAGAAGCAAGTGGAAGCACAATGTGTCCATCAAAAAATCGAAAAGAAAAGGACCGGGAATAAGCATGTGCACCAAACTGTGCACTGTTTTACGCCAAATCTGGCACCAAATTTTATATCAAATTAAAATTCATCTCTAATCATTGCATCAAATATTCCGCCAAATGAGCAGTATTTAATCATTTTCTTCTCTTCTTTATTCTTAGTAATTTATTTATTCAAAATATTAATTATTTATTTATTTTAAAAATATATAAATTACTAAATAAATAAGTATGTGAAATTAAGGAAATATTAAAATCCTTAAATAAATATGTTATTAAAACATGGCACAATTAAAATATATTAAATTACTAAATAAGAAGTCGAAATATCATTGCAATTTAATTTAAATGCAAATTATAATAATAATAATATCATTTATAATAATAATATTATTAAAACTTATATACTAAAAATGACACAAATACCCTCAAAAAATAATTTGCCAAATTAAAAGAATGGGTATATTGGACTTTGCACTACCTGAAAAAATGGTGCAAAAGATGATGTTCCATTGGAGACACATTTGCACCAAAATTTGGTGCATTTTGATGCAAAGGGATCTCCATTGGAGATGCTACTTTAATAAATTACAATTTGGGTAAGAAGTAAAAAATTTCACTTTCTCTTGTTTTTCTCTGTTTCTTATACGCACACAGATTCGAGGTCCGAACGTTCTTCGCTGAAATTCTTGAGGAAGTTTAAAGGAAGCTATAATGCTACACTTTTTGACGAGGTTCTTTTTGAGGCGTGCAATAAATTCTAATCTATTAAAAAAAAAAATCCTAATGTATTTGCATGTTTGCTTAGGATTCAAACAATTGTTCCAACTTGCACCAAAATTAAGATGCCTATAAATGTCAAATTATTCAAATCTTGACATTATGGACGTCGCAAGGGACGGCAACCTTAAATTTTCGACATAGGTATAAAATCGTCTATTTATCTAAGAGAGCGGATAAATCCTCATTTTATCCAATGTTTTAATAAGCATAAAATGTGATTAAACATGAAGATCAAGCTCCAAGCTTTACGAGTTTAGGCAAGACTTAGACATAAAACAACACCTTTTTAATTTTAATATTATTTTAAATTTTTAACCATCTTGAAAATTATTTAATAATTAAAATAATATGTATCAAACATCTAAAATTATAAGTGTTATATTTACTTAATAATTCCTACAATTAGTAAATTATCTAATTTTCAAGTTTTTTGAAATATAAAACCCGAGTTATTTTTTCATAGTTCCAATTTTCAATTAGATAAATCCTACTTGAAATTTTATAATGTGTTTCATTTTTTACTTTTGTACAGATAGAGTCATTTAAAAATTTTAAACTGAAATTAAATAAAAGACTTTTAAAAAGAAAAAAAAAATTTTAAAAATCAATAAAATGCAATTAGTTGCTCATCGCCAGGACATGACGTTTCATCCGATCCTCGAGTATAGACGATGCCTAAACGGCGTATAAACGTCTTGCTTATGAAAACTTTATTTTTCGCTTTGTTGGTTTTGTTTTAAAAAAAATATTTGTCACTTCTTTTTTTTTTTCCCTGAATAATCATCTCTCTCTCTCTCTCATAATTCCCAGCACATAAGACGGACCAAGTTCATCGGTTCGCGCATTTTACCATGTGAGCCGCTGAAATGTGCCAGTTTCAGTGACGAACATACAGTCACAGATTGGAATTTTGATCTTTCCACAAACCATTTACACAGCTGCCTTTATAAATTCGGTGGTTTTGCTATTTGTACTGCACCCCTCGCAATGGGGGCTCACACCTAATAAAAAAATCGTGAAACTACTATTATGTAGATGTACATCCATGTGTCAACCATTATATACACGTAGTAAAACCCCAAATTCGACATGCTTTACATTGGAAATCAATTGGTTGAAGGATTAATTTCACTCACAGCCTTCAAGCTTTTCATTTATTATCACTATAGTCACTGAATTTTATTTTTCTCACCATGGTCACTGAACTGAACTTTAATTTGCTCATCATAACCACTGAAATTCAATTTGTTGGACCTTTAGTTTGAGTTAAAATAAATGAATAAAAGAATTATAAAATGACACAAAAAATAATAATGATAAACTTTTTAATTTTCTAATGAAACATACAAATTTTCTAATGAATAAATTTGTAGTTTTATCTATCTTAATCAATATTGTATATCAAAATATGGAACTGAAATAGAATACACATGCTCGGTGGGAAACATGAGGACCTCAATATATTATTTAGCCATTAATACAAATTTGACATATAAATATTTTGAGAGCATAAGTTAAATCTGAAATTCCATCCCTATTTCTCAAGTTGCATTATGATTCATAAGTCACACTAAAAATTCAACCATACTATATGTACACTTTAGTTTACACTTTGATTTGCACCCTGCCGTACGGCATGATCTACATCATTGATTTTGAAAACATACATCACATCATTGCACAGATTTCCTCCACATAAAGAGAAATGTCAATGATCATGTACACCAAAGTTTACATTTACCATAATTCCCTCAAAATTAGGCTTCCATATCTAATGTCATACAACATTTGCATGTGATCACCAGTGACAAAACTAGCTTAAATAACAAATTTCAGTGCAAAGAGGGTATTTCTCTTTCAGTCATTACCATCAATCTTATCTTCTAACTAAAGTTCTTATACCTCTGCCCCAACATTGCACCAGGGACAAGGTCAAAGAGTTTAGCTGAGGTTGAAATGGAGATTGCATGTAGTTTTATATACACACAAGTGTGCTAATAACCAAACATTTCTCGTCCATTCTTTGGAGTTCTTGCACTAATTTCATTAGAGTCCAAATTTCACCAGTTGTATGCGTAGCATATTAGGAACTTTAATGCCAAAAGCACGTTCTTAGAGTGCCAGATATTCGTAACAAGACACTACACATGGTTTTCGATCCTTTTATAGACCTGTCCAGTTCTGAATGAAGTCTTGAAATGGCAAGGGCCATAAAACGGACAAATCTGATTCATTTCTAGACAAGGTTCTGCTAGTGCTAACATATCAAGTCAAATGGTTGCATTAATGAATGGAGAAAGAGAGGAACTTCTGCTGACTAAACTTTTGCACAGGATTAGGTCCAGTTGATATAATTACAACAATGATTTTTCAAGAAGATAATCACAAGAACAAACAAAATCAATCAGATTTAGACTTTCTGTGTCAAGTTTGGGTTCTTATAAATAAGATTACCATAAAGCTATTCACCAAGGTCTGCAAGTGTAGGAATCACAGGCACAAGATAATTCCCATATGGCGAATCAAATATTCTAAAGTTGCCGGTGCAACCATCTTGCTGTGCCTGAGCTACTGCAGAATTCCTCGCCTGTTGAATCTTGATGTCGATGGTGCTTGTTTGAGCCTCCAAAACCTCCACATTCATCACATGCAGTATACATTACAAGTGATACAAAAATAAATATGATCGAGCAAGCAAAGCCAAAAAACCAATGAAACTCGGATATGGACAAGGGACTCATGACACAAACGTGAATTAAAATGTTTACACATCACTCCTCTATTTATGTACTTTTTTAGCTTTCGTTTTGAATTTTGGAGGTTAAATCTTCCAAATCAAATGAGTTACTACTATCTTCGAATAATTGGGTTGTACTATTTATTCCTCTTGTATAGTGCCAATATAGAAAAAATGCACAAGTTCACATAAAACAAATTTGACATGAAGTTTTAGAATTTTGGCACATTATTTTAGAATTTTACACGTTACAACAGTTAATCTTCGCTATATTTAGACTTCCAAAATATACAAAATGGAGCTTGCCTTGTCCTTGACACGTCGAGTACGTGCTCATTGTGCATCAAATATTAAAACAATATAAAAAATATATAAGACAAGGTATTCCATGGCGTTAACGTGCCCAAGGCTTATAGAGGATGTATTAAATGTGTTGCATTTCAGAAAATAAATAAATTAATTAAATATAATCATAAAGGACAATGCGTGGCACATTCTAAGGAGTATCAATGTCCGGTTCATGTCGAACAGCGACACTCCACACTAGGAGTGTCCATGCTTCACAGATCAAAGAAAATGTGTACCAATGGTTTATTCACTGGCGTTGAAACTGCATCTCTCTTCTCTGATGGCAAGTCAATAGGCCTGCAATGAAAAGAGAGAACTGATGTTAGTATCTCCACCAAAATAACTCTTTAATCTTTATAATATTTAGTGCTGCAACTTTGTGAGGATTGATCTAAGATGAGAGGCCCCTTCTTTTTCATGTGTGTGCACATGCAAGTTTTGATGCTGAATATCAAATCCTTCAACCAAGAATTTCTCCTTACAGTAAAGGAAAAATTCATGCTAGATTCATTTACATCCATGGCCAAGAGATTCAACAATACAAAGAACTTACTGAACACACTATAAGGGTTTACAACAGGCAACCACTTCGTATTTCCTTTTCCAAGATGACACATTAAAATAAAGAATACACAAATTTTAATTAATCACTTAGCTTCCTTTTGACAAAATTTATGAATCATTTATAAATGGTAAAACCTTATTTTCAACCACTAGACTTATCCACCACCCATTTATATCTATTATAAATTTAACTGTTTATGAATTGTTCCCAAACGGAGTGTTAATAATTCAGATGATTACCACCATTGAAGTCCATTGCTTTCCGTTTTCCGTTTACAAGTTGCACTAGACAACCCTAAAATCCCTTCATATTTTCGAAATTTCTCAGATAAAACTATCAATCTCTTCTGAATATCTTCCATATAAATCAAGATTTCAACGTAACTAGTTGGGGAATTGATAGCTGAGAGAATTTGCACCATAAAATTTTCCCCTCTTTAAATCCATAGAACAGAATACTGTATAATCAGGACTTCTTTTTCCCTTTTTTATTTAATACTAAAATCAATACAAAGCGTTTTAATTTAACAATAAAAGCCAAGCTGATTGCTGCACCTTCCATAGATTTGCACAACACTATCTCTAGCAAGCATATATGAAAAGCTATCAGAATTGGGGTATAATCGAGTGCAAATAAAATTCAAATATTTATCAATTCAAGGGCGAAAATGAAGAGCGGAATTGGGGAAACGATTACCTGTGCGAGGATGGATCATCGAGTTTCTTCCTCTTCGATGGAGGTCTGAATTTTTTCATTGATGATTTCCCGATTGATTTACAATCAGATGCCTAGGATCGATTAAATAAACAACCATTGATTTAAGTTCTAAAATTTTTAGGTTCAGGGTTTAATTTATATAATTATTTTAAAATTGCAAAAAGGACGAGTCTTTACATTTTCTTTATTTAATATTTACAAGTTATTTAACCTTTGTTTGTTGACGATTAAAATCAATTTTTTAGTAAATTTTGATAAAAGTTGATTAGACTGATGTTTGGTTGAAAAGTATGTCATTAAAATTAATTGTTAATTTTGACTTAAAGTGAAAAAGAAAGAAAAGTTATTGATGTAATAGAACATATTATTTTATTGAATAATGTGTGGTTGAAAATGAGTAAAAAAATGAGAATAAAAATTTTAATGTGTACCAAACAAGGACTTAAATTAAAATTTAGATTTTAATTTCTATCAAACGGGATTTTATTTAGCAGCTTCAAAACAAATGAACTTTTTCATGTCTTGTGATTAGGGGTTGTCAAAAGTTATCACAACCATTTGATCGAATTAGAATTGGATCGGAATCTATCAATTTGGTCTGATTATCATGTTTTAATTAGTTCCGAATATTAAAATCGAGAATTGGTTGGTTTCGATCTGATTTTCGATTTTAATAACAAGAACCAAAAAGTTTGATTCAACCTACCATCCATTTTAGTTTTTTCATATGAATTTCATTATACTATGTCACTCATATTCAATATAATCAAGTGTTATTTATAAACGCTTTATAGTTTATTTAAATGGACTATTTTGCAACTTTTTGAAAAACAATTAAGACTATGATTGCAATTAATTCTCCATTTTTTTTTTCCTTCCTTTCTTTTTGTTTTATTTAAAGATATGGGTAAATTCATCATTTCACAAAATTTTATAAAGAAAATTGAAGAAAATATTGTATTCTACAAAGTTTGGGTCATCTATGAGTGTTTTAAGTCAAAATGGGAGATTAGAGGATATTCCACGAAATAGGCAAACGTCAAGGGGGTAATGTATCAATTCCCTTTAGAACTTGTTTGATAGGCATTATTTTTTTATAGAAAATGAAAAACAAATTCCAACTTTCACTAAATGCTTTGTTTGATACACTTTATTTTGCATGGAAATTTTTTTTCACATTTGGCTCACATGTTGACCAATTCCTTGATTTTGTGGAAAACCAATTCCCACCATTTTAGTGAGAATTGATTTTCTAGTTTTTTATTTTTTATTTTTTTAAGCAATTGGAAAAAATCTTAGATATAATGGTAAAAAAATTTATCACTTTTATTGACAATTTTCATGCAAAACAAAACCAAACGAATGGTATTCCGTATGATAATTTTTTTAAAAATTTCTTTTTTTTTTTTAAGTTAAACAAATTCTAGATCCAATGGTAAAAGAAATTATCAATTTAATGGATAATTTTCATGAAAAACAAAGTCAAACGGACACCAAACTTTCAACATTTTTCAAGTAGAAAATTATGTCAATCAAATACAATTAATTACAATTCCCAGTAAAATAATTTTTAGGTAATTTAATTCCCTAAAATTTATTTTCTTTCCACCCATTTTTCACTTTTGCAATCAAACGAATCCTTAAATTAATAAGAGGCTTGAGTTCCTTTAGCTAATATTTTCAATCATTCAAACTATAAAGAAATAGATGTGATATTATAACGTGTTTTTAAAGAATTTATTCAGGTCGATAGTTAAGAATTTGATGTATTTTATCGCGTTTAGTTAATTTTGGAGTGCAAATCATTTTAATGAATAGATTATGAAGTATTCGGCTATTAAACTATTAAAAGTTAAGAACTTATATAATTAGACAATTTATTTGCATCGATTAGTGAATTTGAGAACTTACCACAAGGAATCGAATTGGACCGTAATAGAGGTGAATGCTAAGATATGGTGTGGAAGATTATTGATGAAATTTTGTCAATCTGCTAAGAGTGAATGAATGGGGTAGATGGTGGTGGTGGGAATATGAGAGAGATTTTAATTTTAATTTTGTAATTATTTATTTGGGACTCATTTGCATTTTATTAAAAAAATTGAGATTACTGTTAAATTAGTTCCTTATTTTATTTTACTTTTCCTTTTGTTTTATTTAAATAAGAGAGCATATTCGTCATTTTACAGGACTATATTGAGAAAATGGGGTCTTTAGCATCTCAAATGTCATATAAGAGGGTTTTCAGCCAATTTGAAAGAACATGGAGTATTCCGCAGGACATCCAAAGGATGTAGTGGTGGCAATCGAGCCGAGTAGTTCGTCGGCTCGCCCGCTCGGCTCGTACTGTAGCGACCCACGAGCCGCTCGGGCTCGTCAAAAAATGAGCCCGAGCACGAGCCGAGCCTGCTCAGCTCGTTTTAGACGAGCGGCTCGTCCAATTTTTTTTTTTTTAAATCATATAAGGACAGTTAAAAAAAAAAAAATCAAATCTCACGAGCCGAACCGAGCCGCTCGGCTCGTGGGCCGAGCTGAGCTCGCCCACGAGCAACGAGCCGAGCAAAAGCTCGGCTCGTTTTGTAACGAGCTCGGCTCGTAGGGCAACGAGCCGAGCTCGTGGGGCAACGAGCCAAGCCGGCTCGGCTCGGCTCGGCTCATTGCCAACTCTAAAAGGATGGGGGCTTTTGAGGCCAATATGGCTAAATTTTTTTTTAAAAATATTTTACAAACAATTTAAAAATGTAAATATTCATTTTCTAATTATGATTTAATTTTAAATAATACTAAAGTTCCAGGAAAAAAAAAAAAAAGAAAAAAAACATGATGGTCCAACCATTAGTGGGTTCATACTTCATTGGTTGTTCTGGTCTTAGATTTGGATCTAGGTATGGATCATATTTTAGACAGACCAGTTCATGTCCACAATGGATCTGAATCTAGGTTCCTAACCCCAATCCCTTTCCATCACAAGTCAAAGGTCTCACTGTTCTATTTTTATTTATTTATTTTCCTCCTTCAAGAATAGGCGAATAGTACGTTCTCCCAATCGGAGCGATAAGTTAATTCGTTCGGCTAGAGTTATACTTGAGAGTTTACTAACTTGTACAGTTCAGCAATCACTTGGTATTCCTCTGATCAACTCACTCATTTTGACACGTCTAAGTCAAGATTAAAATTATACCTGCTCAAAACATGTAATACAAAAAATTATAGATACAAGATCATTATTTCTCTTTCCTATCTTAATTTTTGTATTATGGGTCATTCAACAAACTATAAAGAAAATAGATTTTACAAAGATCATAATTTGATCCATTCAGAGCCATCAATAAAGCTAAGTGAAATAAAAGGCTTAGCTTCTTCATCTGTAAGTTCTCTTGACCATGAAACTCTTCCTGCAAAACTAGCCCCTGGTCCAGTGCATTTGTATTGCCCATAAAACACAGTCCTGCGTGCCACCAAAATCAAGACAAATTAACAACATTAACATTAACAAATGTGACAACATTAAGGCCAAAATTAGTTAGGTATATATATACATTTTTTAATATAGTTTAAGAATGGTGCATCACAGGTAGATTAAGGATCCGTTTGGTATAGTTTTTGCTTTTGCTTCGTCTGGAAGAGGTTTTGGAGAAAATTACTTTAATTTTTGTTAAAACTAATTTTTAAAATAATTTCCTATTTCGAAAGTGCTTTTAGAAAATGTCACATTGGACCAGTTTACTCTAAAAGATATTCTACTAGAAGAAGCACTCAAAGGAGTCCTAATTATACGAAATAAAAACTGTGAACATGTTTAGAGTATCACAAATAATATGAGCTCCCGTTTGGACTTCATTATCCCAAAAAATTATTATTCTCTCTCTTACTTTTAATTACACAAATTTCAATAAAATAAATTTATATATAAATCGAAATTTTTTCCTTATTTTTCAATCACACATTAAAAAAAATATTATTTAAAAAATTATAATTTTGGGCCAAACGGGGTCAAGTTTCTGTGAGTGGATAATGGTGAAAGAGCAGGTAGTAGTATCAGGAAAAAGATAGCATGGTAGGTACAGACACCATCTATATGTGGAGGATGCAGAGTGGAAAGGGATGTCACCGCACCGCCCCATGCCCAAAATCAAAGATAAGCTACAATAATAAAGGAATGACCAATCTTTCATTATTATTGTACTATCATTAATCCCCACAATTAAACTGTCCAAATCTCCATTAAATAGTTGTGTATCTAAGTGTATATTCAACTTTATGAAGTTAGGTTTTATTTCCCAACTTGAGCATCTTCAAGAAACTCTCTATTTTTAAAGAACATATTCTATTATTTGGAGAGTATCTATAAATTTAGAGAGTTAAAATTTTGAAGTACTCCAACAAATTCTTTATATTTAACAGTTAATTTTACTACTCCAAAAAATATTTATTTTTTTTCTTTATTTTTTATTTTAAGTAGCTTTCCTTTAGATTGTTTTATTGTTTTCCTATATTGAAAATTGAAACACTTTGAATGCATTTAATTATAGAGAAATTAAATGCATTAATTTAAAGAGTCTCTTGGAGCATGATTTTACATGTTAACTCTTAAAAATAGAGAGCATCTCATATTTAAAGAGTCTTTTGGAGATGTTCTTAGACAGTTTTTGTCGTTTGGAATTGATTCACGTCTAAAATTTGACAATCACTTTACTGCTAGAAAATAAGTTCAGGACTAACGTTGCAATTTTCCTTAAAAAACTTAATGCGCATCCAAGCCTATACCACGGGTGTTTAGCACCAGTATTGATAACATCATTTATGTCGTCAAATCATATGTTTAATTAAATATAAGAATTTACGATTCATTAAATATGACCTACGATATTTTGACACTCGAACCCAAGTCCGTGTGTCACCAGGGTCTATTGTAACTTCTTTATCTGTTGAATACATAGAACTCATTTTTAATAGTTCGACATAAAAGGCCCTTCATTGAAAAGAGCTAAGAGATGTTGCCCCCACAACTAAATTTTGTCGCCTCACTACGATTTTAGTGAAATATAATTTTATTTATGCTATACGGAAAAAAGACCTCTAGGTTGATATTGTTTGTAAGGTCCTCGTTATAGCTAGGCATGGTGAATAACCTATAATTCCTATGTAATAGCCTCCACAAATATTATATCTACATTTAGGTAGCAATTTTTTTATTTTTAATTTGGGATCTTGAATGTGTGAACTAAGATGAGATCACATGATCACTTATGTAAATGTGTGGGTTGGGTGGGGTGGGGTGGGGGAGAAAGTGAGAAAAAGAAAGAACTTACATTTCTCTAGAGGGATCACCCCAGTTATACCAGCCCTTTGGAATTATGATGTTGTCCATATATGTATATGCAAATACCACTCTTGAAAAAGGGCCCCATGCCCTTCCAAGGTATAAAGCCCCTGAACCCGTGACCTTACAGTTCACAAATGAGAACCCAGTGTCATCTAATATACTGCTTCTTCCTTGTGCTGTCACTGCCCCTATTAATGGTGCTATTGCATGCACCTGACAATTCTGCATAAACATGGTAGTTTTGTTGGTCCGAACAAGACTCGACAAGATTAAGAAAGAGACACGTGACATATTCTGTAAGTTTTAATGTCGAGTACTATGTAATTCAACTTACAAACGATGAGACGATAGAAAACGATACAGACCAATTTTCTTGAACAACCTTTTATAGATTGTATTTTAGTAATGTACATGGTTGTATCACATGGGGTTTGTCTTGATGGTTTTAAACTCGTAATGTTCAGAAATAGACAGAAAACGATAGATAGACAATGTCTTTTTATGTACGTGTCTTTCGGAATCTGTAACTCGATTTTCACATCTACAGAGGTACCGGGGAACCAGCAAATTTAACAATCTGTTTTATCTCATACTTCTAAGTAAATAAGTTGTGTATTATGACATTTTGATGCTTAAGTTGTACTTATTGAAGCCAAAGCACATTAATTACTTTTTTTGCAAGAGAAGTTACAAATTACCTCAAACAAGGAGAGTCCATTGCCAAAGATGAAGTCCACAGAGCCCTCAATATAGCAATCTTTGTAATAATGCCTACCCAAATGATCATAAAGAGTGTCCTGTGCACCCAAGAACTTGCAACTTACAAATGCTGCCGTGTCTGCTGATATTCTAAATGCCACTGCTTGCTTTCCAATAGCTCCTGGTTCTGGCACTGGCGTCGTATTCTACACGTATCAGACATTTGATAAAAATAAAATAAACCCGGCTTGCAATTACGGGGCTGTTTAGGATTAAGCATAAAAAGATAAATGTATCCAATCTAATCGTTTAAACTTTTAGATGAGATGGTTTGTCAGTTTGTCTCACCATGAAAGTAATATTCTTGGCTATGAAGTAGGGAGAATTGACTGCAAAAGTTGCAGAACCATATGTGCCAAGAGAGCGACCATTTGGCCCTGGTGTTTGAGCTGTATCACCCCATTGAACAATTGTTTTGTCTGCTCCTGCACCTTCAATTGTTATAAATGATTTCAATGGTGGTATATTTACCTTCTCCCTGAAAATTTTTGCATTTTGAACATAAGTTTTCTACCAAAATATAAATAATAACAAGAATTATAAAAGAAAATGCATAATAAATGGACAAAAAACTCTAGTCTCATAACATGTTGATGAGAAACAAAGAAACAAACAGTGACTATTACACGGCGTTCTGAAGTCAGCTTGATGTTAGTTAGGACCGGTTGATATAAGTTATCATCATCACTTTGTCCAAAAGAGCCGGGAATCCACCACAAGCTAACTCCCTTTGGACCCACCCTGATTTCAAATATCCACCCACTCCACAGGACCACAAGAATATGTTGGCATTGACTCGAACATGGGACCTTCAGCTAATGTAAGGTATTGCCACCACCTTTTGTCCTAATTCTATAGCTAATGACATTAACATAATTCACCTTATATCACCAAGAATCAAGCTTGGGAATCTACCCAAGACCACTTCTTTGAGCTCACATACAGTTCATGTAGGACAAAAATAATAATAATAATAATAATAATAAAAAACCCCACACACGCACACAAAGACTTACGTGTAAACTCCTGCATGAACCTTGATCAAAACTCTCACAAGATTGACCATTGGAAGAGAATCAATGGCATCCTGAATTGATGTAAAATCTCCGAGTGCTGGATTTTTATCAACAGTAAGTGCGTAAGAAGGGAAGATTTTATTTTTGGCAGTCTTGAAAAGGGAATGCTTTAAGCTACCAACAAAACTAACCCACTTCATGAATTGTTGTTCTGAGTAATCAACTTGTGTCATATTCACAGATAATTGCTTCCCAGAATTTCTATTGGGTTTCATACCTTTAGTGTGGCACAATACAGTTCTAGCATTCAGAAGAAGAAAAAGAATGGCAAAATGAAAAATGGGTATAGAAGTGGACATTATTGAAAGAGAAATGAGAATAATGGAACTGAAAATGAAAGAAAAAGTTAAGAAAAATTGTTCTGGAGCTGGCAAGTGCATTAGAAACTTGATGATTTCATAGCTTATATATGAACGAGTTGAAAGTTTATTTAAATTCTGCTTTTGGAGAATCATGACGTGGAAGTGGAAAGTCACGGGTGCATTCACTAGAGAGGGTCGGGTGGGGTGGGGTGGGGGTCACAGGCAAAAAATGTAGGCCACAAAAGAGGTTCCCCAAGGAATGCACTTTTTGGCATAAAAAAACGTTTGTTGCTATAGTTTTCTACTTTTGTTGTTGTTGTTTGTGTCCGTGAGTGTTCTCTGTGTTTGTGTGCGAATGTGCAATTATTCCCGTGTCAAACTTCAATTTGACATTAAAATTAGAAAAAAAAGAATATCGGAGAACTAGTGGTATAGGTAAGCCTAAACGTCCATTGGATCAATTCGGATATTTTAATATTCGGAATCATTCATCACATTTCGGGTATTTTATAAATAGAATCATTTGTTTCCACGTATTTTTGCTAAAAAATCATGACTTGATAATAAAAATTATTTCCGATTATCAAAAGCACATTCAAACATTTTCATAACCTACTGCAAATACGTCATCAAATAACATCCAATATATAGCATAATAGCATCCAATTCCAACTGTAGCTCCGACCGTGACACTTCAAGAAGTGTTCATAGGGTGAATAGCATGTAAAGTGTGGTCACAAGCGATTATGAATGAAAGTCATGTGATTTAATTATTCAAATGAATGAATTTGATTTATTAGAATACGCTACAAAAAAAAAAAAAAATGGCTTCATACACGGATTTTCCATTCCTGAAAATCACAATATCCGTTGATATTACTCTTTACGGAATATTAGCCACCACAAATCTATTGTTAATTTGAGGGTCACTCATAGTTACCAACAAATTGCGTCGTAGGTAAAGAGTAAACATTTTACCAACGGAAATTATGTAGGTAAAAACCTTAATCATTACTAACCGATTTTTTGTTGGTAATATTAATTAATCTTCACCCACGGAAGTTTCGTTGGTGAAGAGGCTGAAATATTCTTTTTGAAAAAAATTAATTACCTTTTACCCACGAATATTTTGTCGGAAGATGTTTGAATTTTTTAATTATTAAAATTGATTAATATTAGCAGCGAAAATTTCATTGGTAACATGAACTACTCTTCATCCACGAAAAATCCACAGGTGAAAGGTTGACACATTTTTTTAAAAAAAAAGTTGAATTACATCATCTACTGAAATGGTCGTAGTAAATGATAAGCATATTAGACAACAACACTAGGCACGTAATATCCGTTGGTGAAGATTTACAACTTTTACCAACGAAAATTTCGTTGGTGATTTTCGTAGTTAAAAGTCTAATACTTTTACTAATGGATAATTCATTTTTAATTAATCCGTAGATGAAGAGCTGATCTTTAGTAGCGATACTTAGATATAGCAAATTTGCTACTTACAAGCTTTGCAAACTTGCTATTTGATGGACAAAATTGTTGAATCACTGTGAGTAAATTATAAAAAAATAATAATAATAATAAATACGATTTCGAAGTTGAGTACCAACAGTTTTGATTCAAAAACCAAAAAAAAACGACTAGAAATCGATCATTTCTCATTTGTGATTCCTCATTTATTTATTATTATTATTATTATTATTTTGAAATTGGACCAGAACCTCAGATTCCAATTAAAATGCACGGTCCTAGATATAGAAAGGCTTGCCCTACGTGTAAAAATGGCTTGAACGTTACGTCATCTCTAAAGCTAGGTCATGTCATGGCACTTTGTTGGAATATTCTAACATATTTGGGGCCACATGTAACATATTAGAATGTGTGTGCTATTATTTAAAGTATTTAATCAATTAAAGTGATCCACTAAAGATGAATTTTGACTAATGGGTATTAGATTTTATGGAATTAAAGTGTAGAGACCGGAAGTTTGTTTTAAATTGTTGAAGGGCCGATTTAAAACAAATGAAAGATAATGAATAATTATTATCTTATGAATATATGGGTTATGGTCCCTATTTGAGTGTATTCTTCAAGATTTCTACATCCACATCAGTAGAAATCAAGAATGGATTGAAGTTCACAAATCAAATTGGAAGATCGTGATCCATTCAGGCTAATAATCAAATTATCATGGATTCATGTATGTTTTATGTTTATGTTCATTTTTCAGATTTCAAAATGGAGAATGGATTTAGGGTTTTTATGTGAAAATGATTTGAATAAAGTATATGGATTGATTATTCCTTTTCAATTTTCTATCAAGTGATATCAGAGCCCTTCATAATTGAAATCTTGATAAATTGGAATTTTAAGATTCTGAATTCTATGGATTATTTGATCGTTATGTTATACATCAAGAATTATAGCATGTTATTATGAGTTTGAGCATGTTATAATATTGTTATTTGATTTTCATGTTATATTATGAAATTCTTTCATATTATGCTTTGGATATAAAGATGAGCATGTTATAATATGATTTATTGAATTTATTCTGTGGATATAGCATGAAGTTATAAGGATATATGATTTTCTTCAAAATCCGGATTTTTGAAATTGAGTTTTTGGATCTATTAAATTATAAAGAAATTTCAATTTTTTTTTAAATTTTTTTTTTTTAAAATATGGTCCGGCTGCTATAGCAGCCGGATTTGCAGTGTCCGGCTGCTGTACAGCAGCCGATTCTACTGTTGTGACAGCAACCGGTGGGCTGTTGTTTACAGCAGCGCCCAGCGCTGCTGTTTCAGCGGTGGGCAACAGCGCCAAACGGCTGCTGGTGGCGTGAGGGGGGAAGGCTCCCCCTCATTTGGCGCCACCGAGGAAGAATATATTAAATGAGCATTAAAGTGTTTTCGGTTATGGGAGATGAATGGGCATTTTCTTCCATCAAGATTTCGGTTTTGGAAAATTTGGAGGCGGGGGTATGGGCTGCAAATTAGAGTTTCTTAAGCCCCTGCTTGCAATTTAAAACTAGGGTTAAATTTTATAAATCAGTCCCTAAAGTTTAAAGTTAATCATAATTGGGCCTTAATGTTACAGATGTTAATAATAGGGTTTTTATGTGAAAATGATTTGAATAAAGTATATGGATTGATTATTCCTTTTCAATTTTCTATCAAGTGATATCAGAGCCCTTCATAATTGAAATCTTGATAAATTGGAATTTTAAGATTCTGAATTCTATGGATTATTTGATCGTTATGTTATACATCAAGAATTATAGCATGTTATTATGAGTTTGAGCATGTTATAATATTGTTATTTGATTTTCATGTTATATTATGAAATTCTTTCATATTATACTTTGGATATAAAGATGAGCATGTTATAATATGATTTATTGAATTTATTCTGTGGATATAGCATGAAATTATAAGGATATATGATTTTCTTCAAAATCCGGATTTTTGAAATTGAGTTTTTGGATCTATTAAATTATAAAGAAATTTCAGTTTTTTTTTTAAAAAAAATTTTAAAATATGGTCCGGCTGCTATAGCAGCCGGATTTGCAGCGTCCGGCTTGTGACAGCAGCCGGTGGGCTGTTGTTTACAGCAGCGCCCAGCGCTACTGTTTCAGCGGTGGGCAACAACGCCAAGCGGCTGCTGGTGGCGCGAGGGGGGAAGGCTCTCCCTCATCTGGCGCCGCCGAGGAAGAATATATTAAATGACCATTAAAGTGTTTTCGGTTATGGGAGATGAATGAGCATTTTCTTCCATTAAGATTTCGGTTTTGGAATAATTGGAGGCGGGGGTATGGGCTGCAAATTAGAGTTTCTTAAGCCCCTGCTTGCAATTTAAAACTATGGTTAAATTTTATAAATCAGTCCCTAAAGTTTAAAGTTAATCATAATTGGGCCTTAAGGTTACATGTGTTAATAATTCAGCCCCTAAAGTTCTGAAATTAATTAATTTGGGCCATTTAAGTTCTGAATTTAATTATTAAGCCCTTGAATGTTCATAATTGGTTTAGTTTGGCCCCTAAAGTTCCGTATAATTGATTTTTAAATCCTAAACTTTCCAATTATTAACATTTAGCCCCTAAAGTTTTGAATAATTAATTTTTGGGTCCCTAAAGTTTTCAATAATTAATTATTGACTCATAAAGTTTTGAATTAATTAATTTCGACCCCTAAAGTATTGAATTATTAACCCATAGGCCCTTAAAGTTTCAAGATAAATAAAATTAAGTATTTTACTTATCAAATTATGGTATAAAGGACTCAATTGAGTTTATAATATTCAAAAGTGAATTGATTGAAGCAATATGTTGCCAAAACAACCTCTTTTGTGAAAATTAATTAACTTGGAATATTAGAAGGAATTCGTGTGTATGCTTGTTCATGCGGATATTAGCCGGCCCAAAGGAAGGTTAATATTTGGCCGAATTTGATACACACTTGTGGTGATAAACATGTGACAATTATAAGGTTTCCATGTGAATAATAAATCAATCCAAAGATGTGTTTATTATTTGACATGATTTATTATCAATGTTTGATCACTACACCAAGAGTACCACTTACAGTTAATATTACTGTCCAAAGACTTGATATTAATGATGTGCTAGGTATCTTGAGATGAGATTTACCATAATTTGAATTAATTGATTATTGAATCTTAATATTGATGTGAGCATAATTCTTCCATTTTCTCTCTACAGCTAATTCATTTGTTACTACCATATTTGCTAATATCAACTCTATTCCCAAGCTCAATGGGACAAACTTCAAGGATTGGAAAGAGAACGTATTGATTGTTCTCGACTGCATGGATCTAAACATTGCGCTCCGGATTGAGCAACCTACTCTTCTGACGGATGAAAGTTCATCTGATGAAAAGAAGAACTTTGAGAAGTGGGAACGCTCTAATCGCATGAGTCTGATGATCATTAAGCACGGCATTCCGGAAGGCTTTCGAGGCACAGTATCTGAAGAAGTGACTAATGCTAAGGATTTCCTTATCGAAATTGAGAAACGTTTTGCGAAAAACAATAAGGCTGAAACAAGCACGTTTTTGCAAAGCTTGATTTCAATAAAGTATAAAGGCAAAGGAAACATAAGGGAGTACATCATGGAGATGTCTCACATTGCTTCAAAGCTTAAGCACTAAAGCTCGAGCTATCTGATGACTTGCTCGTACATCTGATATTGATATCGCTTCCTACACAGTTCGGTCAATTTAAGGTCAGTTATAACTGCCAGAAGGAGAAATAGTCTCTAAATGAGCTCATTTCATATTGTGTGCAAGAGGAAGAAAGGTTGAAGCACGATAGAACTGAAAATGTCACTTGGCAAGCACTTCTAAATATAAGGGCAAGAAAAGAAAGAAGGAATTTCGAGCTGCTCCTAATAGTCCAGCACAAAAGAAACAGCAAGAGGACAACAAAGAGGCATGTTTCTTTTGCAAAAATACTGGACATGTGAAGAAGAATTGTACCAAATATCTCGCATGACGTACAAAGAAAGGTACAAATCTTACTTTGGTCTATTCTGAGGTTAATTTAGCTTCAGTACCTAGAAATACGTGGTGGTTAGATTCTGGTGCTACTACTCATATAAGTATTTCTATGCAGGGACGTCTGAGCTACCGAAAGCCAAATGATGGTGAAAGATACATCTATGTTGGTGATGGCAAGTCGGTGGAAGTTGATGTAATAGACATTTTTAGGTTATTGTTGGGAACTGGTCATTATTTGGATTTGAAAGACACTAAAGTTGTACTGTCTTTTAGACGGAATTTGGTTTCTGTTTCTTTGTTGGACAAATTTGGTTATTGTTGTTCATTTGGAAACAATCAGTTTAGTCTTTCTTTAAATTCTAATATTATTGGTACTGATTTATTATCTGCATTTGATAACATATACTTGCTTGATACTGTTACATCATATAATGAAGACCTGCATGTGGAAACACGTGGTACTAAACGTAAATTAAATAAAGAAAATTCAGCAAAATTATGGCACAAGCGCTTAGGTCACATCTCTAAATCTAGAGTTGAACGGCTTGTGTCAGATGGTATTTTGGACTCCCTTGACTTCACATATATTGATGTATGTATTGAATGTATCAAGGAAAAACAGACCACAACAAAAGGATTAGGTGCTAACAGAATTTTGGATGTCTTAGAATTGATACACACAGATATTTGTGGACCATTCCCTACGGCTTCTTGGAATGGTCAACAATATTTTATATCATTCATAGACGATTACTCATGTTATGGGTACCTATATCTTATTCATGAAAAGTCTGAGTCACTGGATATGTTCAAAGTGTTTAAAACCGAGGTTGAGAATCAACTCAACAAAATGATAAAAAGCGTTAGGTCTGACCGTGGTGGTGAGTACTACGACAGAAATGACGGTTCAGGTGAACAATGTCCATGACAATTTGCTAAATACCTAGAGGAATGTGGAATCGTTCCATAATACACCATGCCAGGGATGCCTAAAGATGAATTTTGACTAATGGGTATTAGATTTCATGGAATTAAAGTGTAGAGACTGGAAGTTTGTTTTAAATTGTTGAGTGATCGATTTAAAACAAATAAAAGATAATGAATGGTCATTATCTTATGAATATATGGGTTATGGTCCCCATTTGAGTGTGTTCTTCAAGATTTCTACATCCCCATCAATAGAAATCAAGATTGGAGTGAAGTTCACAAATCAAATTAGAAGATCGTGATCCATTCAGGCTAATAATCAAATTATCATGGATTCAAGTATGTTTTATGCTTATGCTCATTTTTCAGATTTCAATATGGAGAATGGATCTAGGGTTTTTATGTGAAAATGATTTGAATAAAGTATATGGATTAATTATTCCTTTTCAATTTTCTATCACACTTGGCATGCCGGACTTGGACACGCCTTTTATCTGTCTAATCTAATCTAAAATATATAAAAAGTTGGAATGTTTAAGAAAAAATTGATGAACAATTTTATCATTATACTAGGTGCAAGCAACGTGCAATGCACGTTTGCTTAGTTTATATTTAATAGTTTTGTTTAAGAATTAATTTGTTATTAATAAAGATGTAATTTTTTTTGTTAATTAAATAATTAATGATGTAATGTTTATGTAATTGATAAATAATTAAATAAAGTGCTTCTCTCTGTCGTCTCCAACCCAAAAGCACAAACATAAAACTCAAAGTTCATATGATGCACAATAATATTATACTATATTCTAAAAACAAATGACAAGAAAAAGATGCCCTAAAATGAAAATACATTTTGAACATCCAATAACATTAACATCTATCAGGCAAACTTCAGTTAGTTTTGTATTCTTATTTTTGTGTCTACATGTCAAAAAAGTCACAATCATTATTTATTTCACCCGACTTACATTGAGGAAGTACTTTTCTCTGAGTTTTTCACCTCCAAATACACATATGAAGTCGGTACAGCTTGCCATATAACTATAGTCTACAGAGGGTATGTGGGATCGCGATGTGTAATCTTCGTTCTCAGTAAGCTCATCTATTACATTGTGCTCGAGATGGAAGAATCTGAGGTGGGCGGGAACTGCAAGTGAGAAATGGGAAAAATAGGCTATTTCCTTCCTCTTTGCCCTATTTTGAAACGGCTTCTATCTCTTTTCTCCTGAACCGGGCTATTTTTTTATTTTCTGTAAGGCTTATGTGAAACAGTAGCCTGTAAGTCCAACATTTCTCATGAATTGATTGTTGGATTTGAATGAATTAAATTGGATGTCTCCATATATTGCTTGTGCGAGAAAAAAAGATGATTATTGCGCCAATGATTAATCCAACTAAGATGATGGACAAGCACAGCCGCCCCCAACCCCCGGCCACTACGGTTTCTTGGGGGCGTCGCCATGAAAAGGGGGGGAAGAGATTCTCCATTAAGGTTTTTCCAGTGTTTTGAAAACCGACCCGGTCATCAATCCGGAAAATGTGAAGGGTCAAGGGTCAAAAGGTTTAACCGGGATTGAATCGGATGTAATAAATACATACAAAAATAATAAAATAATATATATATTTTTAAAATTTTCATATTAATAATTCAAAGTAAATATATTTTTACTAATTAGATTCATTATCCTACAATTAGTCTCAATACTAAAAATTAAAAATCAATATGTTAAAATAGTTTACTTTGTTAAATTAAAATAATTTAAACTTATAGAAAATGATAGCTAACATTAATATATTAATAATCAAGTGTAATTTAAGTTAAATTTGAAAATTAAATAAAGGAAAGAATGAAGGTGAATATTACAATTTAATTAGTTGTTATTAAAAATCAAATTAGCCAAACATACATTTGAAAATGATTTTGATGTGTATTTTAACATTTTTTGGTTATATATCACTATCCCACATTGGAAGTTTATAAAACTATTAGAGTTAAGAGCATGTATAAAAGGCACAATCCCACATTGGAAGTTTATGAAACATTTGGAGAGAAGTGCATCTATAAAATGAGCATGACATCCATTACTTCTCCATGGGCCTTAGAATTCTAAATAAATTTTGAAGCCCATTTATGAAGTTAAAAATTTTTAAACCAAAAAAAAAAAAAAAATTGAAAATCGGGACCGGTTTAACGGGTTTTAACCGATTTTGAAAATAATAAAAAATCGGACATGATTTGGCCCGATTTTGGGCCCCATTCCCAATTTTTCCGGTCAAACCGGTTGGGCCCGACAACATTGGGTTTTTCAGTCATAGAAGATTAAAGGTTTTTTTTTTCGATTTTTGGGAGTTGAGGAGGCGGGGACTTCTTGTGTAAATTTGATATGTTAAGGTCATTGGCTGCAATTTAAGGATTATGGTTAAATTTTAAGTTTTAGTCCCTAAGGTTTTAAATAAATTCAAGTTGGACCCTAAAGTTATAGGTTTTCCATTAAAACAAGAAATTCCGTTAGTTTTTCCGTTAAACCAAGAAATTCTGTTTCATAGCCACTTTTTATATATAGAAAGATATATATTTTTTCTTTTACCAACAATGTTATTTATTTTTCATTAAAAACATTAATCACATTACCATCAATTCATATATTTACTGGGCAAATTCTTTATTTTTCCATATTTATATTCATTTGATATGTACATTTAATACGTCAAGAGAGGATTGGAGGGTTTGAATTCAATTATTAGGCATGCTATTAATTATTGAGGATAAGGATAACCTTAAGAATTTGGAGCATTTGAGAAAATTGAATTGATTACTATTATATTTGATTGATTTGATTTTATGATGCCATTTTTTATGGGATAATTGACTATTTATTTCTTTTGATTGCGATTCGAGACTGTTTTATTTTATTTTATTCAACTTCTTTCTTCTTTTTCAAAACAAACAATTGTTAGGGCGTGTTTGGTAGTAATTAAATCAGATTAAAATTGAAAAATTAGTCATTATTATGACTTTTATTAGACGAGTAAGACCTAATAACGACCATATTTTCAATTTTAATTGAATTTTAAGCACGATCGAACACGCCCTTAGTTGGTAACCAACAGTAAAGTAATATTTCTTATGCTTTGAGCATGTTGTGCTTAGGTAATAATAATAAGAACAATAACAACAACTTCTATAAAATAATAATAATAATAATAAGGATATAAAAGGTTTTTCTTTTATATTGGAAAATTATATATTGCACCATATATTTAAGTGTTTTAAGATTTTTATATTTTAAGCGGAACTATAATTGTTATAGACTATTGTATAGAAAAGGAATTGACATCAATTAAATATCTTCTCGACATAGTTACAAAATGGATTGAAATTTATGAAATGCTATCAAGTGTCGATAAAAAAGGCACGCATTACAACAATATGGAGGTGGCGCAATCAAAGGAATATAGAAACCCTACTGAAAAATACATGTATAGTAAGATTACTCGATTAGAAAGATTGTTCATTGTGGAAACATAATAGATGCAATATGCAGATGACTCCTTTAATGACTCGACCTCTATGTTCAAACCGTTATATCATACGCATTATCCGTTTTTTGTGGTACCAGAATTCAACTTAAGTTTCTTATTATACAGAAGTCTTGGGCTCGAATCTTGGAGGACGATAGGACGCAATAGAAATACATGATCGGTTAAGTGGGCAGAAGCCCAACCAAAGTGAACAGTGCGTATGATATAACGGTTTGTATATAGAAGTCGAGTCGTTACAAATTAGTACCAGAATTCAATTTAAATATCTCATTAGACAGATGTCTTAGGTTCGAATTATAGGAGACACGATTCAAAGCCGTAAGGGATAAATGGACATAGTCACACCCAAAGCGAACAATACGTGTGATATAACGACTTGGACATAGATGTCGAGTTGTTACAAAAAACATGCATTTTTTTTTTATTTTGCAACGAATCGACCTCTATGCCCAAATCGTTATATCACATGTACTGTTTACTTTGGGTAGACATATACCCACTTATCCCTTCACGGCTTTCTATCGCGTCCCCCATGATTCGAACCTAAGACTTCTACATAAGGAGAGACTAAACTTCACATGTTAAGTACTTCTGGTAGAAAAAATATTATACAGCTGTGATTAGCATCAATCTATAAACCAGTGTGATCACTATAACGTATTTAAATGTTTCAAAATACATTATAACTTAATTGGACAATGTGAGGTTGAATAATGTTACTAGATCATATTGAATTTGAAAGGGAATGTAGTAAAATTCAATAAGACCAAAAAGCAACCTGCAAATAATTTGATGTCTATTCAATGGCCAATGGCCATAAAATTCGAAAGACATAACCGCCGAAGAGTCGGACCTATTCAATGGAATTAATTATTTTGGACCATATATATTTCTCCTAAAAATAAATAAATATGCTTAGAAACCTAAAAACGAGAATATTATTGGATAATTAAATGAAATGCAATAGAAGACAAAAACAAAATTTATCTTCTCATGGTGAGGAGTAATGCTAAATAGTGAAAACTAGCGATAGTTACTTTACATGACATATATGTGTCGCTTTATTATTTGATACAAGCGATAAGTATATTTACAACTATCGATAGTTTTCACCATGAATAATATTATTGAAGGGTAAAACTAAACAATGATTGATTTGGCATCTGCTGTTGCAATATCTTATATGCCATTAAGATAAAGACAAAGACAAAAGGCTTTTCACAGAAAATGACATATAAATAAAATTCACAGAATAATTTGGAAATCCACGCCACCGCTCTACAAAAGGGCAAGATTTTAATGTTTCATTCAATATCCTTAAGGATAAAAAAACTGAAACTCCTCCACCATCTCTCTCACAAACACTGACACTGTGTGTTTCTCCAAACATCCACCCCTTTAACTCAATATGAATATACACTAGTGGAAAACCAATCAACAAATACTCCATCAAGAATTACTTCTTTTTTCTATTTTATTCTTTTACCAAAGCCAAGCTCAATGTTGAAGGCAACAATTTCAAGCATCATAGCTCTAGCCACTTCTATTTCTTTCATCTTTTTCTCAACAACTCAAAAATCTCTCTACCACTCCTTGTTTATATCTGATTCCCTGTCAGACAATGCATCAATATCAAATCACCTGTACATGCTTACTCGACGGCCCCACGTCGCCGGCACAGAAGCCAACGCCGAAGCAGCCGACTATGTTCTGTCCACTCTCACTTCCTACAACATTCGATCACATATAGCATCTTATTATACTGCCTTGACTTACCCAGTATCTCGTTCTTTGACACTAATACGGGTTCCTCCGGACCCACCTATCGAATTTAATCTGCGCCAGGAGATGTATGATGGAGATCCATATGCAGATGTAGCAAATGAAGTCTTGCCAACATTCCATGCATATGCTAAATCAGGCTCTGTATCTGGTCCTGTGGTGTATGTAAATTATGGACGGGTAGAAGACTATATAACATTGAAAGAAATGGGAGTGAATGTTTCAGGTACCCTTGCTTTGGCAAGGTATGGAAAGATATTCAGAGGGGATATAGTTGAGAACGCTTATGCAGCAGGTGTCATAGGAGTGCTAATTTTCACAGATAAGAAGGATTATGGAGGTGGAGGAGATACAGAATGGTTTCCTAATAAGAAGTGGATGCCTCCCAGTGGCGTTCAGGTGGGTTCAGTTTATAAAGATGCAGGCGATCCTACCACACCAGGGTGGCCTAGCACCGAAGAATGTGAGAGAGTTTCAGATGATGAAATAGAAAAGGGAGGTCATGTTCCCCTAATACCTTCATTGCCCATTTCTTGGGCTGATGGCTATGAAATTATTAGGTCCCTTGGTGGACAAGTGGCAAATGATGATTGGCAAGGAGGAAAAGAAGCCCCTGTTTACAGGGTTGGACCAGGACCAGGAATTGTGAACTTGAGTTACACAGTAAGTGCCGGGAGGATTTCTAAGCTGGTTGTCAAACTCCATAGTTGCATACATTAATCATCCACCTGCAAAAGTGAAAAAGCTATATAAGAGGTAGACTGTAAGCCCATCACTTATCTCTGACTATTGTTTTTTTCTTTACAGGGAAAACAAGTCATAAGCACAATCCAGAATGTTATTGGCATTATTGAAGGAGCAGAAGAACCTGATAGGTAAGTTTTGAAAGTTTTATTGGGCAAGAAAACATACTTCCAGTTTTCCATGATAGATGCTATATCATATGAAAGCCAATGTTAGAAATTTTATATGAAATAGTCATTACTTGTACAAAATTCATTGAAGGGCACAGATTAGAACGATAAATTGGTTAAGCTACAAGAAAAGTGAAGATTATCCTTTTATGTATAAATAGTTATTTTCTAACAGAATTAGGAAACATTGCCAGATATGTCATTTTGGGTAATCATCGAGATGCATGGACATTTGGAGCTGTTGATCCAAACAGTGGCACAGCAACCCTGCTTGAGGTGATTATAATTCCAGGCAATTTTCCTGCATGATCCATTGACAAAAGGTGTATTTTTGTCTCTCAAAGAAATAGCTAGTTTACCTGATTTGGGTGTGAAACACAGATTGCACAAAGGCTGTGGAAGCTGCAGGAAAAAGGGTGGAAACCCAGACGTACAATTGTATTCTGCAATTGGGATGCTGAGGAGTATGGGCTGGTCTCTCTCAATCTATCATGTGTTAACCTTGACACACACACACAACAACACAACAAAAAATTTGTACCGGCAGAATTTTAACTAAATTGTGTTGCTCAGATAGGATCGACTGAATGGGTGGAAGAGAACAGACAAATGCTGACCTCAAGAGTTGTTGCTTACCTGAATGTAGATATCGCAGTTGCAGGACCTGGTTTCACGGGTAACCTTTTCTTAGCACAGAAAGGGACACCGTGCGGCAGTAGTCTGCTCCGCTAGACTACCTTCCGCCTAATCCTCGGTCGCGTCGGGACGAAAGTAAATTTTGATTACAATTTTAAGAAAACGAGCAACATGAAACTGAACACAATTGAAATAACATCTTCATTGATTGCTAGAAAGCAAGACATTACAAGAGACGAAAGCAGGAAATTACAAATGGCTAGTGCAGGGGGAAAACACTAGTAAGCTTGAAATAGTTTTGAAAGACCAATACCCCCTATAATAGAGCGCGGAACAAAAACCCAAATAACGGGAGTAGACGTTATTTGGCCCTAGAATCATACTTTTTCTTTTCTATTTTCCATCTATTTTATGAATTAAATGAATATTTACAACACGGGGCTTAAGCACAGCTGCAGCCCGTGACATTCTCCCCCACTTGATTTGGCGATGTCCTCGGAGCCGTTGAGTATTCTTCTCGCTGTTGCATCTGCTCCATTTGACGAAGTACTCTTGAAGATATTTTCTTGAAGCTTGAGTAGTCTGGTAGCCAAAAATCTGTTCAGCAATCTTCATTTCTGATCTTTTCACTTTAAGAACTGATTGCTTCAAATCTGCAGAGTTCTTGCACTGTTTCTGATCGGTGTCTGCAGTATGGAGGAGTAACGGTTGTTGGCCAGTAGAAATTTCAAAAGGACTCTTGTCTGGAGAAGAGCTCTTTTGAACATTGAAATACATCTGGGCCACATCCGAGAGTTTCACCCGAATTTCATGCGAAGCAGAGGTAAAGTGCTGAAAATAATCTCCCAGCATAGAATTGAACTGCTCTGTCTGTCCGTCTGATCTTCGGTGAATAGTAGCATTTGTGCTCAAAGTTGAACCAAGAAGTTTGAACAACTTGGTCCAAAGTGTGCCAATGAATCGAGAATCTCGATTATTGACAGTAGGCGATCCCCAGTATTTGACAATAGGCTTCAAGAAGAGTTGAGCTGTCTCTTCGGCTGATACATACTTGGGTGCTGTGCTGAACGTTGTCTCTTTAGATGAACAATCCATCCCGATGATGATAGTGCCAAAGTCTTCAACTCTTGGCAATCCACTGATGTAGTTTGTCGATTCACTTTCGACTGATTCATTCAGGATGGAATGGGGCTCCACTGAGCCAGTTGTCTCTTCGATTTCCTCTGTTCGAAGAGAACATAAGAATAAGGGTTCATTCCTCTTGACACCCTTACCGTATTGCATGGCTGAGACCCCTTTCTCGCCAGTTTTCCCAAACTGTGTGGGAATAATGAATGGTTTGCTCCCCATCATTATAAGTGAGTCAGAATGCGGCAACACTGCTGTCTTTGTATCCCGCAGATACTCCAATCCGAGAATCAGCTTGAAGTCATCCATCTGAACTACCGACAAATTTGTCCTTCCTTCGAATGGACCTACTTTGATCGGCACAGATTGTGCTATTCCCGCTATCGGTTGAGCAACAGAGTTGATCGCTTTGACTTTCCCCTTACCTCTCTCCAGAGCAAGTCCGAGCCGCTCTACTTCGGAACTTGCGAGGTAGTTGTGCGTGGCACCAGTGTCCACCATAGCCCTGATCGGCTTCCCATTGATCCTCACATCAATGTACATTAGGCCTTTAGCCTTGCAAGTGCGAGCCTTCGATTCTTCAATCTTCGACTCTCTTGAGGGACCGACGTCCCTATTGGTAGTTCGGTGCAATAGTGTATTGCACGAATACGAGAGTGCACCAATTACATCCTCGTCTCCTTCGGAGTCAGTGACACTACGGCAGCTAACTTGTGGGGTATCTTGCTTCGAACTTGAGCCCCCAATTGCTAGTTGACAGTATGCATTCAACATCCGTTTCTGAGGACACTCAGCCACCCGGTGAGGTCCTTCACATAGGAAGCATTTCAATCTAGGAGCGACATCAGATCTGCCCTCCTTTGCTTTCCCATGATTCCAGTCAGAACTGGAACTGCCGTTATGGTTTCCTTGACGGCTGTTGCGATGTTTCCTCGGCGAGTTACTCTGGCGGTTGCCTTGATAGGATCCTCCCCTATTCTGAGAGTAACGCTCTCCCCCATTTGAGTTCGAGCTGGGTCTGTAAGGTCTCATTCCACCTTGAACAGACTGACTATTTCCCGAAGGTCGATCCTCTCTCGACTCGGGTTGATAGTCGCTTGAGCATTCGGCAGCTCCCATGGCCGTGCTCAAATCAGTGACCTTCTGTCTCTGAAGTTCCGTGCGCATCCACGGTTTCAAACCTTCCATGAAGGTGAACAGCTTATCCTTCTCTGACATATCTCTGATATTCAGCATATGCCCCGAGAAGGCCTTCACATACTCCCTGATGGAGCTTGTGTGTCTCAGTTCCCGTAAGGCCCGACGTGCCTCATATTCCACGTTCTCTGGGAAGAACTGAGATCTGATAGCTTCCTTGAGCAGATCCCAAGAATCTATTCGAATTCTGTTGGCTTGAATGTCAACATACTTCGTTCGCCACCATAGCTTTGCATCTCCACTCAGATACATGGTAGCTGTAGTGACCTTTCTCGCTTCGTCCCTGATCGACGCCGCAAGAAAGTATTGTTCCATGTCGAACAAGAAGTTCTCAACTTCTTTAGCATCGCGTGCACCTCCGTATGCACACGGTTCTGGAATTCTGAGCCTATGCACTGGCTCATGTGCGATGGTCTGTCCGTTGCCAATCGCGCGCTGGAGAACTAGTAACTGAGTTCTCAACGCTCCCATCTCATCCTGCAGATCAGGTATGATCGCGACAGCTTCAGTCATAGCTGCGCATGCCTCTTGGCATTCATCCAGTTGGATGCGTAATTCCCGATTTTCCGTCTGTGCCGCCTCGGCCTTATCCCCGAGGTTCTCCATGGCAAAACACAACCTAGTGTTCGTCACCTCTAGCGCCTCCAAACGCTGTCGGGTGTTCTTCTTCTGAACATCTACCACCTCCGTGGTGTTCGAAGAATTTGGATCAGTTTCCATCGCTTTCTTAACGAGATCTTGAGCCGCAGCTCTGATACCAACTTTCACGGGTAACCTTTTCTTAGCACAGAAAGGGACACCGTGCGGCAGTAGTCTGCTCCGCTAGACTACCTTCCGCCTAATCCTCGGTCGCGTCGGGACGAAAGTAAATTTTGATTACAATTTTAAGAAAACGAGCAACATGAAACTGAACACAATTGAAATAACATCTTCATTGATTGCTAAAAAGCAAGACATTACAAGAGACGAAAGCAGGAAATTACAAATGGCTAGTGCAGGGGGAAAACACTAGTAGCTTGAAATAGTTTTGAAAGACCAATACCCCCTATAATAGACCGCGGGACAAAAACCCAAATAACGGGAGTAGACGTTATTTGGCTCTAGAATCATACTTTTTCTTTTCTATTTTCCATCTATTTTATGAATTAAATGAATATTTACAACACGGGGCTTAAGCACAGCTGCAGCCCGTGACACCTGGGTTTGATGCCTCTGCAACCCCACAGCTCGATGAACTACTCATACAAGCTACTCAACAGGTATCACGTAGAAAGAATGTTTGTCGGTTACAATCAACAATAAATGTACTCAGTCATAAACACCTAAAGCAACTATGATTAACATTGATATCACTTAAGGTTCTATTGTAACTACATATTTTAAAATCATGAGATGAGACAAACTCCAACAATTTGTGGCAATTTTGCTGCTGCATTCTGAATGACAGTATCCATGTCAATCTAATCATTACAAATTTTCATTCACCCAGAATATATTCGTTTTTTGAAGGTTCTAGACCCAGATAACTCAACACAAACTGTCTATGATTCATGGGTTAGATCTTCAAACAATCCTGAGGTAAGTGTTATAGAATACCTGAAGAGAAATTCATGTTTTTTCACTTGATAGGTTTATTTATTTATTTATTTTTGGAAATAAAAGGAAGGGGAGACAAGCAGACCATTTAAATTTATATCTTCAATTTAATAATCTCTTTGTTCTCCACTAAGATTGGGAGGCTAGGAGGTGGAGGGTCGGACTATGCAGCCTTTGTGCAACATATAGGCATTCCAGCAGCTGACATATCCTTTGGAGGAGGTAAAATACTCACCTTCTCTAGCACTTCATATTATTGTAATGTTACTTTTAGATGTGCTAGATCACAGTGTCTGTGACAGCACAAAACAGATATTAAACAGATATCAATTTCCACTCTCAAATTTCCACCACCCAAAGATACCAAAAAGAAGAGAAAGAGGAAGAAGACAGTAATCAAAGCGAAGCATAAACAATATCAAATAACTTAAAACAGATTAAATAATTTACAGACTATCTAGCACTCAAGGGCTTGCTTTTTATCTTCCTCTTCTCCCAAGTTTTGAAGTGAAGTAATTTTGAAGGAAATTTATATCATTCAAAATCAGATGTCTAAGAATAACAAGTACTATCTGTAAGAATGAAATTATAGTTACCACTATAGTATCAAGCAAGCTGTATGACTGAGAAACTACAGTGTACTGAAGAATGAAAGGAGATAAAAGAGAACTTAATTCCTTTACTGCAATATATTGCTTAATGTGCAAAATTTATAAAACCAGTTTGTTTTCTTTCTTGAGTATCATACGTTCACTTTGAGCCCTCGGTAAGAGGTTGACTTAAGTAGCATAAAGAGAATATTTCATATACAAATATGTACACTAGTTATAATAAACCAAAAATTAAGAAAAAAATGGAGTATAACTAATGGAGTTGACAAGTATTAGAAAATGCAAAACATTTACTTTCATTCCCTCATAAAGCTAGGTAAAATAAAATGAAAAAATGTTTTGGAATTATATTCCTAATCTATTCTAATTTTAAAAAACATGTGATGCGGACATCATTGGATCCATCAAGATTTCTTTTTATCGTTATTGGACCTTATCATTTATGTTATCTATTTATTATTGTTATTGGGCTTGTAGTAGTGGGATGACCCAAGCCCGTTAGGTTTTCGTTATTTATATGAGTTTTTTCATTGTTATTAGACAGTTGATGAATATGCTGAATTAATGATTGGCTTATAGCCGTTTTCTCCCCCTTTCTTCTCCTTTCTTCTTCTTATTCCTCTTGCTTCTTCTCGGCTTCTTCTCTCTTTCTTGTAAGGCTTCTTCCTAGAATTCTAATTCTACTATCGTCGTGCATCAACATGTGTATCAGAAAAATGTAAAGCTTCCATACACGTTACAGTGGCAATGTTTTTATTTTATTTTTTGCTAGCAACCTGATGGACAAGTGAAATGGAGTGCTATAAATCTTTTGCTAAATACTCCAGCAATTATGATTTTACTAAAAGTTTATAGAGCTATTACTAATGAAAAGATTATCTTACTGAAGATGATGCCATTGAATGATTTGACATTTTAGACTCAAGTACAGAGAAGTAAAAGATATTATGAATAAATACAAACCAAACACCAGTTGGATAATATAATAATTAGAGAACAAAGAAAAATACATGCCAAAGTATAGCACTGAATGGCAATAACAGTAAGCAAAGACCATAGGGGACGAAAACATTAGGCAAGAGAAGCACTGGAGAGCAGTCATATTATACAGATATTTTTGAGGTACAATTTCCACTTAATAATTATCTAATTTTTCAGGCATGATGATGTAAAACGTAAATAGAGTTCAACACGTGTTGCACAATATTTACTCTGAACTTCTTGGAAAGAAAAAGGGAAAAAGTTAAGAAAAACAAGGTTACTTAACGTAGTTATGAGAAAGTAATAAATGTGACTCAAAACACTCTTAAGCTCAAAACTTTGCTGGATTTTGTAGCATTCACAATATATGCACCTATCACTGATTTCCCACTTCAAAGTACAAAATATAAAATATATTAACTGTAAATTTTTACCATAAAAACATTTTCACTTAAGGATCTTATGTAACATCACATCCCAATCAATAGACAAGCAGAATACATTTAACTGTATGGCCTTTCATATAAACATTTTCACTTTAGGATCTTACGTAACGTCACATCCCAATCAATAGACAAGCAAAATTTAAATTGCTTCCTAAATTAGTATAAAGAATGAAGAAGTTCACCTAAAATTAAACTTAAAAGTTGGTTTCTTCCATAATGGTGAACTCTAAAAATTGTTGAAATCCCTAAAAGTTGTACTTTTCAAGAGACTGTTACAAGAACAAGCACATAGATTGACTGACACAGTAAGCCAAGGGAGAATAAGCTAGATCACTAGAACAACCTCACTAGAAAAGCCTGATAATGAATGGAGTTCAAACAGTTTACGAAAAAACTAAAACTTTCTGCTGATGATAACAGTCAATCACAGATTGATGGAAGTAACTGGAAAAATAAAGCCAAAAAGAGAAACTGAAGACTAGAGAGTAGAAAAGCCATATGCCCTCAAAGTTAGGTGCCTCACAGTCCCATTGACTTTGTTCTCTCCCATTCCTCAAACACCAAAATTTTAGACACTCAAATCAGAGTACAAGGGGTCAGAGTACTGCTATTAAACATGGCTCATAAACATGAAATTTTATAATAATATAGCATGAATCGATGCAAAATGCTTTCAGTTTACATTTCTTAGCAAAGGATGATATTCCAACACATGCTATTGCTCATTGAAAGATCTGACAACAGTTATCACTTGCAGGTTACCCAGTCTACCATTCAATGTATGATGACTTTGTCTGGATGAAGAAATTTGGTGATCCACTATTCCATAGGCATGTAGCAGGTTTGTTATACTTTTCTTTAAGAAGAATATCTATCTTTGAAATAATTGATATAGAATTACATTGAGTTATCTTTTCCATCACTAGATCACAATTGTCGTCATAAACATGTCCTCTTATATCAATAATCTAATATGTATACATGATAATATGCTGGAGAGTTCATACAAGAAAACAGATCTGGCACAACACTGCCTGAGTAGGTTAGGAGAAGCGGAGAACTAAGAAATAGTATCGTCCCTATGTCCCTACCGAACGTCAATATGCACATCTACTTTAATGATTTTTATGGCAAAAAGTTTTAACATTAATTTCTGGTTGTAAGGCGTATGCAACAAAATGTGAAACCAAACCATTTCAGAATGATGCTAGGACAAAATAAGTCCAGTCCTTTGGTCAATATATTAAAACTAACATTTCTTTTTATGCAAAACACCAACACAACCTCAATGGATTTTCAGGACCACCAGGGAAGGCTAATTAAGGTTCAGATCCCCAATCATATACATAAAATCAAACTCACGAGAGCAACAAGAAGGGGAGACATAAACTTGACCTCCCAAAGGCGAAGAAATACAACAAACGAAGGAAAGGAATAAGAGAGAAAGTATTACTTCCAATACAAAAATAGTAAGTGCGAATTAAGCTAACGTTCTCTAATAGTGGGAAGTCCATATCTGTCAATCTGCACGAGGGCCCGAAACACTGTGATAGGTCTAAGCGGTCCAAACTCTTAATAATGACAACTGTCCAAGTCCTCGGATACTAGTGAATTGACAACCTGGTTCCTCTCACAATAAGTGTGGGAAATAGTATCAAGATCGAATGAGAGAAGGTGTCTGATCCGTCTAAGAATAATCTGAATCGTCCATGGTCCTCTACTCTGATGATTTAGTGTAAGGCCACTAATGTGTCAATCTTCACACAAATGTTTGATAAACCGAGTCGTCGAGCAAGTAAAATCTCATCCAAGATAGCCTGGAGCTCAACCTTAGGATAAGGTAGTCTCCATAAGATGACGAGAAGACTTTAATACAATATCCATCCTAGTCACGAATAATGTTCTCACCACTAGCAAATTCATCCTTGACGCATCCACCGATGCTGATTTTGTGAGATCCCATCGCACGCCAAAATACAAAAATATGGGGTGCTAAGGGAGGAAGAGTCAAAGAGACACTAAAAGACGAGGCGATAGTCGAGTTTCCACACTAATGAATAGGCTTGAATAAACGACCCATATAAAGAAATGAAATCATGAGATAAGACTCTCCAAATTATCCATTTTCCTTGACCTAAACTTATTATTCGTTCACACATTAAGTAATGCTTTTTTGGAACAACTCCTTTATAGTATCAAATTTCATTACCCCCTATTTAATATCATGTTTGAACAACTATTTATGCTATCAATTATATGATAAACATTTTCAAGTACAAATGGCGCATAAATATGTATATTATATATTGGTTTACTACATAAGTAATTTTAAATATGGCACGAGTTTTATTGGATATGTCTTTTTCAAGTCCTAGGCATTAAATTATATTTGACCAAGAACGTATAGTTTGGAAATGCAGACAAAGCAGGAGAGGATGATCATGATTATATAATGTATTGAGGTCACAAGAATGAGTTTTAATCACGTAACACATAATTATTTATCTTGTAAAAGATGCCTACCCCTATTGATAAGGGAGACATGTTTAATCTCAATTAATGTCTCAAGGATAAATTTAAAGAAAAAGAAATACGTGAAATTCTCTATGCTTCAACAATTGAGAATTTAATATATACTCAGGTTTATACACATCCGGATATAGTATTCATTGTTGGAATATTAGACAGATATTTAACTAACTTTGAGATAGAAATTTGGAAAGTAGCCATGAGGTTATTCAATGTTTATAGAGAACTAAGGATTACATGATCACATTCTGGAAAATCAGACCAACTGGAGATCGTTGGATATTCTGATTATGATCATGGAATATAACTGCAAAATATTGTTACTAGGCTGCATATTTTGGATAAATTTTTTTTTTGATAACCGTGGATGTCCGGGCCAACTTGCGCGTACCTCGACTAATCCCACGGGGCCCTAAAGTTTACAGCCATTTTTCACCTCAATGGCCCTGAGAGGATTCGAACTGGTGACCATTGGGGAGCAAACCCAAGGTCTGACCAATTGAGCTACCCCTCAGGGTTATATTTTGGATGAAATTGAAAGACCACTTAAGTTATTATGTGACAATAGCAATCTTATATTCCAACAGGAACATGACGATGTCAAAAGGTAAATATAGAAACAATTCAAGAAGTGCTACTATTTCTAGTTCTTAAGGATATGCAATTTTTTTTTTTTAAAGGTCACACTTTAAAGTTATGTTTCACATAGTTAAAGGAGTTCCACAAGTGCATAGGCTTTGTTTTGAACTGTTAGGGTGTTGCGGCATGTAAACTGAAACAAATGCAACTGGTTGTGCATGTCCTTCCTTTTGTAACGCATAGATGCAAAACATATTTTCATCAAATAATCTAACACTTCAAATTTAGTAAATTTTCAATCTCCCAACAGCATTAATAAAAAATGACTACACTGTTACTATTTAGGAAATATCAAGGACTCAACAGCTTGAACTCCATATTTTATGAGTTTAATGTTCAGGCTTTCTAGGCAATTTTGCTCTACCTGATAAATTTTACTAATCGTTCATAATAATGTTCACAGTGGCAAGTATTTGGGGTACATTAGCACTTCAGCTAGCAGATCATGAAATTTTGCCTTTTAACTATGTCTCCTATGCCGACGAGCTTCAGGTACGATACGCACTAGGGAACTACATAAGCAGTAGACCCATCTTCAATGGAATGAGGTAACTCTCTTTTGTATGCAAGTAGTATAATAATTCAAATCAATGAAACAGAAAAGTGCAGAAGACTTGAAAGGTGAACTAGTGAATAAGGGCTTGACACTTGCTCCCTTGCTCAAGTCTATTAATGAACTCAAAGAAGCAGCCATTAAAATAGGCGATGAGAGAAAGGTAATCCATACTTTCTCATCAAGGGAATTCACATTACTTTGTGAAAGTGGCCTTAACAGAAATACAATATTCTAGGCGCTAGAAAGAGGCAAAGGTTGGGCTTCAATATGGAAAGTTGACGGTCAGAAAGTGAGAGAGTTGAACGACAGGCTCATGATGACAGAACGAGCATTTACAGACAGAGAAGGACTTTCTGGAAGGTCGTGGTATAAGCATTTGGTACGTCTTACTCCAAAGCACAGATTAAACCACCATAAATGCAAGTAAAATTATTTGAGAAGTGTCTACTGGTTAAGCATAGGGTCTCACTACACTAATTTATTAGGGAAAAGAAGTAAAAAAAGGTAAAAATGATAAAACTGAAAACTAATTGATGAATAAGCACGAAAAAATTACACAAGTATTATGGTCAAGTGATAACCAGTAGGAATAGGTGGATTCTTACAGCTGGAATTCCACAGTTACCCGTGTCTTCACCAAACTAATTATATGTTACTCTCTCTCAGATCTATGCACCGGCAAAGCACAATGATTATGGTTCTAAGCCCTTCCCTGGGATAGATGACGCAATTGAAAAGGCGAAAAGCATAGATACTGCAGACTCATGGCATTCTGTACAGCATGAAATTTGGAGAGTCTCTAGGGCAATTAGACAAGCTTCACTATTTCTGAAGGGTAAATTAACATGAAAATCACAGCATTATACCTTCTGTTTGGCTTGTACTTTTCCTGATAACGCCCAAAAAATGCAAGTTCTCACATGGTTTCATGAAGTTTAAAGTTCTCCAGAAATTTAATGACTTTCTGATTGGGATCATTAACAGTTCCCTCATATTTAAACTGAAGCAAAATGTCAATAAACTGTAGAGATATCACATGTAGGGCTTAAGCCTTAGTTATAGTGTTGATAAAGATAATCAAATACATATAACTTCTCACATTCAATGGGAGGAAAAAATTCATCTTTATATGTATTATGTTCTAGTAATCTGAAGTCTAAACCATGATTATAAAGGCATCTCTAATTCGTGGCACTAAAATGGTGCAACTTTCACACCATCTTATTTAGGCATGTCCCACCCATTACCCCAAATGTTACGCCATATGAACAATGTTTCCTTTATTTTTAATTCTCAACAATTAATTTATCACAAGAAATATTTTATTACAAATTATACTACTACTAAAATTATTAAATTAAAATTTACATTTAATTAACTAAAATATTGCATTTATTAATAAATTTAAAAAGCATTACACTCAATAGTTAGTAGTTTATTGAGTAATTTTAATGAATAATTTTATTTTAATGTATTCAATAGTAAGTAATTTATTATTTTATTATAATATATTATAAGTGTTAATAAAAATAAAAATAAATATAAAATAAAATATAAATATAGTTAAATCATTAAATAAAAGGATATAAAAATGATATAACACGAATTAAAATTTTTTATAGTATAAAATGATGGGCAAAAAGGGAAATAAGAAAAAACTCCAAAAAAAATTGCACTAAATTTGGTGCAAAACTGTGCATTACACCAATTTGGTGTAATGATATGAAGTTGAGTTGGAGAGGATTTTCACACCAATTGACATAAAATGGCAAATTGACATAAGGATTGGAGATGTCCCAAGCATGGGAATCAATGGAGAAACACCTACATATAGGCAAACGCGAACATATAGATGTATATCAGCATGGAGCCTTACAAAACAAGTTCACAGAGAATAGATAGCCTCATCAATGCTAGAAACTGGATCTTTTCCTTTTCAACGGCAAAAAAATAAATTCTTGCTACAGAAGTGTAGTATACAATCAAGCTGCAATTCGATAATGTGGCAAGGGACAGAAACATAAATATAATTATGTCAACAAAATCTACCACGTATTTCTAAAATATAATTTACACCATAACCTGTAACTTACAATGTACAAGAACTACGAGTATGTTAAGATCCTTTACTTCCAAACCTTTATGACTCCATCTCTACCGCTTGATATTAGAAGTCTTTGGTTCAATTTCATGGAAGCCAAAGATAGTATAGAATCACGGTGACATCCTGCAGAATCTGCGACGGCAGCTGCAAGAATTGCTTCTCTAGTCAACCTGGTCGCTAAAGGTTGTCTTCTCATTTCCTGTTTGCATGAAGAACTTAAAAAGTAACTCGGCTATCTTCAATAGATAGGGGACAGGAAGTAATTGTTATTTTCGGTCACCCCATTTTGAATTAAAAAGAGACAATCGTGCAAATTGAAGCCAGAAACTTGTGTCAATAAAAAGGTAAATGAAAAAGGAAACAAAATCTTGTTTTGGAATTGATAGAGGAGATGTGAACAAGAAAAATCGCCATTTTTATCAAAGCCCCCGTTTGACACCCATTCTATTCTCATTCTCATTTTTTATCTTTCTTCATTTCAACTACACATTCTATCAATAAAATAATATTACACATAAACCCAAAAACTCTCCTTACTTTTTAACCACACATTCTTCCATCAATCACTATTACAAAACAAATTCTTCAAACAAAATGGGTGTCAAACAAGGGCAAAGTGATCTATAGCATGTGATATTTTAAAAATGTATGTTGTACAGACAACTTCTATAATAAAAACAACCGTCTAAAAATTTCACGGAAGAACTGGCCACCCAGATCCATTAGATAACTTCCTCGAGTTTCGAAAGCAAAGAATAAATAAGACGATGGCCTTATAATAGTAGGGGATTGACCAAAGTTTGAAAAGGCGAAACTAAGTACTGAGGCGATTTTTCTTCATGAGGCGATGCGTAAGCCTCGAGGCCTCACAAAAAACAAAAACAAAAAATCTGAGAATTATAAAATAATACAAAAATACATAAAAATCAAAGTTGGAGCATAGTAAATAGGATATATAGCCATTAGCATATTGAGATATAGGTCACCTAAAGAACTGCACTATCATCACTATTACTAGTATAGTTAATGGAACTATCATCAAATTTAATTTCCCCCATCATCTTCCTCTTTTCTACTCTCAATTTTTACAAAATCATCTCATCCACCAATTGCAATGTGACATCATTTTATTGTTTTGTTTAAGCCAAAAATGTCTTTTTAAATGGGCTCTTTTCTTTTTAAGAATGGTCCTTTCTGATTTCTTTTTGAAAAATCAAATTTTAAATGAAGCGCACGCCTCATGCTCTATGAGGCGCTCACCTTGAGGCGTGTGCCTTAGATTTAGAGGCGTAAGCCTCATATTTTTAGCTTAAAAAATACCGCCTCGAGGCGTACTACATGCGCCTCACGGTGAGGCGGGCCTCGAGGCGGGATTCAGTACCGCCTTTTTATACCATGGGATTGACAACTGGGTAGGGCTATGACACATAGTGCATCAACAAGTGACAGTGGCAATTCTTTAAAAGACTAACACATACCACAGCATCCCGATGACTAGTATTTAAGAGCATACATATAGCTGACAAATTTGTAATAGAAAACATTACTCCATTTAATTAACAGGAACAATTTCAACCTTGAAAATAAATGGTCATTAATGAAGATATTTTTTTCAAAAAATGTGGAAGACCAGTCCCTTTCTCCCATAAATGTATAACAGGATGGCTGAATCTACTTAACCAGCTCACACTTTTTAATAGAAGAGGATACAAGACACAGAAAGTGAAGGAAGAAACCATGTCCCTCCATCCACATTGAAACAACTAAAATAGTCAAAACATTTAACCTAGAAGTAAAAAGGAAAAACTCTGTAATCCACAAGTACCATTACATATAGTAGGTATGATACCAATTCAAGAATTCCTACCTCATTTCTCCAGTAGGCATACAACTACTTTTCAAAAGTGTTACACCACCAGAAAGGTCAATCGAAAATCCACTCTAGTACATTCTCTTGAAAAAAGAAGTTGCCATGTTGTAACATTTTAAGGAAGTGTATGCGAAAGGACCAGAAAATCCTGATTCAGTTATTTAAATTACCTGCACAACTTGCACTCCAAAGCTAGATTTTGTCTCATAAATATCATCATTTCCATCTCCTTCTATGGATGGTCCGCACACACAGTAAGTCTGGTTGGGGCTGCATAAATATAACGATCGAGATCAATAAGACATGCAGAATCATTAAGGAAAAAAAATAATGAAAGAAGAGAACCAAAAAAAAAAAAAAAAAAAAAACAACAACAAAGTTAAGTACCTGCAATGGTCCCACCTACGTATCTTCAAGTCAGTACCCCCCGTTAACAGATCTCCACCGGGCAGTGGAAGCAATGCACGGATACCAGGAAGACGTGAGGAAGGTTTACTTAGCTCATCAATCTTGTATTCTGAATTTAAATCTCTCTTTACGTCCAGTTTATTATTTGTCTTACTAGATGTTCTGGCCAAGACCCAAGGTGACTCAGAATATTCAGCATCACAGTCATTGTTTGCCGCCCTAAATACCTGTAAAAAAGAGACAAATGATGCATGAATGGAACTACTAGTTATTGGTTTTTGGAAATAATTTCAGCATTGGCAGATATGCTGACTAATGTTTTGTAATACGATATAATATGAATCTATTAAATGCACACAAATTGTCAGTCCAAACATTAAGAAAAGGGGCAGCCTGAAGTTATTAGATAACTTTGCATATTGAATGTTACTTCCAAGGGTACCATTGTAAGTTCAACACAAGCATTTTCATCACCTTAGGTCCTTTACATTCAGAAACCATCAGTAAGATAGTAACACTTTGAAAATGTTGCCTCCCCAGAAAAAAAATAGAAGAAAGGAAAAGAAAGAATGATTCATAACAAATTGGAAGGACTTGATTCTTTTTTCATCTTCCTTTATTTTTCCCTGCCGATTGACGTACTCGTGGGTATTCTGATACAAGGTAAATAAGATGAACCTTATTTTAGTAGCTATGTAGGACCCAAATAATTTAATTTACAGTCATAGAATTCATGATTTCACTTATGGGCTAAATGGCATTACATAATCCGTTTTGTGAGAGATATTTGAAAAAGTACACCCATGTACCTGGTGACAACTCCCGTTTTCTGCATTCCAAAGAGATACTTCATTACAACCAGCTGCAACATAAACGAGTGGCCTTGTCGCAGCAGACAAGGGTGTACCAGGGGGAGGAATAAAAAGGCACATTCTCTCAATAGGGCACTCAAGGGAATATTTCCATGAGTTTACAAGTATACAGAACCTCAGATCCCAAAGCATAAGCACACCCCTTGATGATCCAGACACAAACCAGTTCCCACAAGGGTCTGCTACAAGAGATGATATATAACCATCCTTGGGTAACACTTTTTTGTTCCAAGCACTTGAACTCGTCCTTGTATCCCATAGATTGATCCCACCATTTTGGGTGCTGTACAATATCATTTTCCTTGTACCACTATCTGAACTGCAATTTACAAGGCTTAGTACAGCACCTTCTCCAACACCACTCTTTTCCACATCAGCAATACCTGAATACTTCTCCACAACATTGCCTAGCCCTCTAGAGATGTGATCGACAGAGAACACGTGTATCATCCCATCACTTGCTCCAACAACAACTTGAGAAGAACTTTGAAGCACAGTGACACAAAGTGCTCGACTTCCACCTAAGGAATAAGTGAGCTTTGACCTAAATGAGACGTCCTTCTCAAGTTTCTTGCAATCCCAAATCTTAACAGTAGAATCTTCAGACGCGCTGACAAAAAAGTTCTGGTCCAGCGACATATAAATATCATTGACAGCAGAGCGGTGCTCCTGGAGGTGTGCAACCAACACCCCACGAGGTTTCCACCCAGAATCATGAATTGTAGATGGCCATGCAAAAGATGACAATTCTGTCGATTCAGTAGAAGTGGAGTTAGCTTCCATTATGAGAGAACCGCCTTTCATTGCACCAGACGCCCCCATTTCAAGATATTTGTTATTGTTGCAGCCTGTTTGATCAGTCTCTCTGTCTTCTACTTCATGCACAACTCTCCGCATTTGTGTGCGGCCATTACCAACATGTATTGACCCAGAGACAGGCTTAAGATCTGGAACAGAATTGGATAAGCAAAATGATTTATTTATTGGATCCATCCAAGGCAAGGAGGAAGAACTAAAACCTAGAGAATTATATTGCAGGGAAGAATCAGATGCCACCGGTACAGTGCCTGCTTTTCGCTCATTCTCAAACTTAAAGTAGTACAAAGGTATGCCTTCTGGTGATTTATCTATAAAGCTGTTAGTGCAACTAATATGTGGCGACATAAACCCGGAGAAATGTAACTTTTCTGAGGCAAAAAATTCCTGGGTGTCTGACAGACTTGAGGAATCTTTTATTAAGCTTCCAATAGCTTTCGGCTTACCCTCATTATCATCAGAATCTGTCGAACACATTTGATGCATTGAGCTACTAATAAATGTGTGCCTTTGATTATCATTTAGTCCATCAGACCAACACTTCACTTGATCTAACTCCATGGCTGTCTTCTGGAGTAAGTTTACAGCTTCCAAATGCTTAGACTGTGATGAGTTATTGTACCAAATCTTTCTCTGTCTCTCCAGCATGTCTGAACTTCTGGAATTTTCTACAACTTGATAGTACAGCTCTCTAGAGACTGGCGGCTTTAGACACGAAGAAAGAGATTTTTCTGAGGCTAGAGATGCTGGTTGCCTACGGAGAAAGGGGCGTATAAATGGAACCAGAAAAACATAAGAATCCACTGCACCTAAGCTCTCACTGCAAGCTGCAATAAAGGTGACAGCTGATTTTCTTACCCATTCACTAGGATAACATAACAATGGAAAAACTCGTTCAATTATCTCAAGCAGGATTCTCTTCCGCAGAAAAGTACTTCTGCACAGCCTGGCCAAGCAATCTAATGCATTGACAATCACAGCCTCATTTATATCATTTAGTGCCTGCTCAATATAAGGTAAAAGATATTCCTCCACACTTCGTTGGCCAACAAAAAAGCAGACATAAATGATTTGCCCATAAAATACTGCTCTAAGCTGCTCATCTTGCTCATTCAGGAAAGCAGGAAGAATGGGTAGCAAAAAGTCATTACTCTGCCTCTGTCCAAAGAACCAACAAAGGTTGTCAATATCATGCAAGAGTGCTCTCCTGATATTTGGGGTTTGCTTTGGACCCATCACGAGCTCCTGAATAACCTCCGCAATGTATTTTCTCAACTGTGCAAGCAGTGCATTAGTAGTTAGACATTTTGGCTGTTCAGAACTCATGGCGTCTGGTGTTGATAACTTCTGGTTTAAATTTGTTTCATTAAGAACACCTGCTTCAGTCAAGCTTACAGAGTGCATTAAGAACCCATAAGAAGTCAGAGCAAGCTTAGATATGTTGCTGGCATAACATATTCTTACACTTTCCTCTGGATCATCAGGAATCATGGAAAGCATTGGAAGGATATACTCAGGAAAAATTTTGGCATCACTGGGAGGAAAATCTCTGACTAGAGGAAGAATGTCACACAAAGTCTCTAAGGCAGCACAACGGACAATGGCAGATGGATCAGAAAGCAGAGCTATAATGTAAGGAAGTATTCGCTGCAATCGATCTTCATCATCAATATACAAAGAACAATACTTCAGTAGTAGTACAGCACCCCTCCTCATAAATGGCAACTTGACATTGCGAATGCAAGAACAAAGCAGTGAGGCAATCAGAACCATTCCCTCACAGCTAGTAACATCCCGAGGCAATGGTAAAAACGGCATTCCGAAAGTGTCCGACTGATTGTCATAATCCGACATCAAAGAGCTCAAATCGGTGGTGGTAGTCGTTTTCAAGAAGGGAAGGTGACTTCGCTTAAATATGTCAGAGATAGTTTGAATTAGCTCACCAGGAGACATAGTACCATATTGCTTCTGATTTTGGGAATCTACAGCAGCAGCTACATTATCTGGCATTGGCTTTACATTGGAATGGCACTTGTTGTGTTTTACATCTCTGAACAGGATACTGACATCACCAAGAAGATCAAATTGATCATGAATTGAACCCTTCTCTGTCTGTTTGCCTTGGCTCAGAGATTCATCTGCTTGATTAAAATTTTGTTTTGCATCCATCTGTAGCAATCGACCTCGATTGTTTGAGGAACATTCCGATCCTGAACTGATCTCCTTGCTCGCCTGATTGCCCATCATTTTTCTCAGTATTTCTTGGAAATAGGTCTGGCATAATAGAACCTGCAGTTCCATTAGGTTAGTTATGAAGAAAATGACTAACTTCCAAGAACACAGACAAACTTCTAGGCTCTAGCTGTTCCTTACCCTTGCATCAGAGTTTAGAGGATTCAACCAGGAATAGAAGCTGAGGAGAAATGGCGAAAAGTAACCTGGAAACAAAACACCTGCATAGTTCTGCAGGTAGCTGTTCGCAGAGTTTCGTGACTCAGGATCCAATTGAATCATATGAAGAATCATCTCACGAATTCCTGAATCTGGGATCTGCACTTTTGCATTATAACAAAGCAATCAATAATTATAATGATGAATCTGGAAATTTGCAAGAGAGCTTAAAGGAAAGTTCTGGAAAGACCTATCCATCAAAAATTATACTGATATGGAGTTAATGTACCATAAGACATCAATAGCATACTATTGGACAAAATGAAGGTGGTAAGAAAAGGGAAGGCAGGCCCAAACAGCTTAAAATAAAAGGACAACAACATACACACTGAATGAGAAGGTACCTTTTCCAGATGTTGGCTAGGATCACATTGCCCTCTTCGATATGCAAGGAGTTGAGAGAGTTCAAACAATGGTTGACCTTCAAGAAAAAGTTCAGCAATTACACACCTGAAAACAGAAAATTGTAGAGTTTAGGCATCTGAAAACATAATAGGACTAAGTACCACAACTATAATGTATACATGGCATAGCGTAACAAAGTAATTCACCACGTTTGGCAATAAGCTGGTCAGATATGCTTTATATCCACACACTTTATAGAATCCACAAATTACTATCTACTTATTATCCAGACATTCCGTAGGACCCAGAGCTTATAAGCACTTAAAAGCACTATCAAACATGTTTTAAATCTCAAAATAGTCTTTCATTTATATATTATAGATATAAAAGAACAAAAAATTGCATAAAAAGATAAAGACACTCATTGGACCTCTTATGTATGCATTCATCGAAGACAGGTGAGTGTTTAGTTAGTTTTAAGTAATTACTTGACAAAATATTTGACAGCTTTTCCTCCCAGAACTACTTCAGTCTGTAGAGATTACTTTATCAAGAACTTCCATAAACTTTTCGCCACACCTCTAAATAAAAATTCAATAATACCAGTTTAACCCTTCCTTCTATGCTCCCAATCCTGCCAGCTTCTCCTGCCACCCCACCCCTGCCTCTGTAACAAAGTTTTTGCCTCCACTGGAAAAGGTGAAGGTGAGGATTTGAGATGGTGGGTGCAGGGGGGAGGAGAGAGCAGGTTGGAGGAGGTCGAGATGAGTCTGGATGGGAGGTAAGTGGAGGGTCTGTGGCAGTTGAAGGGGATGGTGTGTTGGGGTAAGGAGAAAAATTGGAGATATTTTCGAAATATTGGGGAATGTAGACAGGAATTTTCATAATTTTAAATTGGTTCATGAGTATTAAGTGAAGGTGGGTGTGGATTTTCGGGGTGCAAATAGAAGCTCCCCCTTATTGCACCAAATATAAACTATGCAGAAGAATATCCCAAAATATCCCCAGGAGAAATGAAAGACAGTGCGGAGGATAGTGATGGTGCAATGGCAGGGGAAATGGCATATTGATAACACTGGCAGAATAGCAACCTCATCCATGTCATCGATGCCTCTTGCTGCATTTTGACGTTTGCCTTCAAATAAGGGAGCATAGCATGCAAATGCTAACCATAGTTCAATCAATTTGTAAATAAATAATCAAACATTCAGAATCTTCTTCTAATAAAAATGACTTCAAAGTTAAAAATACTCACCCTACGGCAAAGATGTCCATAGAGGGCTTCAAAGGAGCATCTTGTGCCACTTTCATCTCAGTTCCATGCTCATAAAACCTCTGAAATTGATGAAAATATAGCTCTTATTATTTTGATATTCATGTCAACAATATAATTTTCCCCAAATTAGCATCAAGAAAATGGGTAATTCCCATTTGCGGTAACTATAATTTCACTTTTAGATCAATCAAGTAATTGTATTTCGATTATGTTCAATCTAGTAACTACACTTTAGAATGATTTTAGTCAGGTAATCAAATTTTAATTTGATTTCAATGAGGTAACTACGCTTTAGTTTAAATTTCAATTACAATAAATTTGTTCAATTTCATTAACAATAATACATGATGTGACAGTTCAATAATGACGATCACAAATAGTGAAATAAGTACAACTTCATTCAAATAAATAATGGGTATCATTTATCGACTGTTGTTTCATTAATTTTCGTCCGTCCAAGTGAAATAGAGTTAAGAGTAAAGTTACCACCAATAAATTTAAATTACAATTACCTAATTGAAATAGAGTTAAGAGTAAAGTTACCACCAATAAATTTTACCCGAGGAAAAACACAATCCAGCTTGTATATAAACTGCAACAAATCAGTGATGCACTTTCACTTAATTTTTACTGAAAAAGAAAAGTGTCCATATTTTTTTATGAGAACAACAATTTTTCTGTTATTGAAATACAGAATGCAACTGACAAGAGAACAAAGCATCTGATAGGAACCTGAACATTTTATAGGATCTTTCAACAGTAAAGGCTGAGGTTAGACGATGAAATTCACAAGAGGCAATTGGAACTAAAGTTGTATGAACTGAATTGTTATTATATGCAAACTGAGAATTACATTAATGAAAAAGGAAATGAGGTATTTGGCATTCGAGAGGCCAATTCTCTCCAAAAGGAACTATCAATTTCTCCCTACTGTTAATCTCCTAGACACGCCTATTTATTCTGATTTCCTCAACTAACTCTGCCAAGGTGCATGTGCTACTCTCTTATCAAATTCCCTGACTGCCCTTGCTCATTTCTTCCGCCTTTGGTATGTCACGTTTACTTTGGGTCTATCAGTACTTCCCCCCATGAGACCCACCTTGTCCTCAAGGTGGAAGGAAGGAAACTGTTGCCTTATCATGTCATAGGATTCCCAGGTGGCTTCAAGCGGTGGCAAGCCTCTCCATTGTATTAACACGTCCAAGCCCCGAATGTTGTCTCCCAAACCTGGTCGCACCCCAATAATGCATCTGGTTCTACTAACATTTCCAAATTCTCACTCAACTGCCTGGGTACTTCCTTCACGGCCTGCTCTGCCCCATTTGCCTTTCTTAACTGAGATACATGAAAGACAGGATGAATGTTGCATGTTGTAGGAAGAATTAGCTTATAAGCAACCTGTCCCACTCTCTGTCCCACAGCGAATGGACCGTAGAACCGCGGTGCGAGTTTCTCATTAGGTCGCGCCGCTAACGATTTACGGCGATAAGGTCTGATTTTTACGTACACTAGATCTCCCACTGCAAATTGTACGTTCCTCCTTTTAGCATCAGCTATGCTCTTCATCTTGGCCTGAGCTCGCAGTAGCTGTGCTCTCAATTCCTCCAAAATCTGATCCCTCTTTAGCAATTGTTGCTCGATTGCTGAAACTGGGGTGGATCCTTTTTCAAACCTCAGCAGATCCGGGGGGTTTCTTCCATAAACAATCTGAAAAGGAGTAGTCTTACTAGCTGTGTGGAAGGAAGTGTTATACCACAACTCGGCCCAAGGCAGCCAGACAAACCATGATTTGGGCCGTGCGGATGCGAAACAACGTAGATATGTTTCTAGGGTACGATTCAAGACTTCTGTCCGCCCGTCAGTTTGGAGATGATAGGCCGTACTGCGGTTGAGCTTGGTTCCTTGTAAGCGAAATAATTCTTTCCAGAAATGGCTTACAAACACCTTATCTCTGTCCGATACTATGGAACGAGGTACCCCATGTAGTCGCACCACTTCTTTCACAAAAATTCCAGCTACACTTGCTGCTGTGAACGGGTGTTTCAGTCCGATGAAATGTCCATACTTGCTTAACCGATCAACAACAACCAAAATGGAGTCCATAGTCCCTGATTTGGGCAGGCCTTCGATGAAATCCATTGCGACGTCCTCCCAAATTTGATTTGGAATAGGAAGGGGCTGCAGTAAGCCCCCTGGAGATAGTGCCATATACTTGTTCTGTTGACAGACTGCGCATTGGCTCACATATCTCTGAATATCCGCCTTCATTCCTTCCCAGTAAACATTGGTGGAGATGCGTCTGTAAGTTTTCAAAAAACCGGAGTGTCCCCCCATGGTACTGTCGTGTCCTTCCTGTAACATCAATGGAATCAATGATGAACCCTTCGGTAGAAGTAACCGTCCCTTGAACAACAATTGACCATTCACCATGGTATGATCCGGCCTACTCTGGGGGTCCTGTCGGACCTCCTTAATAATAGCTTGTAGATGTGAGCTCAGGCGGACTTCAGCAGCTAATGTATCCAGCTGCAGCACGGCAGGGACTGATATTGCCATTAACTCGGCGGAAGAACTGATTCTGGATAAGGAATCAGCAGCTTTGTTCTCACTTCCTGGACGGTACTGCACTTCGAACTGATACCCCAAAAGTTTTAGTAACCACTTCTGATACTCTGGGTTCACTTCCCTCTGCTCCAGTAAGAATTTCAAACTTTTCTGATCTGTCCTCACCAAAAATTTGTTGCCCAGCAAATAATGTCGCCATTTTTGTATTGCAAAGACAATTGCCATCAATTCCCTTTCATAAGCTGATTTGGTTTTCCCTTTTGGATTGAGCGCACGACTAAAGTAGGCAATTGGATGGTGATCTTGCATTAATACTGCCCCCAATCCAAATCCCGAAGCATCGGTCTCTACTATGAAAGGACGATTGAAGTCAGGAAGGGCCAGTACTGGCACTGAGGTCATGGCTGTTTTTAGATGTCTGAACGCCTGCTCCGCTTCTTCGTCCCAGAAAAAATTACCCTTGCGTAATCGCTCTGTCAAAGGCCATGCCAATTTCCCGTAATTCTTCACAAAGCGACGGTAGTACCCCGTAAGCCCCAAAAATCCCCTCAGCTCCCGCGAGGAACTAGGGCTAGGCCAGTCAATCATGACCTGTATTTTTGTCTGGTCTGCAGCGACACCTCTGTCTGAAATGCAATGACCCAAGTATTCCACTTCCGGTTGCCCGAAGCTACACTTCTTGCGATTGGCATACAACTGGTGGTGTGTAAGCAATTGCAAGACTTCCCTCAGGTGCTTCACATGTTCCTCCATACTCCGACTGAACACCAAGATATCGTCAAAGAATACTAATACAAATCGTCGCAGCTGCTCTTTAAACACCCCATTCATAAGTGATTGAAATGTGGCAGGGGCGTTAGTAAGCCCGAAGGGCATTACCAAGAATTCATAATGTCCTTCGTGTGTTCTAAAAGCCGTTTTGGGAATATCTTCAGATTTGACCCTAATTTGATGATATCCTGCCTTTAAATCCAATTTAGAAAAGATGGTCGCTCTGTGCAATTCATCTAGTAGCTCATCAATCATTGGAATGGGAAATTTATCCGGTACCGTTACCTTGTTTACTGCTTTGTAATCGACACAAAATCGCCATCCCCCATCTTTCTTCTTTACTAGTAAGATTGGACTAGAGAAAGGGCTGGAACTGGGCCTGATGATCCCTGATGCTAACATTTCCCTGACCAACTTCTCTATCTCATTTTTTTGACAGTGCGGGTACCGGTATGGCCTTACACTGATAGGCACTGTTCCGGGATGCAAATGGATGGCATGATCCTTGTCTCGTTGCGGGGGCAATCCTACCGGCTCTGCAAACACCTTCCCAAATTCACTTAAGACCTCTGTGATCATTGAGGGTATTTCCTCCTGGACTTTCTCAAACTCTATTCCCAGACTCCCAAGCTCTAGAAGTACACCCTCCCCGCTGTCTCTAAAAGCCTTCACCATTGCCTTCAAAGTAATCATAGTTTTGCTAAGGCTTGGATCCCCCTGCAATGTGATAGCCGTGTCCCCAATCCGAAATTTCATTGTGAGAGCCTTCCAGTCCACTTTTGTTGGGCCCAACGTGGACAACCACTTCATTCCCAGTATCACATCTGAGCTGCCTAAGTCCAGTGGCAGGAAATCTTCTAATACCTCCACGTTTTGAAGAGATAACCGCACTCCTTTGCACACCCCGGCTCCTTGCACCGCCAATCCGGTCCCCATAATCACCCCATACCCCAGTGTGTCTGTCCTTTGTAATCCCAATTTTTGTACCAGTTCAGCCGACACAAAGTTATGACTGGCCCCACAATCGATCAACACCACAACGTCCTTCCCCATAATTTTTCCCTTCACTTTCATGGTTTGAGGTGGAGTGAACCCCACCACCGAGTTCATAGATAATTCTACCATCTCCCCGGCACCCGACTCCTCCTTGTCGGTCATTTCGTCCACTAATTCCTCAGTGTCCCATGGTTCCTGCCGTTCTTCATCATAGATCAGCAATACTTGCAACTCCTTATTTCTGCATCTGTGCCCGATGGAGTATTTTTCATCACAACGGAAACACAAGCCCTTCTCCTTCTTTATTCTTAGCTCAGCTTCGCTCAATCTTTTAAAGAACGGGGTGGTAGCCCCTACAGCTGCTGGTGTGCGAGCGCTCTGAAATTTAGGGTTGGGATTCGGGACAGTGGGTGTGTTATGTCGTGCGAAAGGGAAGTAACTGTTGGAGCTGGACGTAATTTTACTTCTGGTTGGGCCTGATCCAGTAACATAAGCCTGTAGGGCCTGATTCCTTTCCTCAATTCTTTGAGCTAATTCCATAGTTTGGTCCAAGCCTTTGGGCTGCATTACTCGAATTTCGGCCCTAATTACTGGGCTCAGCCCATTTATGAAATGACCCTCTAAAATAGCCTCAGAAATGTCTCCAATTGGGGCTGCCAAGGTCTCAAAGGCGACCCTATACTCCATCACCGATCCTTCTTGTCGGAGAGCTAGAAACCGTTCTTCCATGGTTCCCTCTAAGGACGATCGAAATCGTGCCCTCATCAATAGCTTGAGTTCCTCCCAGCTTCGCATCCCCTTCCTCTTCTGCTCCCATTGGTACCAGGCTAAAGCCCCTTCTTCAAAACACAGGGCAGCCGTTTCTAATTTCTCGCCTTCCGTCAATTGATTCACGAGGAAATAGCGTTCGGCTCTGAAGACCCACTCGTCTGGATTTTTTCCAGTGAATATCGGCATCTCTAACCTCCTCCCTCTCAATTCCGGTCTCCAATTTCCGCCGGAAGCACCTCATCCCTCTTGATTACTCATCTCATGGCCAGGTGAAATCTCGGAATTCACAATGTACTCGGAGTCCTTTATTCCGTCTTGGACCTTACCCGTTTTTCCTCTGTCTCCTTCTTCCCACTTCGATCTCATGAAAAAGAATTGTTCGGAGATAATCGCCATATTTTTCTCCATGTTTTGTACCCTTTGCATCTCGACTTGCATCTTTTCAATGCCTTTTTGCACCCCTTCCAGTTGGTCCTATAATTTCTGTTGAGCCCCTTCTAGATACCCTACGCGATCTGATACATTCACCATCAGGATTGAACGCTCTGATACCAATGATAGGAACCTGAACAATTTATAGGATCTTTCAACAGTAAAGGCTGAGGTTAGACGATGAAATTCACAAGAGGCAATTGGAACTAAAGTTGTATGAACTGAATTGTTATTATATGCAAACTGAGAATTACATTAATGAAAGAGGAAATGAGGTATTTGGCATTCGAGAGGCCAATTCTCTCCAAAAGGAACTATCAATTTCTCCCTACTGTTAATCTCCTAGACACGCCTATTTATTCTGATTTCCTCAACTAACTCTGCCAAGGTGCATGTGCTACTCTCTTATCAAATTCCCTGACTGCCCTTGCTCATTTCTTCCGCCTTTGGTATGTCACGTTTACTTTGGGTCTATCAGCATCCTCTTGAGAAAATCAAGAAAATACAAGACATTCACCTTAGAATAGTCTAGGAGATAGAAAAACCCATGAACTACTTCTCTGTAGACACCGATAAAGATGCTACAGAAATTCCATATCCCACAAGTCAACTACTATTAGTTCTTTTCCTTCAAAAAATTCTGCTATTTCTTTTTTTTTTTTTGTAGAAATCACTGAGAGGATAAGACAATCGCTATTTCCAGTATACAAATGTTCCCATCTTACCAAACCAAACCCAATTGGCTATTCAACAACTAATCCACTACACCTACTAAAACCAAATTCCTGAAGAAGACTGACCCATAACTATCTTACAATGTCACCATGTAAAAGTGTTATGAACAATAGCTGAGTATAATGAAAGTATCCACGTGGATACATTCAAATCTATCTAATAATAGCTCAGTAGCACTGACTAATTTTATTGCATTATGCTAATTTATACTATGGTTAGAATTTTAACCCGTCAGTAATACAATTGCAGTCCACTCTTGCATGCCAACTCAAAATGATTGTAAAGATAAAGTACAAATAATTATTTTATTTTTTTTTTCACACTTGGGGTGTAGGAACATCTGATTGTTGTCTCTCGTTTTTTCTCTTCCATCAACTTCATAGCTTTTCACATGTGCACTTGCATTTGTTTATGGTAAGCAATTGAAGCTTTTGGCAATTACCTTGACTTCAATTCTTGTGTAGTTAAAAAATAAGAAAAAAATTCAATTGTGTAAAATCATTTTATTGAAGAATGTGGTTGAAAATGAGTTTTGAAAAAATGAGTTTTTGAAAAAATGGGGCTCAAACAAGGGTGAAATCACTAGTAGTATAAATGTGAATAGTATCTGTGAAGAATATTATAAATTGTATATAATAAACTTGTTTCTATTACAAAGTAAAAGACCATATTTATAGGGTTACAAATAACTGTAAAAGGAAATATTATGCAATCTACTATTAAGGAAAGTAATCCTACATTAAAAGGAAATATTATAATTGCAATCTTTGACGATCTTTGGAATCTTATTCAATATCCTTGACATCCCCCCTCAAATTGATGCTGGTAAAATCATCAATTTGCAATCATGAATTGACGACGATGACAATACTTGTGCCCACGAAGAAGAAATCCAAATCAAAGCAACCAAAAACAAACCAAATTTTCAATCCCATCAACTGGCCAAATATGCAAAACAAATTCCAGATTACCTACAAACTGCAAACCAAATTTTCAATTGAACTGAACCAAATTCCAGATGAACTGGACATATACTAAACCAAATTTCAAATGAACTTAACCAAATTCCAGATGAATTGGACATATACTAAATCAAATTCCTAATGAACTAAACCAAATTCCCGATGAACTAGACATATACTAAATCAAATTCCAAATGAAATGGACAAAGTTCCAGATGAACTGGACATACTAAACCAAATTCCAAATAAACTGGACCAAGTTCCAGATTACCAAAAGCTGAAGAAACTCCAAACAAACTGCAGAAATTGAGTTGTGGCCACCGGAATGTGATGCGACTTTGTAGGGATACATCCGAAAAGAAAATAAAAAAAGAAAAACAATATTTGTAGCCGGACGAGCGGCTCAAGGCCGCTCGCCGAAAACGAAATTCAAAGGTTAATTTGTTTAGGATCGAAACTGCTCTGATACCATGTGAAGAATATTATAAATTGTATATAATAAACTTGTTTCTATTACAAAGTAAAAGACCCTATTTATAGGGTTACAAATAACTGTAAAAGGAAATAAATATAAAAGGAAATATTATGCAATCTACTATTAAGGAAAGTAATCCTACACTGAAAGGAAATATTATAATTGCAATCTTTGACGATCTTTGGAATCTTATTCAATATCCTTGACAAAATCATTCTATGATTACCGATCAAACCCAACCAATGATTAGTGGAAATTTAGCCCCTATTTGACCCCTATTAAAATTATAATTAATTTCCTCTCTTTTCTTATCAACTACACATTCTCCAATAAAATAATATTATATGTAATTCCAAAACTTTTTCTTCTTTTTTAACAACACGTTTTTCAAAAGCACATTATTCTAACCATTACAATTTCAAATAATGGGGGGCCAAACAAGGGCTTAATATATTGATGAATGGGAGAAGCAATCCTTAATTAATCTTGTGACGTAAGATCAAGTCCATGTTTTGCAAATCTATAATTACTTATAGGCTGGTCAAACTTATTTTTATTCAAACACATTCCTTGAATGTGTGACCTCAGCATTTTTACTCACTTTTTACATTCCTTCGGAACCATTTCTTATAAGCCCTTAAAATCTTAGCCAAACAAACACTAAGGACATGGAGAAAACATCAATAAATGCATTACGTATATGAAACAAAAAAAAAAGTGCTGATAATGATACAAGCATTATGAACCTCGAGAAAATGAATGTATGGAAGATTTTCTAGAATAAAGTAAGCTCCTTTCAAGACACTGCTTAGCCTAAATTACCCTCAATTAGGCCAATAAAGGCGCCATTAAATGAGGCCTTACGAGAACAAAAGGGTAAGAGGAGGAAGGTTTAGCAATGCCGAAATTAGGAATCTAACGGAAGAGGGATGTGAAAAAATTGAGGTAACATAAAAATTTTAATTGAAAGCTCTGATTATCTGAATTGATGACGACAAGCAAATTCTTATTCAAATTAATATTCCATTAAAAAATATTTTCAAAATTTAAGAGTTGATGCTAGTGAATGTGTGCCTAAGAAAAAGAGACTAATTTGATAACTTTGAGAAGTGGGCAAAAATCTAGTCAAATAGATTGCTGGTTGGGAAGGTGGATAGGTCCATGTGTGACAGTGCATGTACTCAAAAGGTTATTCCATGATAGCGTAAAAAGCAACTTAGGTTGGTGCTTGGTATTCTTAATAAGTGGAAAAGAATAGAAAAGAGGTTTTAGTCATTGGTTTTTGGAATAATTGCCACACCTTGAGGATAAAGCTTAGCTTGTTGGTGTTAACAGTATTGTAAATCTCATAACAATAACCCAATATATTCCTAACTTTTTGAAATAAAGCATTGCATAAGATTATAATAATTATTTTTGTTCCAGTGTCCATAATTGATTTTGGGTCCACTTATGCTTCTCCTGCATCACACACATGACAAATTTCTATTAAGGTGTAGTTTAATGCATACAAGAAATAAAATTGATATAATATTTTCAAAAATAGTTTGATGAAGTGAAATTGTTAATCAATAAGAAGGTATAAATATTCTTGTGAGAGGAGAAAGTAGGTTGATTTAGGAAACTGAATGGAAGTTCTCTTCATGGCATCAACATATTTGAATTATGAACTCCATAGGAGGTAGCTAAAATATACCATACAAATCAAAGAGAAGTAGAGTTCTAGATTTGTATCAAGTTTTATGAAATCAAGAAAATTTGCTCATATTAATGTAAAAAGGTAGCAGCATTCTTAACAATAATTGAAAAAAACAGCTTGTCCATTTGCAATCCAACTTTTAACCTACCATAATTAGGAATTGGGACAATGGAGGGAGAGAACAAGCCTTATTAACAACAAATTTTGGGTTGGTTCATGAGTCCATCATTCTGTTCTATTTAGTGCTAGACATATTGGGATATCTTAAGCCACTTGATGCTTACCAAGTAAAATATGCCTTGTTAACTTTGGATTCCCTTACCCTCATCTTACTTGCTTCGTCAAAATTGCTCCTATGAAAATTGGCCTCTTTTAAGTTGACTAGCGTATGACCTAACCACCTAAGTTATCATTCCCTTAATTTATCCAACACTGCCTCAACTTATTTTTTGTATAACCGTGCATCTATCTTAACATTCTCATTTCTGCCAAGTTCACATATGGAAAGTTTGGTCTTAACAGTCCCAACACTCAAAACCATAAAACATAATCGGTCTAATCATTGTTCTATAAAAGTTCCCTTCTTGTTAATAATCAATCCCAAACACTTGAAACAATCACTTTTTAGAACAACGCGAAACTGATTTCAGTGTGGGAATAAATTTCTCAAATATAGAAAAAGGGGAAGGAGATGAAATCTCTTAGTAGATGTAGAACCACATTCTTTAGCCTCTTTACTACTATGGCCATACCGCTTGTCTACTCGTCTTCAAGGAGGTATTTCGAATATATTATTTTCAAAAAGTTCGATAACTATATATGAATATTTGAATTTATTATTTGCACTCCAAGCACCTCCAGACAATGACTTGTTCCATCTTACGCTTTTGCTCCAAATCCATGTTCTAATATCCCATTTTAAAACTCATAACTAGAATATTGTGAAGTCTTGAAGAAATAATGAAGTACAAAATATACAATTCAAAGATACTCATGCAAAAGATATAAACTTATTTCTTTGGCAATGAGTTCCACCATTATTGGAGGACTTTGAGAATAGCACTCAAAAGACAAGATACTTGACAACACTAGTGACTGCACTTCAACTAAAGGATGGTTTAAAAAAGAGACCACCAAACTAAATAAATAAATAAAAACTAAATGAATTAATACTATATCAAGCGATAGAATGAGGGAAAGGGATATAAAAAAGAGGTGACACTATGTATCAAATGATAATGGTAACTGATACAATATCAACAAGTGCATGTACATATAACAAACTTGTAATCCCTCAAGCACTCATGTTCAACATATATTTTAACTGGCAATGATACCACACAAGTTACAACAAGAGCTAGGAATTCAAGCCTCTTTTCAAAATAACAAATCTATTGAGATACCTCTCAGAATACAGAAAAATAGTTTCCTTCTCTCATCGACCACAAAATACTTTCATGTATCTTTTTGGACCCAAAAAAAAATTATGGAATCTAGAAGGAAAATCAATTAATCTAAAGAGGACAAAGTTCCAGACGGCAACTTTCGAAACAAATTCCATGAAGAAAGATCACCTAAGATTCAAGGAGGATGTAAGATGATTATGATAGAGCTGAGATGTAGATGTAACTTGTAAGATCACCACTTGATAACATAACATGAATTGAGCTGTCCATTTGCAGCAAAAATCTGGCAATACTTTGTCCTAACCTTTCCCCATATCCCAATACTAATACGTGCCCACTAAGTGCTAAGGACATTGTTGCATACATCATCATATTTCCCAGCATAAAGCCACTAAAGGAAAGTATCACATTAACGTCATCCTTTTGAAGCCATAATCTATTCATACAATTTAAATAAACAACATGAGCAACAGACCTCGGGTGCAAGATAACAGAGCCTTCTTCCACCAGTGTCAAAGAAAAAGGAAAAATCTGAGGGATCATCATGTGGAATATATGTTGGTTTAAATGATGCAAAATCAGCAAGATAAAGCCAGTTCCAGGAAGTCACCAGCACGTTCTCACATTTAATATCACCTGCAATAATTTTGAAGGTTTCCTCATGAAGGCTGATTATAAGAGACCAAACACTGTGTGGAAATCTCACCATGACAAACTCCATGCTCATGGCTCTGTTTCACTGCATGAAGCAACTGCAAAACCACGATGTCATGAGATGTCAATACCAACTGCTACTGCATCAAAAATGTTTAAGAAAGAAAAACACGAACCTGAAAAGCCAGCCATTTTTTTTCCACTATACTAAGAAAAGGTCGAGTGCTTAATCGATCTTGAAGATTATTAAAGAAGTATTGTCTCAATAAATAAGCAGCTTTATCAGTTTCAAGCCAAAACTGCAAAACAAACCAATGATAATAGCATTTACGGCAATATATAACACTGAGAAATAGTTAGTAGTGATCAGCTATCCATTTTCCAGGAAATCAAAACATAAAGCAAGTTCATAATATTTGAGGATGTCATATTTTGAAACTTAACATCCTTGATATACAAGTCCTTTTTAAAGTGAAATTTCAAAATATGAAGTATTAAAATTTGGCTCTCTACATTTTTACAACTTTCGCCTGAAAGCTGGAAAGAAAAACAAAAAGCATGCCAAGTTATCATAATATTTTTATTTATTTCTCCCTACAAAATGGTCTTTGTAACTTTAAATTTCCACAATAATAAATAGTACATAACTTTGATGTTTTTTTATTGAAAATATGGTTGGTTTATCCCTCCTAGATTTAGCAATGAATGCAACAGTATGACACAGAAGAATTCATGTAGCTAACTCCAATTTAATGGGAAATAAGACATAGTTGTTGGTGGTGGTGGTGACTCTTTTACTCTTTTCTTGAGCTTCTGAACCTTTGATCAAAATTCATCCTAACAAATTAGTGAAGTGCATATGAGCAAACTAATAATAATAATAATAATAATAATAATAATAATCGATTAATATTCTTTCTCCAAAATCCTATGCATGAATTCTTTAGTTTAGCAGTCAGAATCTTATTGACAATTACAAAAAGTGACTAAACAACCAGCTAAAAATTCTGAATGAAGTTCGTTCCCCTTCCCGTCGGCCACCCCCTCCCCTCTCCTCCCTTTCTCCAATATATGTTGACAACAAATTACTGATTAACAAGTTGCAAACAAGCAATTTATTTGAACAAATTTTGTCTCCTTCTCAATAGTACGTAACAAACTAATTACAAAAATACATATGCAATACTTCCACAACCAGCATGCAAACCAATTTACAATATTAGCACGCAAATGTGTTCATCAAATATGAATTCAATTATAAATTGCTAGCAGACGAAAAATTGAAAAGAGGAAGCGGGAAAAACCTGGAAGGGCCAAACGTGAGGGTGATCAAGGTTCGAGAATATGTCCCGAATTCGGGCAAGTCTTCGCTCGTACTCTTCCAAATCAATGAAATCACCCCTCTTGAAGTAGACTTTAACCAGCACCAGCCCTTCGTCATGCTTGCACTGAATCGATTTAAGAAACCGGCCCCTTCCCAATACTTCCTTCAACACCAGGTTGTACGACGACGGAAAATCGTGCAAATAGTACTCCGACGCCGATGACTGTGTCGTTCGCGCAATCTTATTGCCCATTTCTTCTTTATGATGAACTTTTGGATTGCTGATTGCTCAGTGGAGATGGTTTAATGGGAAACGTGAATTTGATTTCTGCATTTTGATTTGGGGCATGGGGAAGGATTGAGAATTGAGATCGATGGGAGTTGAAGAGGAGAAGCTTTTGGGTTACGTGTGCAAAGAACAGAGTGGTGAAGTCGTTATTTTATTTTTTTAATTGGTTCTTCGCAGTAATGTTTTGGGTAAAATAGATCAATGGTCACCGAACTTATATCCTTGTTACTACTTAACAACCGAACTTCGAAATGTAACTTATTAGTCACTAAAATATGAGTTTTGTTACCTATTTATCACTGACATGGAATTCGTCTCAGTACATTAACAAAATTTCACATGCGTCTAACATAATTCCAAGTTCGGTCGAGATTAAAGTCAGATTAAAATTGAAAAACTAACTGTTATTGTAGACTTTAATTAGACGAATAAGACTCAATAACGACTATATTTTTAATTTTAATTTGATTTTAATCTTTACAGAACGAAACCTAAACGACGAAGACATAAGTTCAATGACCATTGGTGAATTTATCATTAACGTTTTTAGTGGAATGGAAAGAAATTGTATGACTTCAGGAAGACCAATTTAGTCAGACGCGCACCATCTCCGTCCAAAATTGGGAAATTTAAGCGTTGTGAAAATAAATATAACTTAAAACAATTATAAATACTTTTTTTTTAATATTAATTGTTATTCTGTATGCTAAAATTTAATTTCTTTAATTTTAAGTTGAGATAATTTTGCAACTTAAAAATATATTAACAATGCAATATTTGTAAAAAAAAAAATGAAAAATTAAAAGATGAATAATGTTAATTTATGGAGGGATAGATGAATGGAAAAAAAATTAATTAGATTAAAATAATATAATTAATCTGATATCGTTTCTTAATCATACCTGAAGCGGAAATATATAATTGAAAATTTAAACTTTAATAAATTTAAAATTTCATAATATCGAATTAAATCAATCCAAAAATATGAACTCACTGGACTTAAAGTGTTAATTGGAAATCTAAGAAATACTATCTCTATATGAAAAAGAAAAAAAAAAAAAAAAAACTAATTACTGAAAGGCCAAACATGTTCAACCAAAATCACCTCAGCTTTCTTAGATAAAAAAAACTAATTACTGATATTTTAATTTAATAAGGCCAAACATGAACTTAGTTATCCCATTTGATCTAATGTGCCACGTGGGTTAATTTTAAGAATTTCTACAAAAGATGTTCATGTTGGCCTCGATGGTATATTTTATTGAAAATTCGAGTTTAGTAATCTTGTCTCTGTTTTATAAATTGGTTTAAATTAATATACTAAAAGCCTATCTGGTACAACTTAAAATCCAATTAAAATTAAAAATATGGTCGTTATTGGATCCCACCGTCCAATAAAAGTCAACAATAATGACTATATTTTCAATTTTAATTTGATTTTAATCTCTACCACACACCCTCTAATATTCGAATTTTTTGTATAAAAGATTTATACAAGCAGTATAACTTCTGTTTGGTAATGATTAAAATTCAAATTTTAATTCAATCAAATTCAATATTAATTTTAACTATATATTTCATTGGTCCTCAATTTTTTAACTACACATTTCATCATTTTTTTTTTATCAAAATCTATTAAAAATCTAATTTTAATTGCACCAAACAAACTGTGGGGTATAATCCTTCAGTAATAATGACAAACTTATCTAGTTTGAAAAAATAACATTAAAATGCATAAAATATTTATTCAGCCAAAATCACCTCAGCTTCGTCTCTTTCCCCTTCTCTGCATATGACATTTCCCGTTCACAATACATAGATCTTAGGCCACTGAATCACTCAATAATTAGATCGATTGCTCCAAAGCTAATTCTATATAATTGATTGCTACGTTCAATTTTCAAATTTAGAAAAATAGAAATCTACAGCATTGTTTCGTGTTTATAAATTACAGGTTTTGATCGATTTTAACGCAAAATGATCTCATAATTAATCACAGATGATCCACCAATCACCAGCAGGTAAATCTAAACAAAAACAGAACGAATTGAAGATATCCATAATTTCAACGAAGTATCAAATTTCACGATTTTATTAAATACCGCAGTTCAGCAATTAGCAGTGATCAAAGTGGAAGAATATTTACATGATGATCTCAAATTCATAAAGCAAAATCAGTCACGGAAGTCGATCGAGATTTAAGCTTCATTGGTTACGGCTTTTTCAGGCTCTTCAAAGATTGGATCATTCGCATCAATAACCTCCTTCTCGAACGATCCAAGTTCCGCCGAGGAATAGCCATCGCCGGCCCAAGTGAACTTGCCGCCATGGCCACCTTTCTTCGGCGATCCGTTCATTCCGGAGCCGGATTTCCTCTCTTTTCTCACATCTTGTCCACCGCCCTTGCCATACACTTTTGAACCCTTTCCCGTGTTCTTCATCCTCTCCAACTATCTCTCTATATCTACTGAAAACTGAGATTATTGCTACGGATAGTGACGAGCGGATTGGCTTGATATTTATAGTGCAAGCGTAATGGGTTGAACTGTGGGCTTATCACGTGACGTGACGTGGGCATGAAGAAATGGATAAGAACGAACTATTTAATTATTAATTTTAAAAATCTACCTACTTTCCATTATTTTATTGTAAAGAAGGTTTTAAATTTTTCTTGTTTGTTTTTACATCTTCAATTTATTTTTGTCTTTTTCTTATACCAAACTTTCAATTTTGACTATTTAAATATATGATGGATAAATAAGTCTTGTTACGTCGTTCTAGTGAATCTATCCTTATTAATTAGATTCATTATCTTACAATTAGTCTCGATACTTCAAAAATTAAAAATCAAAATATTAAAATAGTTTACTTTATTAAATTAAAATAGTTTAAACTTATAGAAAATAATATCTAATATTAATATATTAATAATCAAGTGCAATTTAAGTTAAATTTGAAAATTAAATAAATGAAAGAATGAAGGTGAATATTACAATTTAATTAGTTGTGATTCAAAATCAAATTAGTCAATTAGACATACATTTGAAAATGATTTTGATGAGTATTTTAACATTTTTTTCTATTATGCCACTGTCCCACATTGGAAGTTTATGAAATTATTGGAGTTAAGAGCATATATAAAATGCACAATCCCATATTTGAAGTCTATGAAACATTTAGAGAGAAGTACATCTATAAAATGAGCATGACATCCATTAATGGGCATTTGAATTGTAAATTATAAAGCACATTCATGAAGTTAAAAATTCTTAATAAAAAAAAAAATTGGGAGAACCGCTCAAAATCATGACCGATTCGACGGGTTTTAAATGATTTTGTCAATAATAAAAAATCGGACATGATTTCGCCCGGTTCCCGATTTTACCGGCCGAACTAGCTCGGCCGGGCTGGTTTTGACAACATTGTTAATATAGTTGCACTTATTTTCATTTCTAATGTTTAAAAATTAGACACAATTGTAATAAAGCTTAATTATATTTACGCCACAATTTTTAATTGTGCAAAAATAATGTTGAAACTATATAAAGTTTAATTGTATTCACACCATGATTTTTTTAACGGCAACATGTTGCAATAAAGAATTTCAATATTTGTTCATTTTGGCACTCGTATTGCCAACTTTTTCGTCTATTAATTAGCACATTTTATCTCTTATGACAACTTTTGTCCAAAACATCAACTAAAAGGGTATAAAAAAAATTTATTCGCTCTTTGTATTTTAGGATAAGAAAAACAAACAATAATTTCAAAAAGTACGACAAAATTCTTGCCTCTCATTTCAAAGTATGCTAACAAAAATTTTGAACATCAATCATTATTACATTTAAGATGTATTAAATAATTGAAAGTTAAAGACAAATTTGCGATGAAAAATAATTGAGACATAAATGAGCAAAAATTGAGGACGCTAATTACAATTATAATGCGGTGAAGATAATAAAAATTGTAATGTGTATATTATACCCTTATACAAACTATTTTTCGCTGGTTTGTTTCACTTTTAAAAACTATGATTATCGAGAATGAAAAAAAAAATAAAAAAATTTCCTGCTTGATTTCCATTAAACCATTTTTTTTTTTGAGTTTTGAATAGTATTTTTATGAGAACGGGTGGTTAAAAAGTAGGAAATTTTTTTGGATTTACAAGAAAAATATTTTATTATGTGAATGTGTAGTTGAAAATAATTCTGTAGCAAAAATTAAAATAAATTAAAGGGTGCCAAAAAGGCTAAATTGTTAATTCAGTTTTTTGCATGAAAATGCAAATTCATTCGAATAAAAGAGACTTCGAAATCCTTAATAGTAAGAGCATCGCCAATATTAATATTGATTGTATAAAAAATTTGTCATACGAGCAAAATAGATAATATGCATGTTTGAACCCCATTTTTGGGTAAGAGTGCATTTTTTAATATTAAATTGACGGAGAATGTTTAGTTAAAATAAAAAATAAGATTTTAACTTTGCGTGTAATATTATTTTATTGAAAAATGTGAGGTTGAAAATAAAAGAGAGAGAAAATGTATTTTGGAAATGGTTAATTTCATAACCGGCCACTGAAATTTAAAACTTGCAGATGCGGTCACTGAAATTTCATGCGCTTTCACAAATGGTCACTGAACTTACTATTAGAATTGTTATGATGTTAATTAAAACTTAAAGGACCAAAGCACGTGAACATAGAAATTTGAGGACCTCAAGTACAAATTTCTTTCTATTAAGGTCCAAACCCAAACAAAATCTTCACAATTCTTGAGTCATACAACAAAATGCATAAAAAAGCAACAAAATTCACAAGTTTTCTATTGATATGTATCTATTAACTTGATTTTATTCGTTGGTCAATAGTTTTTATATATAAAATTATTTAGTTATTTTAGTTCTTATAATCTAAATGGGCCCAAAATTTCAATAAATCATAACTTAGGCAGCAGAACCAACAGAAAATCTGTAGGGTTGAGTGGACGTGACAAATTAATTACTATCTTAGAGGCTTCTCTCCTATCAAAATACTAACATTCCTGTAGTATTTGTTTGTTGATGCCATTGCTTTAGAAGATGCCAAAAGCACTGTGGCCGAAGAAGTGTGGCTAAATTTAGAGTCGATTATACAAATATCTTTTCATTACTACCTTGACGATAGTCGAATAAAATCAACGCGTTTTCGACATAGTCCTTTTCATTTGAAGATAGGAAAAAGAAATAGACAAGAATCTGGTGCTAACTAATTCATCCACTCTGTACTTTCCTCAAGTTTTCTACTGTCTACACCTTTTGGACTCGATAGTAATATGAACTTGACCATACAGTTCCCTTCTTTTTTCTACCCCATTTCCTAAGTATCTACAATATAATTTAAGCATATAATTTCTTCTTGTACAAGAAAATGTGGTTCTGGTTTTCACTAATCAGAAAATGAGATTCCCACAGCTGAAATCTGATTGGGATTATGACTTTTGATGCACTCTGGAACCAGATTCCACCTACATAGATTGGTGTTCACATCAGTCGCTGGAATCTTAAAACTCTTTTGATTTTGGACTTCTAGTGCACTCTGGAATCAGATACCATTGCTGTTATGTAACGAAACACTGGTCCTGTCTGAGAGAAGTACAACAACGACAAATCAAGTCTCGTTCTTGATAAAACATTTTCTCCACTTCATTCAGTTTTTCTGTTAAGACTAAACCTAATCCCAAACGCGAGAGCAAACAAAAAGTAGATACGCACAGACAGACGAACGTAAGTGTAAAGCTTCATTATGAGAGTTACGTCCACTCAACCCTACAGATTTTCTGTTGGTTCTGCTGCCTAAGTTATGATTTATTAGTAATTTCAATTTTTGGACAACTTCAATAAAATTTCATCCAAACTTATTCATTCCAGATTTTATCTACGATTAACAAAACTTCACTTAAATTAAGTAGATATTGGCTCTAAAAATAAATAAAAAAATAAAAATCGAGGCCCAGATATTTGGAGCCTTCTTCTTCTTCTTCTTCTTTTTTTTTTTTAAAAAAAAAAATGTAAAACAACCCACTTCTAGTGAGGCTTGTTTTATCAACTAGTCAATGCACGTGCAAGGCACGTGTCGTAGTGTTGTTGGCTACGTAATAGCGTGAAGTGATTTTTGGTTATTTTTGAGACATCACTAACTCCAAATGAAAAGTTAAAAATAAGAAGATAAGAAATAGACTGATGACAAATTGAAGAATAAAAAAGTGTACTTTTAAAAAAATTAAGGCTGTAATTTTTAACATGCTCACAAAATGCAAAATGTAATTAATTTTTTGTCGTGAAACTTCAAGTTATTACCTTGTGTTTATGTTGTAGGTCATCACTCTCCTAATCACTTACAATTATTCTTATGGCAATACATGGTAAATGACTAAATGTTAGTGCTAATGACTAAGCTTTCATGTGCCAAAGGAAAATTGCAGAAAAACATTTTAGGATCAATGTACTACAGGGAAAAAAAATGAGAAAGCAGTAAAAGAGAAGAATTTTTAAACGTGAAACAAATAAGACTGAAATGGTATACAACAAGATAAGTACTTCAAAGTAAAACAAACATGAAAATATAAGGAAAGATGTCTACCAAACAAATATACGAATCAAGTCATATTTTATTTTGTTCTTCGAAGTCATATTTTGAGCATGTTATCCAATTACGTTTATGATTTATGATGAAGGACAATTTCGGGTGTACTCTCAACTATTGGTCCTTCAACCTTCATTAAGGGTACATTTGGGAAAAAAAAAACTAAACCACAGAAACCTTGAAATTCTATTGAGCAATACCAAAAACTAATATTTCAATAAAATAACACTCAAGATTATCATAAATGCAATTTAATTTTGGGGGAAATCACTACGAATTAATTCAAAAAATAAACAAAGTCTTGCTCCTTGAAGTTCATTGACTACGCTATCACCAGGACCTCCATTGTTGATGAACTCTTCGCGGACTTTGCTGATGACGTCCTCGATGACGTGTACATAAACATTACTGGTGGTGGAGCTTGCCATATCTCGAGATTTCTCGATATCGGGAAAACTGAAATTCGAGAAAACGAAATGGAAATTGTCAAAAAATCTATCGGTTTAATCGAATGAAATGCTGGGAATCGAATGCGAACATACTGTGTTAGTAACATATTATTATTGTATTTTCATGCCAATGGTAATTAAACATTTGTGCAACGACAACTTGTGAAGAGAGATTGACGACATAGTTCTCACCAGTTAAATCATTTATTGCACTTTGGGCATCCTGAACAAAAAATCAGATAATTGAATTTGAGTAGAAGGAAGTCAGAGTATAAAAAACAAAGTCAAACATAAGGCAAGGAAACATACCTGCTGATTCCGAAACGAAACAAATCCGAACCCCCTAGAACGTCCAGTCTTTTGATCCCACATAACCTTAGCATCACTGCAAACAATGCAAGACACTAAAAATATTTGGAAACAAACTAAACAATTCATTAATCAGAAAACAATGGTAAACTATCTTTTTTACCAAAAAATTCAATATATGCAAGGGGAAATACCAAGTTTGAACTCATTTTAACCACTATATGGAAGTTAAATCGAGAAAGGGATCGTGCACAAGGAAAGAGATAGAGGTTCTTACGAACAACTTGGGTAAACAGAAAAGCATGCATGCAACATGGCATCAGTAACTTCAGGGCTGAGATCACCAACAAAAATGTTGTAGTGGCCTTCATAGAAGGTATAAAATATTAATACACCAAGATGACAAGACAGCATCTTGTTATATGCTAAGCAACTAAGAAACACAGTGAGAAGACATTATTAGGAACCTACTTGATGTGTCCTCTCTCTGACCACTGGTATATGCCCAGTTGACTTTGATAGGCTGCCCAAACCTGGAAATCACGGGATAAGATATTTATCTACGTCACTTTAGAAATTGAATCTATGATAAGGGGGTTAATATATAGAGCCGGTTATCCATGAGAAAAGGGAGAAGACTTCCTACTTACAGATGCCTTCCATTAAGGCTTATAATAGCAATGCTGGCTGATCTACGATCAAAGTAGTGAATAAACCCATAGCATGACTGCACAGAGCACAAGAGAAGATAAAACAACAATATCTCAAGGCACAGAAATCCACGTCAGCGCAGAGTAACATAATCATGGGAAACAAGATGCATGTGAACAAAACCTTTTCTTTTCTAATAAGCTTGCAGCCTTCCACAGGATCAGTACTTGCAAAAACCTCTTGAAGAAGTGGTTCAGTCACCTGTGTGTGAACGTTCCCAACAAACCTGAAATTTAAAAGAAAATTCTAAGATGTTTTAAAAAGAAAATAAAACAAAGAAAAATTGATGAATCTGTAAGAATCTCAAGATATTACAACGTGACATGATAATGACTAAGAAAGCACCAAGGCAATTCAAACATATAATAATGAACACAAAAATCTTCCAGAAAAATAGAGAAGATCTATAAAGACACCAACAATTTAGATGGCTCTAGGTTTCGTAAGGTAGATAGGTCACAAAAGGCATGCAGCAGAACTTTATTGGAGGAAAAATTCATAAAACCATAAGATATTTGGAGGGAATTTGCATGAATATGCAAATGAAGCGAGCACACAATAAAGATAAAGAACAAAAAATTAAAATAACAAACATGTTAACAACACTCAGACACTGCGGTATGTATTTGGATCAAACCCCAGAGGCAGATTTCCACTTGGGTTTGGCTCAATCTGCAACATAAAAAGTCAAAGAAGAAAAATCTAATAAAAATAAACAGGAAAAAGCTTCCCAATTTATCTACTGCTCACAACAACCGTCATTCCCATGGGGAAAAAAACTATAAAATTAATAACATCTATATATAAGGTACCACTGACATAATGTTATAAATGGAAATAAGAAGAGAATATTTGAAATGCAACAGCGATTTCTCAATGAAGAATGGTGTAAAACTGCAAATTTGTTCATTTTTGAAAAATAAAACAAAACCTGTACCAAACAAATCAAGAAATCTTTGAAAAACCTTAACCACAGTCCACATATTGAGAAAATTACTCTTCTAAACTTCTCTCTCTTAAGTCTCCAATCAGGCAACAAAAAGTTAGTTTGTAATAGAAATTCACAATTGAAACTACATAAACCTTTATCCTCCGGTATAAACAATACCAGCCAATGAGGTGTCATTGCTCTAATTCCTGTTCTCTATTCACGAACATCAAAAAATTATTCCTGGCACTCGGTTCAAAATACTTTATCAAAGCAAAAGACAACCAATATCACAAATAGTTGCAAGACTGCTTCACACAAATGATGTTAGAATCCAATACTGAAAGATATAGAAGTGAATCTCATGAAAGTTAATAGTTTTCTAAATAAAGTAGAGCTGATACCAAGAAGTCAATAATTGCGAAAATTAAGTAAGACCTTAAATTGCAGATTAAGAGTGCCCTCTCTATTTTCTTGCATGTCATATCCGCAGCATGCACGATTCTACGATGAGAGTGAGTCCCTTCCCTTGCCTTGTGCAAATTTCCATCCTCCCCGTGATCAAAAGAAGCACCCATAGTCCCATAGCAATCAATTCTCTGATTCTCTCAGGTCCCTCGGTACACACTACCTATAAAATATTGCCAAAAAAAAAAAAATTGATTAAAATCTGAAAATAAGCCAGTTTTCAGACAATGTAGGAACTTTCGTATAATTAAGGAATGAGCAGATGAGGAAATGCTACAATATAAAGTATTATGAAATTTTAATTTTTTTTTTTTTTTTTTTTTTTTAATAAAAAACAAACAAATGTTGTAAAAACACATATTTAAGAATGATCTCTTTAACTAACCTTGTGACTGGTCGATGAATGGGAAAGGCAGGATTCTTATTTCCATTAGCATTTCTCAAACCACCTAATCGTCATCAATAAATCACAAGTATCCTCTTTTCCATGATCAGAGTTCTATCAAAATAATTTACAAAGTACAGCCACATTTTGAAAACGACTAAAATCAATATCAAGTGCCATTTTTCATTCAAACTTTTTTTTAAACATTATACTACCTTGAATGCTTGAAGGCTAAATCATGCCTCGAAAGTTATCATCTGATCTATCCATCTTGATTGTCTTGCAAAATAGCAGAAAAAAAAAATGAGAAATCAAATTCAACATATTAAAGACAGCAAATGTATAAATCGTAAAAAAAATCCCAAAGAACTTCGGTAATCATAAACCCTCATCTATATCGACATAAACTAATTCTTGCTTGCATTTATTTAGCAATAAATGTAGTACCTTACATCACATTTTCTCTGTGATATTTCCCATTTCATCCTAAAACATAACTAATTCTTGCTGCATTTAGCAATAAATGTAGTACCTTACATCACATTTTTCTCTTATTTAGACCAATTTCACACAAAAAAATTCATGGTTCCACAACTTTCCTTTTAAAAGCAAGTTGACAGCACTCAGTTTAAGCTTCATACAGAACTTAACAAATAGAACTTCAAATTCAATTCATTCCAATTTGAATCCCTGGTGTACCGATGCAATAAACAATGATGCAAGTTCAGAGACACATTCAAACTTAATTTAAGCTCTTGTTACATCTTATTCCAAATTATTTTTAGAACCTCAATAACTGACAACTTCATTTTGAAAAATTATGTGAGATCTGCAACACGTACAATTATTATATTTCTTAGGCTGGAAACAAGAAAATAAATTAATCCATTAAAAACTAAAAAAAAAATTGTGGATTCCACAAATGACATAGTTTTACCTAAACCCCATTTGTTACCCATATAAACTTAGCTTATAAGAACTTTCAAATAAATAAAAATACAAAATTAATTTTTTTTTTTAAAATATAGAAAAAACTTGAGGAGGAACTCATGGTTTTAAACATGGAAGGCTCTGGTATTACAGTATCTTCAAAATCTTTTAATCACAAACATCAAACTAAGCGCTCACGTATATCAATTGCAGCAAGTGAAAGGCAATGATACTTTTTGTTTTTTGGAATTGAATTTGTGTATTTTATAAAAAATCCGACATCAACCATTTTATTCTCCTTCTTGAAGTTAGATATAATCAAATAGCCAACCAATGGTGTTTCAAGTAATTTTACAAAGAACTTGAGCCAGAATCCAGTCAAATTGGCGCATGCAAATTGCAAAATCTCCATACACTCCATAAATTATATTAACTACTATAAACCTAAACGAAAATCAAATACATTTGCACCCCAAAAGATAGAGAGAAAGAGAACAAAGAAACCTTCAATTTTCTCATGCTAATATTTCACCGTCGACAAATCAACCTCACTCGCAGGCAACATCACTTTCTTATTTTCCTATCTAATCTAGTAGACAATGAAAGATTAGACCACAATGTTAGAGACGAAGAGGCACGAATTCGATTGAGTGAAAAAATCTTAACAAACTAATATTCTTAAAAAAAATGCAAGGATCAATCAGAAGTATCTAAAAACAAAATTCAAATCAAGCATTAGCAGACAGGAAAAAACCTTTCTTTCTATGATTGTCTTTTCACTCAGGTCGAGAAAATAACAAATGGAAGACATCTAATGAAAAATTAGTGTAAAGAATGAAGGACAGAAAAAAAGACACAAAGTTGAAGATGGTCCCAACCTCACTTTAAATATTAGCACCACACATTTTTAGATTGGGCAGCTCATGCAAAAAATGGAGAAGTGGGAGAAAAAAAAAAGAATTACGACTATGGCAAAGAGTGACATGTGGAGCCAACTCCCTAGGATATTTTATATTAGAGTGATGATGATGATATATAGTGAAAGAAAAAAAAAATCCGTGCAACACGTTGGTCTCCATCCTATTTTTTTTTTTTTTAATTTTAAATCAAAAACTAACCTCAAACCCTCCCAACAAATCCTTAAAATTAATAATCATCCATTTTTCATTATTCATAGCATTCCAAAAATCAACATAATAAATCTTATAAATCACAATTTATAAATAACAAACATACTATACGTCAGAGAGTTAAAATTTAAACTGCAAATTATTCATAGCAATTCAAAAATCACAATAATAAAAAAAAAAAAAATCTGTAAAAATAATATTTAATAACTCAAATTTAAAAATGTAACCAACCAATTCAGACCCAAGTGAGGATACATCCCAAACACAAACACTTCCATCATCTAAAGCTTCATGAAGAAAGAATAAAAAATACATTGTGAAAGCCGAACACTAATATAAGCTACGCGCATGAGGAGATTGTGATTCAAAGCATCCTGTGGTAAGGAACCACTAACTCCAATCCAAATCAGAAGCAAACTTTAATACAGATAGCACTTTCAATAAGATAAACCATATATCGAAGTGGAACAAACTTACTTGATGGTATCAGAGGAATTGTTCATATATGAATAGAATAATTGAGGAATAAGTTCCAGCTCTTTGGATGCAGCTTTACCAGAAGCTGAATAAAAACAAAGGGCAATGCATATTCAGTAACAGGTAAATCTACTTATAAGAAAATGCAAAAAAGCACATGACATAAGCAATAAATAACAAAAGAACACACCGACAGATGTCTCTGCATCTTCATGTCTTCTTCTTCCATGATTGATTGAGCTCTCCAATCCTTTTGAAGCCGGAAAGTTCAAGGATGAGTTTAGAAAAACGGCGGTCCATCCGGAGGACTGCGTAGACGAATAGTTGATGATGAAATCCCTGACGAAGATGCATCTGAACTTAATGTTTCTATTCCGGGGGCAGCTACTGCAAGGAAGGGGAGAAAATGGAACAAGGCAAGCCGAAAGGCTGCTAGACTTCAGGCAGCTAAAGATACTGCACCTGTGAAAGTAGAAATTATGGAGGTTGATGAAGATGGCATGTTAACTGAGGAGTTGGCCTACAACTTGGCCATCAGTGAAGGTGAAATTCTTGGGCATTTATACTCTAAGGGAATTAAGCCTGATGGCGTGCAAAAGCTTAGCAAAGACATGGTGAAAATGATATGCAGAGAGTATGAGGTGGAAATCATTGATGCTGCCCCTGTCAGAGTGGAAGAAATGGCAAAAAAGAAAGAAATGTTCGATGAAGACGATATGGATAAATTAGAACATAGGCCTCCTGTTCTGACTATAATGGGTCACGTTGATCATGGAAAGGTCAGGTTACTCAATTTCTTCAAAGTTTTAATAGATGCTTTATCATTGCAAGCTCCAGTTAATGGGTTTTTCTCCATATGCAGACAACACTTTTGGATTACATAAGAAAGAGCAAGGTATGCTGGTACCATGACATCACTTCTTGTTTTTATTTTTCCATAATTAATATTTGATGACCTACAACATACTGGCAACATGCGTTATAATTGTTAATATGTTTAGGTGGCAGCATCTGAAGCTGGTGGGATTACACAAGGAATTGGGCCGTATAAGGTTCAAGTACCAATTGATGGCAAGCCACAAACATGTGTTTTCCTTGACACTCCTGGACATGAGGTTATCTTATTATTTTGCTTGTGTTTCTTTCTTAAGGTTTATTCTTGTATTTCTACTCATTTGTTCTCTCCATTACATATGCATTTTAACTGTGTCATGAGATCAACTCCAGGAATAACTTGGTAGCTCCTTTTAGTATTATATACTAATGCTTATATCCTTTTTCCATAGGCTTTTGGAGCAATGAGATAGGAGGAGCATTAAAAATTTCAGAATAACAATTGATGGGCAGAGCAATACAAGTAAACTATATAGTTGAGTGTTTATGGCAGGAACTTTCTGAGAAGCAAACCTAAGCCAATTAAGTATACGGTCCTGATCTTTTACTTGCATACAAACAAGAAATGCAAAAAAAGCATGTCAAGATGTAGACAAAATAAACTTGAATTTGTTATCATTATTCAATTGAAACAATTTTCCTAGTTTAGGCCTAATTATACACTAATTTTCCACTTGGTGATTTTATCAAATACCTTAAATGCAATCTATTTTTCCAAAGAATTGAAGAGATTAAGTTTTAAATCAAGACACAATTTTTGCACTTCACAAACATAATCAACTACTCCACAATCTAACTAAGCCCATACTCCTCAATCATTCAAATTTGACTTCAAACAATAAAATATCAATTACCTTAAATTATGGGAAAAGGAAATGAGGTGGTTAGCATTCCTTGAATTCTTCATTAGATTGATCCAATGAGTGGAATCACAAATTGATTGATGATTCTTGTGCAAAATAATTGTCGTGTGTGTTTATGTGTGATGGAACCGGGTGAAAGATTCTCTCAAAAGTGCACTCCCAGAAATATACTGCCTCTGTTCCCTCCGTGCGCAACGGAGGCACCGCCCGTGCCTCCGTTTGTCACGGAGGCAGTCCAGCCGTTTTTTTTTTCATTTCCTTTACACACACGTACGTACATACATACATACATATATATATCCAAACAAATCACACCTTCCCCCTTGACTGTAACTCAGTACTATTGCATCTATCACCCAAAAAATAAATACAGTCGACAAAATCGTGAAGATAATGCACACCAAAAACAAACACACACAAATAGATAGAAATAAGAAAAATCACACACAAATAGATAGAAATAAGAAAAATTAGAGGAGGATCCGAAGAAGAAAGCATAGTGGATTGATGAATTGTAGCATGAAATCGGCTGTAGGAATTAACGTGGTTGGGAATCGGCTGGAGGAATTAAACGTGGTTGGGGGATAAATGCGCAGAGAGGGAAAGAAAGGACGAGAAGAAAGCCCAAGCCCGTGAAGTTATTTTATGCCCAAAAGACGACCTTCGTGTGGAACGCCGTCTTATATATAAACGGAGGCACGGGTGCCTCCGTGTGGAACGGAGGCAGGCATCGTGCCTCCGTTCCACACGGAGACACGGGCTACCTCCGTGTGGAACGGAGGCACGCACCGTGCCTCCGTTCCACACGGAGACACGCACCGTGCCTCCGTTCCACACGGAGACACGCACCGTGCCTCCGTTCCACACGGAGACACGGCTGCCTCCCTCCGCGACTCAATAAATCCACACGTAGTCAATAAATAAATCTCACCTATGTATATAAAAATTGAAATTGTAAAGAATAATAAGAAGTTGAGAGGAAATTAAACTCGTCCACTTTCGAAAAATCGGCCAAAAATATTTGAATTTCAGAAACTATTGAAGAATCAGAAAGTATTGAAAAATCGGCCAAAAATATTTGAATTTCAGAAACTATTGAAGAATCAGAAAGTATTGAAGAAGGCAAGGAATTAGCTTCGCTAAAGTGAGAAGAGACGTGTGGGTGTTTAAGGGAGAAGAGATGGCGGTTTAAGGAGAAGAGGCGGTGAGTGAAACAGCGTGTTTGAGGATGGGAGAAGCCGACATCTGTCGAAGGACAAAACGACGTCGTATTGACGACGATGACGTGGCAAACTCCCTCTTTTATTTTAGTTAGGATAAAGATGAAAAAGAAGATATAGATTTTGTGTGTGTGTGGGGGGGGGGGGGGGGGGGACCTCTAGCAAAACGTGTAAAAAATGAACTTTACACGTTCTAATATGAAGATTACAATTAAAAGTTAAAAAACTACACTTTATTCGCATTAATAATACTTTTTGTTATCATACCCGGAATGCATCATCTCTTTTTCTCCGTCACTTCTGAACTCGCTATTTTATGAAGATTTGGTAAGTTTTCTATTGTACCCCCAGTTCAAAAATCCGTTGCTTCATCATAGTCTCCGTGAATGTATCCAAAAGCGTTCCTTTTATATTGGCTTGAGCTCGGCTAGAAAGGTAAAGCAGCTGCACTTCCTCAAAGGATTCCATTTATTTGAACATAATGACTATAAGGTATTCCTTTATTTCAAAGTCCACAAGAGAATTAAGGAAGAAGCTAAAGGAACATCAAGCTTGCAATATAATTCAACATAACATTTCAGAAGAGGTTGCATACTGCTTGTACGGTCGGGACGGGGCGTGGCCACTGGTCACGAAGGAGTTTGAGCATAGTTAATTGACTGAATCTCTTATCATCATTCAATATTCATGTGCTACAACATCAATTCCACTTACCATTGATCTATGGTTGACCTCATGTTTTGATTATAATAAACAAATTATTTTTAATCTCTAACATTTGAATTCGAGTCTTCATAGCCATTTTTGCAAAGTTAATCTATTGGAGACAAAAAGATTGCTACCAAAATACTCACAATCGACGATTAATGAAAATCGAGATGGAAGCCGAGTATTCACATCAAATCGATCAAAGACAAGAACAAATCGAGCATTTAGGTCAAATCGATCGAAGATATTAGATTTAGATGTTTTAGATTTATATGTAAAGGTAAAATGATTTAATCCTTAGCATTGAATCATTATAAGCTCAAAACATAAATTTTTATGCACACAAAAAATTACTTCTTAAAATTGCTTGTATAAAAAGTATTTTTTAAAAATTAAGTATTTCAACTTAATATTTAAGCATTTTACAAGTATCATTTACCTTGAAAAATTAAGTAAAAGTGCCGTTTAAAAGCCTACATTTTCAAAACAATCAAAAAAGAAAAATTCGAGCAAATACTGTCCAAGCGGATGTCTAGTTCGTCCAACGGTTGGATTTTTAACCTTTTTGAATTCAACGAACAACAACTAGTTAGGTTGTTCGGTTCAGTGTGCGGACGTTCGGATGGGTTATCTGGCTGGTCAGAAATGTTGACATTTTGACTCATATAAATATCATTTCACTTTGCATTCAATACAACACTTCGGAGAACATTTAAGTGAAATATTTTTCAGTATATAAGAATCGGCGCTCCTTGTTTGTAAGTCATCGGAAGCGTTGTAAATGGTTGAATTGGACTATAAGTCAATCAAAATAGTAAAAAGCTCTTGCTTATATGAGAGAGCTTGGTAACGAAGGACATATATCATTAATTTGGATCGAACTTCCATAATTATATCATTTGCAATCCCACTCCTTTTTACTTATCGCATTTATATTTGCGCTTATTATTTGAATTTATATATTTAATCTTTACTTGATTGAATTTATATTAATTCTTTGAAAAAGTTTTAATAACCAATTCACCACCTCTTTGTTAGTCATTATTGGACTATCAATTGGTATCATAGCGATTTGTTCATTTTAAAATTAAGATTCTATAATCTTGAGTAATGGCTAACTACAATGTTCGAAATCTTGACGGACATTCTACTAATTGTCATCCTTTCTCTTATGACACACATTATAATTATTGAAAAGTTAAGATGATGATTTACATTCAATCAATAGATTATAATATATGGTCCTTATGTGCCTACCAAAATTATTAAAGTTGATGGTGAACCCGATAACCATTCCAAAATCTAGAGAGGAATATGACAAAGATGATGATAAAAAAAAAAAAAAAAATTATTCTTGAATGCTAGAGCCAAAAATCTACTTTATTGTGCCTTAAATAGAAATAAATTTAATCGTATTGACACGTGTGAGTCTACATATGACATTTGGCATGCATTGGAAGTACTCATATTGGCATTACTAAAGTAAATGAAACTAAAATTAATCTATTAGTTAAAGAATTTGAAAACATTCTCATAAAATAAGATGAACCTATTGTTGACATGATTACTCGTTTCACCGATATTGTTAATTGCCTCAAAGGATTTGATCGAAAATTTACTAATGGTGAACTTATAAGTAAAAAATTCACACCTTCTTCCACCAAGAACTCAAAATTCCCAAAATTCGAAACCCTAGTATCTCTTTTCAAACTTGTTCTTTCACTATTGTTTCTACTATGTCGGGGGCCCAAAGAGCAGGAAAACGACTCAAGAGAGCTGTGAGACGATCTCCTTCACCTTCGTTCGTTCGACGAAGAACTTGACATGGAACTCTAGGAGCATGCCACCCTTTTGAAAAAATCTCTTATTTTAAGAGGTAAAAATGTTGATTTTGCCGATTTTATTATTGAAGCACCCGCATTTCATATAGAGGAGTATTTTAAAAATACGGGTTGAGTGTCTATTGCTACATTTGATGAACATGAATATCCACGTCATGTGAAAGAATTTTATAAAAATATGGTTATTGCTCCTCGTTTGGATCTTGTTTACATAAAGATTTTCGTATTACCATCAACAAAGCTCTTATCCATTATATTCTCGAGCTTTAGATGTGTGAAACTCAAAATTTTCTTCATAAAACTCATCCCACTTTAGAAAGACATGACCATACCGAGACACGTCATGGGGTCACCGAAAGGAATATTGAGAATATCACAAAACTCAGTGCAAACCAATTAACTCTTCCATGTAAAGTTTTACAAAATATCATTACACATATCATTCTTCCTCGAAAGGGTCATCGAGATAAAGTAAACAATTTTAGTCTTTTCATTCTCGATTCCTTTCCTATCAGGAGGAAATTAGGTTTTCCAACTATTGTAAAAGTTTGATGAAATTAATGAATGAAAAGCGCAATAGGATCCTAAATCACCAAGCAAGCTCACTTTTTACATCTATTTCACAATTCAATAACACGATGAATTGGTTGAATAATCAATGTTTCTAACTTATCCAATAATTTCTCTCTAGTAGAATTGAACCTATTCTCGCACACTATTTGACTATATTTCTATGATGCAATACATGAGAAGGCATGCCATTTTGTAACACTTGAGATTCTGAAAGCTAGTGATATATTTCTACCTCTATCGGTCTCTACGATGATTTATACATTATTGAGTTTATTTCCTTTCTTTTGAATGCCTAAAATAAATCCCCACACTTATACAACTATTGCGCATATAATTTTAGAGATAAAAAAAAATTAGAATTTTAGATGCAAGAAAGTGTATAAATCATTCGTGTTTGAATATCAAATTGCAAAATAGAAATTAAAAGGTCACATTGCGATATTCATCGTTCACCTAGTACATAAAAGTCTAGCCTAGTACTGAATAAAATAAGAACCATAAGAATAATACACGAGAAGACTCACCCAAAAACTAAAATTCGGATGAAATCTTGAATCTGAATAAAGCTAATTTGTTCTAAACCCTCTTGCTTAGCTCTTGCAATGTTTGTTTTTCTCTCTAAGATGCGTCTACCCTCTTTTTTTTTGACGAGATTAGTGTTATATAGGGCGTCAAAATACCTTACCATAAGAGATTGGTTCGAATAAGAAAACCAGAAAAATTCCATCCAGAATGAACCATGAGACTACATGGTATAAACCCATGCGACCACATGGTTATAAAAAAATTGGCACTCGTTTTCTTTCCTCCTATTGTGTTTGGGCGACTGCATGAACTTTCTATCATGCGACAACATGGTAGAAATTATTTTCAAATAAAAAAAAAAAAAAATTCCAAATTTTTATTTTTGCTCACATAAAGTGAAAATGACAATTTTTTTTTTCTCATTCTTCTTCTAACATTTCTATGGATATCACATGTGTTACTTAGGCTCTAATTCCATGCTTGATTCGCCATTCGGGGTCACCTTCTTGAATAATTGCATTTTGGTCCTCTGGAATTTTCATTTTCTTCCATTTTGGTCATTTTCGCTCGCTTTTTCGTACTCTTCTTCATCCATCATGTATCTACAAATACAAATTAGATTGAATTCAGCCGATTATTTCAACATATATTCACAAAAAAAATTTTTTTATGTTTTGTGACCTAAATACGTGCGCAAACACACTATCAATATTCACTCCTAGTTCCTTGCCCATACGTCTTTTGTAACTGTTATTGCTTTTTGTTAACTTCATCCCACCCCTAAAAGTCATTAAAGGATATCGACAAACCCACTAAATGATCTAAAACAATTAGTATTTCTTGTCTGTATTCGTCTATTTATAATAAACTAATAAACACGAGTATACACACCATTCTCTGTACTGAAATGTCGAATTATTATATCTTTCCTTTATATAAAGCACGAGATGGTAAAGTCCTTCTGGAACTATGTACAACCACGTCGAACCACCATGTACGAAATAAAAAGGATTGTTATTAGATTATAATATGCGTAAGCATTGGAAATATGTAACCATAATAATGTATTATAATTCATTGATCTTGTATATTCGATCTATGACACGACAAATCATTACAAAATTTTCCATATGCCTAAATTATTAGAATAATACAGCATTCCAATTTCTATTTTAACTATTCCTTCACAGAAGGGTAACGTTAATGGCTCACCCGTTTACCAATTGGCTTCCCATCATGATGAGCTACAAAGAATTATAAGTAAATCTATTGTTTCACTGTAGTGTCTATTGTATGTCAGATAAAAGTTTATAAGTGAACTCGAGAAAGGTTCTTAATCTTATTATTATTTTCATGTGCTGATCATTGTCGTAATATGGTTGTGAACAAGGATTTTTTGGTGTAATAAGTCTTATAGTAATTTATGCCCAAAAAGTCACATGAACCTTTCACTAGCGCCACCTCGTCTTGTTTTTAAAAATTTGGAAGACGTTCTCAGTACATTTTTTCTCATGGATGGTGGATAATCACCTATTGTTATAGGGGCTACAAACTTGAAACATGTGAAATGTGTTAAAACAATTACTTATGATTAGAACTGTTTCTAGCAACACCTGAATCTATAACAATGAGATCTCATGAATTCAAACTTAAAAAATAAAAAAAAAAAAAAAAAAAAAAAAAGTGTAAAAAGAGTTAAAGATAATAAAGAAAGTGGATAAGGATCTTTTGATAATGGAATCCAATTTAAAAGCTTTTCTAGGCGACTTATTCATTTGGAAAGTTAATAATTCATAGAGATGCTGAGTAACCACTCGTAGTAATGAAAAACTACTCGAGAGCACTAATTACTATCCTAACATAAAATCCACTACCCTCGAAGCAGCCTCTACATCCTCTGGGATGTCCCTAAGTGGATAATACCACGTTGAAACGTTTGTCATTCCTATTTTGCCTCCTTGGAGTTCCTGGATATATTTGCCAAATTTATTAATATTTATAATCACTTAATTATTATAAAACTTGGAGTGTGTGCGCGCATGTGTATTTATATTTGTGTTTGTGAAATGCTAATTGAAAACCTGATAATTTTGCCTGTATATATTAACCGCGTGTGCATGAGCAAGGATCAGATTGTGTGCCACAATATATGGTTCTCTGCCCGGATCTCCTACGATGTGAGCCATACCAAGTAGTTTTGTGCACAGAATTCGTATCAAGGAACTAAGTTGAGGAAAATTTTGCCATAGCACTTTTTTCTATACTTAGAAGTAATCGGCAAATTGAATAGCATAGCTAACAGTTCTGTTACCGGATCTTTATCAAATGGAGGGATAAGTAGAGGTATTGCACTTCTATGATGAAGGATCGAGGAATGCAATGGTTGTTCAGTTGTTGTTGCAAGTTCTTCCATTGATGTTGCACCTAGGAGACTCATCACACGTTTCGCTGTAGTTAGAGGAGGTTTACCATGACGAGGGGGGAAATTACCCCTGACATATCCACAGTAACTGAAGGCTCACAACTCATTTAGTGTAATCCAACGTTTTACTCGATCACCAAACTCCCAAAAGTAATCCTCGGCAAACTCACAGAAATGTCTTCTATAATAGCAATGTGGAACAAGTTTGTGGGATCAAATGTTTCTATACTGGATACTATATATGCAAGATTGATACTGTACATGCAACCGATATTGTATGTGCAACAATTATTGTATTTGCAAGAGTTATCGTATATGTAGTGATTACCATATATGCAACAGTTACCGTATATGCAGTGGACCGATTTTACATACTTGATACCGAAGTTTGCGTTTAAATAGATTAAATTATAATATTTATAACAAATTTAAAAAAAAAAAAAAAAAAAAAAAAAAAAAACAAATAATAATAATAATAATAATAATAATAATAATAATAATAATAATAATTAAACATTAATAAACATTTAACACGAGGCCTATGTTACATACATTTTCCTTAAAATAGATTCGCCCCCTTATCGTATGTGCTCAAGGTTTAACGTGAGCGTCTGCTTTTCAGGATACAATGGTAGAGCAATAAAATCTGACTCCGGTAAACTGAGTTAGTGACTGAACAATAACACCAAAAAGACTGAAAAAAAATTTAAAAACGAAGACATAATGGAAACTGTATGCAGATGAATTCTCAGATGAAATTTGTGTGTTGAAAAGAGGAAAAACGAGACATATATATATATTTATATATATAATATATATTTATTATATATATATATATATATATATATATATATATATATATATATATATATATATATCTTGAGAGTGTAACTTGCCCATTTAAATAATGGCAATTACCAAATGAGTTTTAGGAGTTTCAACTGTTTTAGAAAATGAAAAGTTAGTTGAAAAAAATAAAATTGTAGCAAAACGTGGACATTCCTAAGGGATCAATTTGCTCCTTTCAGTCCGACATTTGTATACGCGCACAAGTTTAAGGTCCGAAACCCATTTCGATCCATGATTTGCACCCCCAGCGCGCACGTGGAGAGAACATCTATGATGCACATGATTATACCATTCTAAAGTGTAATCCTTTATAAAGTAGTTTTTGTTTTCATTCACTTACTATGTGGGACAAACACACTTTTTATTTTTTCCACCAACATAAACTCTTTTTAAGTGGCACACTTAGAACTTCAATTTCTTATTCACCTGAGCATCAATTTTGGCAAGTAAATATATGATTTCGATGTACTCATGGAGGAGAACACAAATCAATCTTTATCTTCCAAAATAGCCAAACAGGTCTCACTTAAACTCATGTCAAAGTCAGCCAAAATCTCATTTTTTCCAACAACCCCCACATGAATGAAAATTGGGAGCGACACATGAAAGTGACACAAAAGATCTGGTGATAAAGCTCAACGGTTGAAACCTGTATAGGATAGGTATGTGTTATCTTTTGAACCTTCCCTTGTGAAAATATATTTACTTTACTGGCTGACCAGTAGACGCGTTGTCTTTGAACTGTTCTGTCGTTTATTGTAAACGATGATATAGTCTACACATGATTCTTCATAATACATTTCAATTCTCATTATTATGCGTTTTGGCCATGAACATATGCCTGATTCTGTGAGAGTTCACAAGAATTGCGTCCCCACATAATTCCCCTAGAAGTGGTCCCACTTCTCTCTCACATAGGTGATTTCTTATTACAAGTAACCCGCATTACTTGGCTCGAGTTTCGATGCATAAGAAATATTAAAAGCCTATTGCTTATCCTTTATCTTTACGGACATCACTGTTACACAATAGGAATGGACATGAGGTAATATCACCCACAGTGATTCTATTAAGTCATTACAACTAGGTTGTCCCTTTGAACCTAGATCTTGAAATCTCCTGTCAACTAGGTTGGGTTTCCTTTCTCTTAACTTATCCATTCAAGAACTTAAAGTCCCATTCCTTTCGATGATTTTTCAACTAACTCTCTATTTAACCCTTCAGTTAGCGGGTCCGCAATGTTATCCTTTGACTTTATGTAGTCAATAGTGATAACTCCAGTTGAGAGTAGTTGCCTTATGGTATTGTGTATGAGAAATCTCGAGTTTTTATTTTGTTGTAAATTAGTAAAAAAGCGACAAGAGTGAAAAGTTCTAATTATTTGGGACCTCAATAAAATATGAGGGCAAATGATTGCCTCACTTAATGCTTGAACGGATATGGAATTTTTATAAAGAATTTAATTACAAGGGTAACTTTTTCATGTAAAGTAAGCTTTGACTAAAAGTGAAAGGAAAAATTCTTAGATTTGAGGTACATTTCCATTTATATTAATCCACTAAAGGAATTACCATCACTTTGCGCTAAGAAAAATTAAACTAAGTACATATACCTTGCACATGTTATATTGATCAAGAGCAACACAACCATTTCTACCATCTGTGGTGTTATCTACCACTCCAATTTGTAAACATAAATATATGCTCACCAATGATCATTATGTGAAGCACACAAGTACAATGCTCATATGTGTATAAGCTAACACATGCTTATGTGTCTATTATTAAGAATGTGGGATGCTATCTTAAAATGTTAATTTTATTAAAAGGAGTAGAATGAGGCCTTGAGCTGATTAATAGTTTATATATAACTGATGTGAGATAATTCTTAGCATGCCTCCGTAGAATAGTGACTCGCTTGAAACATCAATCTTGAAATCCTGCTTGTTTGAGAGCTTATAAAGATGGATTGTAGTGCTTGTTTGAGCCTAAAATGAGGATTTCATCTTAAAGGTTAAGAGAAGTAGTTCTTGTACATTGGTTAATATTTTTATATTTAGCCGATGTAAGATTATATTAACATCAGCATATTAATACAAACAGACAGAGAGAGAGAGAGGGGCCGCCCTGACCCAAGGCAAACTAGGCCATTGCCTTGGGCTTTAGTTTTCAAGGGGCCTAAAAAAAGAGGCCCAAAATCGTCCTTATCCATAACCACTCAATTCTCTTTAAAAAATACGCTTTTAAAATATAGGAATGGAAGAGATGTCTTTTTGCCTAAACCTTGTAAATGGTCAGGTTTGTTTATTCTGTTTATTTATTTGATTTCTTCTTATTAATTCATTGCTTTAGATGGAAATTGCCATTCCTCATGCAGAAAGTAAATAACAATTTAGGGATCATATAATATTCTTTGTGCCTTAAATACCTATTTAACATTTACAAGATCTATTGGATTCAATAATTTTATCTTAAAGTACTTTTTATTGAATTATTTTTGTGATTTGATGTGGGCTTACATATTTTGTTATCCTCTATAACTACATATTTCCTAGTCATTGATGATTGTTGAATCATTTCTTTTTGGAGAAGCTTGAGAATTTTTAATTCAGACACATCAATCGGTTCTACTGTTCATTGCTTATAACTATGTCTACAAGAAAAATTGAATCTGGATATACCAAAAGAAAAAGGAAGTAAAAGGTTGAAAAGTTGATTAAATCTTAAGATGGAGCACTTGACAAGTCTTTTAGAAATAACGAAGATTAGTCATTGAAAAAAAGTTTAATGAAAACAATAACATAAATAATACAATTGAAGAAAAACATTGTTTGATGAATGAAGTTATCTACTGATAGAGATAATGTACCATTTTCCGTTGACCTTATCGATCCAGCAAATTGGGGAAATATGAATATGAATTTAAGAGATTTAATTGTAATGAAACCTGCAAGAGAAAATGATGTGTTTTTTCCGAAAGATGCAGTGAATCGACATTTCTCATATACACATTACGTTCGACAATTACCTAATGGAGAGAAGTATGATAGAAAATAGTTGATATATTCAAGGATAAAGTAATTTGTTTTTGTTGTAAGCTATTCAAGAATGAGGGGATCAAAAATCAATTGGCACATGATGGAGTAAATGATTGGAAAAATATTGGTGAAAAATTAGAATGCATGAAGTTGTGACCACATCAATAACATGAGTAGATGGATTGAAATGGAACTAAGATTTGAAAAGAGTAAAACAATTGATAAAGTGTGCAGAACAAATCAATAGAGATAGAGAACATTGGAGACAAGTATTACTAAGAATAATATTTGTGTTGAAAACTCTTGCTAAAAATAATTTAGCATTCCTTGGAGATAATGTGAAGATATATCAAGAAAATAATGATATTTTCTAAAGCATAATTCAAATGATTGTTGAGTTTGATCCCGTAATGCAAGAGCATATTCGTCGAATCCAAAAGATAGAGATCCATTATCATTATCTAGGACACAAAATTCAGAATGAGTTGATACTTATACTAGCAGGTGAGTTAAAATAAATCATTAAGAAACTCAAAAAATCTAAATACTTTTCTGTTATACTTGATTGTACCCCAAATACGAGTCACGAAGAACAAATGTCTATAATATTGGGGTGTGTAGATATTCAGCAAGTCGAGTGAAGGTTGAATTATTTTTAGGGTTTTTATTAGTGGATGATACATCTTGTAAGAGACTTTTTGATGAACTTGTGGGTGCTTTGAATAATCTAGAACTTGATATTGATGATATAAGAGGTTAATGCTATGATAATGGTGCTAACATGAAAGAAAAACATAAAAGAGTCAAAATAGATTATTACAGTTAAATCCTAGAGCATTCTATAGTCCTTGTGGGTGTCATAATCTTAATTTTATACTTTGAGATATGACTACTTCTTGTTCAAAAGCTAAATATTTCTTTAGGGTGGTTGAACATATATACACTTTATTTTCATTATATACTAAATAGTGAAAAAATTTCAAAGAGAATGTAAATGGTCTTACTCTTAAGCCTTTGTCACAATCTCGTGGGGAAAGCTATATTAAGCTATAAGATTTCAAGCTCTACGGATAAAAAAAGATTTACTTCAATTGGCAAATGTTGATAATCCTAAGACAAAAAGTGAGGTGGAGTGTTTGTCAACATATGAATTTCAAAATTTTGAATTCTTACTTGGGATGATTATTTGATATGAAGTGTTGAATAATATTAATAGAATAAGCAAACATTTGCAGTAGAAGACATGTATATTGATGTTACTATAGACCATTTAAAATGGCTCATTTCATTTTTCAAAATTTATAGAGAATCTGGGTTTGAATCAACCATGGTTAATGCTAAAGAGATTGCAAGTGAATTAGAAATTGAGCCGATATTTCGTAAAAAATCGATTATACATAAAAAGAAATAGTTTGATGAGACTTCTTATGAAGAGATAACACAAACAACTGAAAAATCTTTTAAGATCAATTATTTCATATATATAATAGATCAAGCTCTATCATCACTTCAGAATAGATTTGAGCAATTTCAAAAATATGATGATATTTTTGGATTTTTATTTGATTTGAAAAGACTTAAATCTATTGATGATGATAGATTGAAGTATTCTTGCATTAACTTTGAAAATTATTTGAAGCACAATATGATTTCTAATATTGATGGGGTAAAATTATTTTTTTAGTGAAAGTTTTAAGGAAAGCGATACCTGTAGAAATTATTAGAGTAATTGATGTGTTGGATTACATTAAGAGAAATTATTGGAGAAATTATTATTTTGCAAATACTTGGATTGCTTATAGAGTATTATTGACTATTTGTGTCACAGTTGCCTCTAGTGAAAGAAGTTTTTCAAAGTTGAAGTTGATTTAGTCTTATCTTCGATATTCAACCACGCCACAATAGCGATTGAATGGATTAGCTATGATTTTTATTGAAAAAAATATGTTGAAAAAACTTTATTTTAGTAGTTTGATTATTGATTTTACATTTCTAAATGAAAGAAGGTTAAATCTTGTGCTAGCCTAAACTCTCGGGTTGTGAGAGAAGTTTTAGTTTACTACTCTATTTTTGGAATTATATAAAGTTTTCTTTTTAATATAAAAGTGTTAATTATTTAAATATTTAAGTTGTGCTACACTTGTAAAAAAATGATTATGTTGAAGGGTTTCATAATAATTAGTCGTATAGGACTTCTTAATTCTCAGGTCCGGCCTGAGAGAGAGAGAGAGAGAGAGAGAGAGAGAGAGAGAGAGAGAGAGAGAGAGAGAGAGATTAGAAGGACCAGGTGAATGTAGCGTCATACAATCCCAATTACTCCTACCTTTACCACATTCAGTCCAAGCACCTTTGACTTGCAGTAGTTAAATACATAATTCACAAAAGAAATTATATATCCAGAAATTATGAAGGTATAACCAAATTATTACATGTGAATGGACCTTCTAGCATATGCGTTCATGCATTCTCATGATCGTTTAACGTCTTCATTATTTTCAAACATTAATATAATGTTTGATGAGGTGTATTTTAATAGTACTAGACAATATTAACGATATAATAATAGGTTAAGTATTGTCCTTTCAGTCCAATACTATCTGATCTAACATACTAAAACATACCAATTACACACACTTGATAAACTGATGTTGCAGCACCTGAGATAAAACTTCAGAAAAATTAGACCATTTGAACTCCATTTATGTGGGATCCAATTACATACACAACTTATTCATAATTCATAAGCTAATACATGTTCTCAAATATATACATTAATGCCGGCAATTTTATCTAACTCATACAAGCATGCAATTTTTATTTTTTTTTAACAATCAAACAAATCACACAAAAATGACTAAGCAATTAGACAATTAATATTTCACTCCCCAAATTTAAATTAAACACTGTTCCCAATGTGAAATTAAAGAAAATGGAGGACTTCCCTGAGTGAAAATGATGATTGTGTTCATTTCCATTGGCGTCACGATGAAGTGATGGTGGATCGATGAATGTTGATATAGCTTTTCCCCCCAAACTTGAGATTTAACCTATGAGAAAACCAAACTCATTAATAAATATAAGAAATAAGAAATATAAACTAAAACCAAACTTGAGATTTAACCTTATGTTGGATCTTCAAGATGCATTCCTCCCTTCATGTTTCCAAACTTTTTCGTTGTCTTTGAATTTTTCTTCAGAATAGCATTGCCACTAGGATTAGGAGGCGGCTTCAACTCCGGTATAGCATTCAAAACCTCTTTTGATTTGATAATGTTGGGAGGTTTCAAAGGTTGTTCAATGTATTTGTTCTTTCTGTCGGGTGGATCGGCTTCTTGATCTAAGATAAAATCGAGCACTTCTTTGGTCCATGTGTAGCTTCCAATAGCAGCTGTATCAATATTTGAATAACTGGTTGCCATGTACTGCTCTAGAGGGTCGTACATCAATTCTCTTTTGAAATTTTTACCCTTCATTGCATTAATTGATTGGAACATATAGCAAATGTTGACTTTTTCTAAGAATTTCTTCGTTTGATAAATGCTGAACATGACTTGCTCTTCATTGACCCATAATGTCAAGTTTCCTCCTTGAACATCAGTTAATGCTCTTCCAATTTCCAAGAAAGGCCAACCAAAAATCAATGGTAATTCTTGATCTTCTTCCATATCTAACACGACAAAGTCTACCGAAAAGATGAACTTGTCTACTTTCACTAATCATCTTCAATAATACATCTTGGGTATGTGATGGATCTATCAGCTAGTTACAAAGTGATGGTAGTCTATTTTACTTCTCCAAGTCCTAATTTCTTGAATAAGAAGAGGGACGTTGGATTGGTGCTAGCCCCTAGATCGTACAGTGCCTTATTAGTGGTAGAATCCCCAATTGTGCATGAAATTGTAAAGCTATCTAGGTCCTTATTTATGAGGGAGCTTCTTTTGGAGAATGGGACTACATTCTTTTGTTAATTTTACCATCTCAAGCTTTTCCAACTTCATTTTCTTTGACTTCATTTCCTTCAGTTAGGCATTTGTGTCAAAGCATCTGCAAAGGAATGTTGATGTGGATATTCTTGAAGACTTCTAAGAATTTTGCAAATTGCTCTTCAAACTTTTTCTTCAAGAATCTCTTTGCATTTGGCAGAGGTGGCTTGAAGATTGGTGGATTCTCTGGAAATGAGATTGAGCGAGGCTTCGAAATCTTCTTTGTTGCCTCTAACCTAACCTCCTGCTCTTTAACCAATTTTTCTTCAACATGATCCAAAGCAGGTGTAGGAATCAAAGCCTCTGTAGGCTTGCTCTCTTCAATTATTTTTCCATTTCTCAATGTGATAGCATTGCAGTGTTTCCTTGGGTTGACCTTGGTGTTACTGGGAAACTTTCCTTGCTATTGGGAGTTTATTGCAGTTGCTAGCTAACTAATACGTACCTCTAGATTCTTTAATATGGCCTCCATATTGGTCATATAAGTCTCGATGTTGTCAAGTCTTGACTCATCCTTGTTGAACCTCGCCCTAGTATCTGAAATAAAGGTTCTAAAGATATGATGGCTTTCCTTCAAAGGCATGATTATTGAACCTAAGTGTTGAATGCACACGTTTGCATTGTTACCATAAGAGGGGTTCTCATGGTTTTGCAGTCCTGGATGGTACTGGTTTGTTAAGTAGTTTTTTCTCTGATTGAAGTTTCTACCATTCACATACTGGACTTGCTCATTTTCCGTCTTAGATTCATGGTACGACGTAGAAGTAGCCATGATAGAAGCTGTTTTATTTTAAGTTCTTTGTGATGTTAATGCAGCTATTTAAGTTGTGAGTGATGACATCTGAGTTGCTAAAGCTGTAATGGGATCCACTCATAAAGACCAACAATTTTCTTTGCATTTGAACGCTCACTTAGCCATTAATAGATGTTCGTATCTATTTCATCCACTAGTGAATATGCAACATTTGCAATTTTATGCATTAAATTACTCCTTTCTACAGCATCTACTATTGTCTATGTCTGACCATTCAACCCATTATAGAAGATTTTCATTTGCATCCACTCCTGATAACCAAGTTGAGGGCATCTTATAAGTAGATCTTTGAATCTCTCCCAAACGTCATAGAATGGTTCGAAGTCTACTTGTCTGAACTGGCTAATTTCACTCCGCAATTGAGCTGCCTTGGAAGGAAGAAAGAATTTAGTGAGAAATTCTTGAGCTAGTCCATCCCAAATTGTGATGGAACCATGCTTTGTCTTTATCCTTTAAGGAGAAGGAAAATAGACGGAGCTGGATGGCATTTTTAGTAACGCCATTCATCTTTATGGTGTCGTAGATTTCAAGAAAAGAACAATGACGAGCATTTGGATCATCTGTTGGAAATCCCCCAAATTGATTCTGTTATACCATATGTATTAGTCCTGGCTTCAGTTCGAAATTATTTGTAACAACGGCTGGGCGTGCGATACCTAAATAAATGTCATCGACAAATGATCTGACATAGTCTCGAATAGCCCGTGATTGATTATTTTCATTGGATTTTCTTGCTTCCTATCCTGCCATTGCTTCACGTTCGTTTCTCCGTATACTCCTTTGAAAATGGAATGTGCATTCTGGTCCAAGATCAAGAGGTAATAGTTTGAGATTCCTCGCTTTTCGCATATACAGCTGAAAACAAAAACAAAGAAACTATTAAAGATAGAAATAAAATAAATCAAAATCAAAATCACAATTAAAATAAAACTAATTGGTAATAATATCAGTAGAAGTCAAATAAAATAATCCTGAAAACGGCGCCAAAAATATGTTACATGTTTTATACAAAGTAAATTATACTGCAAGTGTACGGTGTCAAGTTTTATAATATATAATGGAGTGTGTAGCCTAATGAATTTTTGTATCAATGTTTTAAACTAATCTAATGATGAATATGTTGACAAATTCAACAAACAAATGCAAGTTAAGAGAATAATCAAGATGAGAAAGTCTAGGGTTATGATTTTACCTAACAAATATGATTCTCAATTATATAGTTGCCTTATCAATTTTTCAAAGTTTAAAACCAAGAACTCTAATGTAGTTATACCCTTCTCTCAAGTATCGAGTAAAATTAAACCTAGAAATTAATTCCAATATCCCTATTCCGAATTAAAATCAAAGAATTGTCAAGTTCATGTTTCTTATGTGGAACAAACTTCTAATAAATTTTATTTTTTCTCGAAACCTATAGAACTAGTTGTGTTATTCTGTAATAACACCTAAATTCCCATCTCTCGAGTGTCAAAATTTAAAGTATCAGATCATTCAATTAGTGGTCAATTAATTGAAATCATTAAAAATAAATAACACTAATAAACATGATTGAGGAATCTCAAAGAATAACTATAACAAAAGCAAACCATATTCTCAAGTTTTGGTTACATCAAACCCTAAATTAGATGTCTAGTTCCTGACGGAAGACATAGAAATAATCAAATTCAAATAAAACAACATAGATAAGATGATAGAAAAACTAGTTTTGATAGATCTTCAATCTCCTTTGTGATGTTGTTCTTGATTTTTCCTTGATTTATTGATAATTGTCTGGTTGAATTATCTCTTGACTTAGTGAATTGTTGTTGAAAAGTGGTCTTTAAGGTTGTATTTATATCATCATGAAGTGTTTGAAGAATTAGGGTTGCATTGAGATTTAAAAAGAGAACAAAATATGTAAAAACCCTTTTTCTCGCAGCCCTGGGGCCATAAGTGTGGCGCTGGTGCACTACAATGCTATTGAAATTTTAGCATTGCTTCCTTTAGTATTTTTATCTAAACTTTTTTCTCCTGACATTCGATTTAGGTGATTCAAAATATGTTGGAAAGATAACTCAAATGGCTATAACTATATTTCAAATAACTTTCTCAAATTTGAATGTTTACTATGTCAAAAATAAGTCTCAATCTCCTGCTAAAAATCTGAAACATACTTGTGCGATTGAAAATTGATTTGTGAAAATATTTTAATCACATTTCACTTCTTTTCGACTTCCAAATGCATCCGGATGACCCCTAGCAATCTTCAATTATAGTTTTGTAGTCTAAATCAACTATTAAAAGTTGCAATTGAGTCCTCAAACTTTGGATTTCACCATCTTTCGTCGTTATTCACTTTTTTTTTTTTTTTTTTTTTTTTTTTTTTTTTTTTTTTTCAATTTAGCCCCCAATCATCAAATTTCGCCAAACCAACATCAAATTCCCCTTGATTCATGCCAATGTCAGTCTTTTCTTCAAATTTAACACCATTCACACCAATTCACATAACCTATAAAACATCAATAAAACACACATTGAAACGTTCTAAAAACTCTTAAAGACAATTAAAATAACAAGCTTAAGAGTCAACAAAACAACGAGTGAACGACACTCATCAACAATTGAAATTACAAGTAAACCTCAAAAAACACCACTAGCCCAACCTCAACCTACATACCCCACTTTCTCAAATAAGCCACATCCATCCTATCTAGACGAAGTGAACCTCGAGCAAGCTTTGGCAAAGCTGTCAAAGTATTAAAACGTTTCGACGGACCATTAGCTTCCAACCCAACTAAACAATATGCTATTTGATTCCCTTCTTTCCATTGGCGTGCCACTTGGTAATCAAACTGCTGTAGTAAATTCAAGAGATCATCCCAAAAGTCCCAAATATACCACAGAGAACATTCAAAGATAAAATCCATGAGACCACCAACATTGAGTCACACTCAATGTCAATATAATTTATCCCCAACTCACGGCATAACTATAAACCTTCAATGAATGCTCTCAATTCAACTTCATTATTAATCTCTTCACCAAAATAAATATTAAAAGCTGAAAGCAGTTCACCTCTCTCATTATTAATCACCCCCACCACCAGTTTGTCTAAGATTCCCCAGACTACTACCATCCACATTAAGTTTTACTCGATTATGAAGTGGTTTTTTTCCATGAAACCACCTGAATCTACTTTGTTCTAACTGGTGCCATAGTTACCTTAAGCATCCGAAGCGCATACTCATCTTGACTTGTTAACACCTTCGCATTTGACATGGATAAAAATACATCCTCAACAAATTCAAGCTTACCCTCGATCTTTGCTTTACATCTTCTTGTCCATAACTTCCAAGTAATTAAACTTGGAATCAAGCCAATCAAGCATCCCACCTGTGAAGATCTTCTTGTTCTAGTCCACCATAAATTGATTTTTTTCCACCCAATTTTGCCGTGTCCTCCAATGCACACCCTTCAAGGTAGTAGTTTTCCTCCATACCTGGTCTGCAAAATCACCAGAGCTTAAAACATGTGAAGCATTTCCTCGTGACCTGTAGGGCAACAATTACATTTGGATGCAAAATTAATGCCTACTGATTTCATGTGTTCACCAACACTTAAAATCCAATTAAGAGCTTTCCGCATCACCATAGAATCACGTTTAGGCAGAGCATTGTTCCACACCTAGGGCACCAATTCAACTTGCACCCTCACCACCTCCCAAGCAGTTTTTGCCATAAATAATCGTGTTTATTTGGTTTCCAAATCAACAAATCAGTTCCCATTCTTAGATTACCAACCTAGGATACAACTTCGCTAGCCATAGTGACACCTACAATGTCTTTCAATCAAACTGTATCCCATCAATTTTGTAAACAAATTTCATTAATTTTCAGCTTTGCTTCTACAACCATGGTTACTTGTGCACATAGAGGGCCCCTTTCTATTCATTTGTCAAACCAGAAAGAAGAAGAACAATCTCTTATCTTCCATTGATCGTGTTCAATAACGTCAGGAAGGCAATCTCTCACTAACCTCCAAAATCAAGTCCCAATATAACTTAAAATAGCTATATCCGAAATTCTGTGTTTAGAGTATTTTGCTCTAAAAAAATTGGCCATAATGAATTTGAAGATAGAAAATGCCAAGCAAACTTCATGTGTAATACCCGTTGAACATCTTCAAATTTCTGTACACAACTTCCCTTCCAACACAAGTTGTCCAACGAACACCATTTTTTTCCTAGTCCTCCCATTAATTTCACCCAAAAAAGGATGAAAGAATGAAATTTAACTTCTGAAACACATATTTCAGAAGACTCGGTACCAATAATAAATGGAGGGCCATACTAGAAATGCCGTGGTGTAGAAGCACTAACCTCTCCCTTGTGATAGTAAAAACATCTTCCAACCAGCTATTTTTTTGTGAATTTTACTAACCAACAAATTGGACATACCATTGTCACTCATATGCCCAAGCTGTATATGCCAAAGTTAATTGTTGCATCCCTTGTAACTGTAGAACCCTACAAAATGTACAATTGAGTAGAGCTTTTGTGTTCCTTCATGACAATAAGAGCACCTTTGCTCACCTTCAAAACTCTACATTCATTAGTGTATCTATACCTCTTTGAGTCAAGGGTACTCAAAGATATAATATTCTTCTTTAGTTCTGGAACGTGCCTTAATTTGTAAGTGTTCTAATAGCTACATCGAATATTCTGATTCTAACTGTACCAACTCCAGCAATTTTATAAGGTGCATCTTCAAAGAATAGTAATTAGTTCTGATATGCCCCTTCTTCTTATGAAAGTGATGTACTTCCTTTATATATCTAGATTTCGATCTGTCCATCCTATTCCTATCTTGATTCCTCACACGAACAACCAGTCCATCAACCTGACACTCAAATTCAACTGCAAGATACTTTATCTTTACCTTTGACTATAAAGCATCACAAACCTTATCAACAATGAAGAATACTACCTTTAAAAGTATCATGACGGTAAAGAATACTATCTTCTCCTTTGACCGTAAAGTATCATGACTATAAAGATTACTATCTCTAAAAGTCACAACTGGGGGTGACAATGAATACAACAACATCAACACTAGATTCTCCTCATCATAATTATTAATACTTCACCTCTTATATTTCTAAGTCAGCTACGATTTCTTTGAACATAGTTAAGTGATCTTCTATAGGCGTACCTTCAGACTTACAGTGAGAATACAAGTGTTGTTTCAAGTGTAACTTATTGGTTAAACTATTGTCATATAAAGCTACTGCAATTTCAACCACAACCCACAACACTTTTCTCTTTTAGAACGTCTTGAAGAATCTAATTTGATAGATGGAAATAGATTTGTGACAGGACTTTTCGATCCCTATGCTGTTTTTCATCAAGTGTCCAGGTTGAAGGCATTTTTTCAAACCCTAACAAGGCATCATCCAAATTCATCTGCGCGAGAACCTCTCGCAACTTCACCTGTCATAGAGCATATCTCGTGTTGCGATCCAATAACGAAATATTGTATTTCATCGTCGACATATGGAAGATCAACCTTACTCTGATATGAGTTTGTTACGATTGGAACGAGATATTTGCAGAATGAAGTAAAGCAATCACAAACAAGAAAACCAAGATTTTACGTGGAAACTCAGATGGAAAAAATCAAGGGTAGAGGAAGAGAATCTACTAAATTGTTTTACAAGATTCTCTTAATCTAAATCTAACAATCCTCACAAGTTTTTATTGCATTTCACAAAGATCTCAATGTTATTCAAGCCTATGAAGAGCCTACATTACGCAGAGTATATATAGAAGCCCAATTTTGGTATTTTGAATAAGCAAAATTCAAGAATCCCAATAAAAATCCAAACTGGTCGAACTATGACGCCCATGAGCCTTGGGGCTGTGCCCATCCCCTATTTCTACTTTCGCTGGTCAGCGTCCAAACACCACCCCTCTTTGTGTTGTTAGCACCCAAGTGCCCCATCTTTGTCCCAAGCACTTCTTATTCCAATCAAACTCTCAATTCTTGATGAAAATCCCATTTTAAACCAGACTTCCAAACCAAAACTATTTAGGCTTTCTTTATCAATCAACCACACAATTCTCATGGAATTTGAATCAAACCACAACACATAATTTTTTCCTTTGCATAAAGAAACTGAAGTTTGGTTTATTTCGAAGCTTCATCACGTTGCACGTGTTTGCTAGAAGATCGTTCCACAAGAAATAACAATAAAAAATGAAGAGTCGTTTCTCTCAAATGTAAGATGAGTTGTAATCCATAGAGGAATAAACAATTTATATATATATATATATAAAAGTCAACTTCCCAAGAGAACGCTAAAATGAAAAGAGTTTAAAAATTTGAAGTATAATAAGAAACATACTGCAAAATAACATTAAAGTAGAAAAAAAATTACTCAAAGCAAAAATAAAATTAACATTTTTTCCTCTCTAAATAAAAATCTATGTAGTATTATTTACTATTATCAAAATAGATAGATTATTTCTGAAGCACAATTAAATTTATTCATTAAAATAAAACTATGGAATGTTAATAAACATACTCAAACTTAAATCCTCAAAAATTTTCTATGAGCGCGATTTCTCAATTCTAGCAAATCTCTAAATGGATGATGGCCAATGAAGAAGTTTTTGATTCGTCATAGCAACATTATTAGTATCCTTTGTCATCTAATTCCCTATTGAAACACAATTTAATCTCCTCCCAACCTAAAACAAAATGGCATGCATTGACACGGTATGAGCACATTTTGCGAAAGCGTGCTTTTAAACACAGCCTCTAGTAATTTGTTCCAATTATAACAACGAGAATTAGGATGTTTTAGATGCTTTCTATAGTGGCAAACTCATGAAATAATGAATGGAAAATAGTGGAACAATCTTCAAAGACCAAGGCGAACTTGCATTATGAAAGGCAAGATCCTTGCCTGCGACTTGAAGTGACGCACTGAGGTTATGGGCTCTTGACTGCTGCCCTGCAGGCCTTTCAGGCCTATGCTTTGTGGTTGCGAGTAGGGAATCTGTGACCTCGACCAACTAGGCATTAAGCTAGTTGGTGGTTCAAATCTTGACAGTTGTGTTGTTACAATCCAATTTTAATTAGTCAAAGTCAAATGTGGAATTGTCAAAGTCAAGATCAATAAGGATTTAATTGGAATAAATCATTTTCTTGGGGTTTATTTTATTATTGGAGATATAAAAGGGATTTAAATAGATTAGATTGGAAGTTGATGACTTTCTTATACACCATGGGAAGTATAAGGATTCAATGTGCAAAACCTCCATCAATTGGCATTTGAAGACCCATTTCCCATTTGTTTCACTCCCTTTCACACAGAGAGCACGACCTGAGGCTGGGAGTCCGAGAGAAAAGCTGGAAAACGGGGAGGAAATAAGGAGAAAGAAGAAGGAACGAGGGGAAAAGTGGAAGAGGAAGGAGTAAGTGTTGCTTTTCCTTAATCTTGGATTTTATTTATCTATTGCTTCAAGAAATGCGGTATATTTATGTTGAGTTTCTAGGATTCTAAATGGTTGATTTAATTTTCAGATTTATAGGAAAGAGAGTGACTTTGAGCTTATCCTTTGGTTTGGTGAAAACAAGATTTCGATTTAAGGTAAGTAATACCGTTTTGGCAAACCCTAGAAATTCTAATTTGGGTATTTTGGTATAAATTGTTGGAGAAATGATTATGTTGGTATAATGCTCACTTGGAGGAATATCTTAATGGAACAAGGTGTCAAAGTTATGATGGAACTATGATTTCAAGTTTTCATTAAAGGGAAGATGGATATTTATTTTGATGGTTGTGATGGAAGTAATTTGATAAATGGCAAGCTAGTGATGGAACTAGAAAGTGTAATTAGTTTCATTGGATTAAATGATTTATGTGGGAGATTTAGTCATGTATCGAGAAAGTTTAGTTTAATTATTATTGCATTCGATATTAAAGGTCTTGGTTCGTCAGTGGCTAAATTGGCTATTCATATCATATTTCAGGTGGTGACGAACAAATTGAAAACGTTTATCAGCCAGTCTAGCTTGTAGCTCGTACTCTGTGAGTGGAAAAGCTTACTTTTCAGAAATGAATAATTATTGAATTTATATCATATTAGGAACTTAATTATTTCCTATATTCGATTTGACAGCATGATTTCGAGAATTTAATGGATTTTAAAGTTAAATCCAGTTCATTTAAATTATTCATCTAGCATTTTATATTCATATTACGTGTTTCAACATATTAAAAGTTATTTTAAAACCACCAGAAAGTACCCATGTGATTTTACCCCAGTCTGCACTGATGTGAATGTGTTTCCACAGTGGATGACTAGATTCAGTTATTTTACCCGCTCTGCACTGATGTGAATGTGTTTTCACAGTATATGACCAATTATTAGAGTTCTTTGGGACCCACTCTCGTACACTTATAGGCTTTGGGCCATGTACTAGGGTGCTTAGCCTTTGGGATAGCTCTGCGTACGTATGACTAGATTATCAGATTTGAATAGTTTTGCCTTGTACACCGAGATTACTCTGTACATATGTAAGACTATTCATTGGGTACTTATTGGTGTGACTATTTAGTATATCATATTATGTTTATTCATTTGTAGATTTCCAAATTTTTGAATATCAGATGATAGTTCCTTCAAATTATAGAATTTAGCTTATTCAGATACAGAAATACGATTTTAACTTACAGAAATGACAGCTTTATACAGATTGTTGTTGACACCAAATTAGCTATACTTGACATATTTTTCAGTTGGTTATTCTGCACAAAGAGTAAGAATTTGTGATTTTAGCATGTTTTAGTTCTAAACAGATGATCAGAATTTAATACTTCTTAAAACTGTAAGAAATTAAATTAGATTTTTCAGTAAATATGTATACATGGAATAGTGCATGTAAATGTAATTTAGCCACTCATTGAGTTACAAGCTCACATCTTTTGTCATGTTTTCCTTATCAGGAGGCCGCTGAATTTAAGATACTTGGAAAGCTTGCTGCAGTTAGAGCCTGATTAACCACCATTTAGTTGCACAATCTTAATCATTTCATAGTATGTATTATATTTTGGGGACTCATGTTATAAAACTTTTGGTCTAATATTTTGTGGTTGAGCATTTAGTAGGAGGGTTGTAAAATTAATGTAATGCATGCTTGTGGACACGATGTTTGGCAGTAGGAGTACTCAGTCTAGTTTAATCTCATGTTGTTTAGTTGTGATGTCATTGGTGATTTCCAGAATATTTGGTGTATGTGTTTTTATGAATATTTGTTGATTTTTATGTTGGTTTTGTCAATATCTTAGGGGAAATCATGTCAAAATTTCTATAAAAATTTTATAGTTCTTGATTAGTCAATTAGTCATAGAACAGTCTACGTGGCCTTGGTGGTGGGTCTAGGATCCAGCTGGAATTCATCATCGGCGCACGCCACGTCTGGGTCCACTAGGGTGACTCGAGACGGGGTCGTGTCATGGGTTGCTTTTCAACAAATGTTTTGTCTATAAACAATTTTTAAAGTTCCAAAACATTCCGAAATTGATTGTGCTCTTAAGTTCTGGTTTTTTCACTTATTGCTCAGGGGTTGAACTTTAAAGGCTTGTCTATTTCTCAAAGTTATTTGCCATTGCAAAAAGTATGTTTCTTTAGGATAGTGTTCTCACGTGTTGAAGTCTAGATCCTTTTTTCTAGTTTCTTTTCATTCGGGTTTCTCGTTTCTTCTTCATCTCTTCTTTATTTTTAATAATCTAAAGATTCTAAACAATGTTTTCCAATGGAGAATGAAACTACACTGTCTACTGTCAAATTGATGAATCAAGATTTGGTGAGGCTCGATCATTTTAATGGAATCAACTTCAGTCGGGACAAGACAAGATAAAGTTTCTGTAAATAGCATTGAAGATCATTTACATACTTCATCTATATTTAGCTCCAATTCCATAAGCAGCTGCAATGGATATAGATACATGGAGGCCGAACAAAAGAAGCAACAAGAAGATGAATTGATATGTCGGGGGTCACATTCTAAATGCACTTCCTCACTGATTATATGATATAGATCATCCCCCAGGAGAATTTGGGAAGCACTTGAGAGTAAATACAAAGTCGGGAAGGATGGTACCAAGAAATTCTTAATTTCTAAATGTTTTGACATTAAAGTTTTGGATGATATTCCATTGTGCACGATTTGCAACTGATTGTCAAAAAGTTGAAGGCCACTGAAAGTAAACTCCCCGAGTCCTTCCATGTAGGTGCTACCATTGCTAAATTACTGTCAACTTGGAGAGATTGTAGGAAGAAAATTCTTGACAACTCTGAAGATTTCTCTTTGGAACAAATCCACCAGCATTTTTGATTTAATTTGTGTAGGATAAGCGCGGATATCATGCACAGTAATATAAGCTTTGAAAGCAGTATAAAAATGTGGCCAAAGTGAACTCCATTGACACCAAAGACATTGTCATTGTAGCGAGTGAAGTAAGCATTTGTTTGAGCTTCATTTTTCCCAAAACTCATTTTTAATCACACGCTCTCCTAGAATTCACTAATACAAAATCCATTTTACCCAAAAGTGGGGTTTGAACAGAGATGCTGTCAAAGAAATGTCACGGGATAGTGGTATGATACTTGTATCAGTGTCCTTGTTCGCTTCAAAACCTATCAAGAGATCGGTGATGGATAACAAATCCAAATGGGGAATGAAGGTCTTTAAAAATTTGATGGCAAATCAAGCATAGACTTGTATTTCATAACTGGAAAAAAGGTTACATCGATAAATGTGATTCATCCTTTGGACATGAATCGGAATCTTGTTAGGGGGATATTTTAGAAAAACTAGGTATTAAATTCGTATATAAATCGTGCAAACTTGTACTCTCTCGAAATGGGATAATTATCACAAAGGCTATTTTTATGATGGAATGGTCAAGCATTGTACTACTAACAATGAGAACAATAATATGTAATTAGTTGTACTTATATGATTGATTCCTTTTCTTAAATCATATGAAATGAATTTACATTTTAAAATTCTTTTCGTAGTACTAATGCCTATATTGTGTAAAACTTGTGTTGAATCTAAAATGAAAAACATTTCATAGTGTCAATAAAGGGTAATTAACACAAAATGTCCCTACATTTCAATGTTTTTGTGCAAAACGTTAACACCTTTCATTGCGAAAACCGTCCGACCATCCATTTCATGTTATTTCCTTCATTAACTGAACACCGGTACTTAGTTTACTTTTTAAATAGTAAGGTTGAAACAGTCTAACGTAAGAACCCATTTCTTTTCTTTTTGTCAAACTTGAAAAAATTTCCCACTCACAAGCACCAAAAGTGTGGAGATTTTGATACACTTAGAGCACAATAATAGTTATGATAGTCATGATAGTCTTTTGAACCGATTACATTGACAAAATAAATGTAAAGAGTTTCTAACATAGGTTGTTAAAATCAAGAGCATATTGTACAACACAATATGATAAGTGTATTTTGTACACTTATTTAGGTCTCTAAGCTAGATTATTTATTGGTTATTTTGATGAATTATGGCTTAGTTTTGTGTGTTTGGTATTTGTTTGGTATAAATCAATGAACGTGATTGAAATGGAGAAAGAATACTGAAAAAGAACTCAATTGCAAGGAATCCAAAGTTCAGGGACTGAAATGAAAATAATTGATGAATGGATTGAACGTAAGAACAAAGATTCAAGAGTTATAGAGGCAATTGGATGAGAATAAAAGGCAATGGGATAAAAATGAATGAAGAAGAACGAAAAAGCATACATGGAAAAATCCAGGGACCAAATTGCACAATTGGTCCAAAAAGCTAAAGTCATGCATACGGATGGGCATACAGACCTTGTGTATGCAAGGTCATCAATACACGTGACTGAGGCTAAAACCATTCTACCATGCGTATGCATGACTTTCCGACTAGAAAAGATTTTCTTTCATTTTTTTGCTTCGACTCTTTATGGTATGATATTTTGCACCTTTTGAACCTATAAAGAGCCATTCAAACACATTTGAAAGCTATTATTACATATTCTATATTAAAGTAATGCCGAACAAGAGCTTTAGAGAGAATTAGCACAACAAATTGAAGATTCAATGCTCAAACCGACGGAAAAGTGCAATAAATTGGTTTCTCAAGCTTCTACAACTATTCTTTGAATTTGATAATGTCTTTTCTTAACTTCATGTATAATCTAGATACAATTGGGTGATTTCTCAGGCTTCTACATCTATTGTATGAATGATGAAACATTTTGAGTTATATTTGTAGTTCGAGACTTATCATATTTTAATTATTTCTTGTGTTTGTGATTAATTATGCACAAATATTATGTTATTTGATTGCTTATAAATATACCAATTAGATAACTTGTTATTTATTCATAGTGTTGGTAGATTCACAATATGCAAATTCAATATGCGGGCACTAGGTATTAGGAATATTATTTGGGGCGTAGGCAATCTATAGTGATAACCATATGATTGAATGCTTTCCTTACATATGAATTCGAACTAGGAATAAGATTGGATCGTACTAAGAACATCTTCAATGAGGGGTTAAATTTGGTGTCAAATTAGTGTAATACCCTCTCCAACGAAAGATCAAATATAGTACAAAATAAAGTGTAATGAATAGTGTTACACCGAATTTGGTGTAATACTATTTATTTACACCAAATATAAGATTTTTCAATAACGTCATTTTACCCATCTTTCAACTTTACAAAAATTGTTTCTTCTATGTATGACTCTCTTAAATATTTTAGTATTAATAGATTTTAATAAATTTATAATTATTTTAATGTGATGATTAATTTTATTTAACATTTATTTTTAAATTTTAATCAATTAATAAGTAATAACTATTTCAACAATAAATTAAAATTGTTTATTAAAAAGTCAAAAGTTACAAATTTGATAAATCATAAATTAGCACTAGAACAACTTAAATATATAAAAAAGATAAATTAAAGTACAATACAATATTTAACTAAAACAATAATTTAGTGCTCTAGAAGGTCTTTTCTCGTTATATATAACTTTTCTTGTGCGTTCAATATAATTTTATAATTTGTGGTATTGTGTTTAATGTTTTTTTTATCGATTTATTAATAAGTACAATATTTTAGTTAATTAAATATAATTTCTAATGAACGATATTTTTAATAATATAATTTGTAATTAAATAATTCAAAATAAAATTTGTTGTAAAATGTGGCGTAAAATGGTCTACAATAGTACCTGCACCAAATTTGGTGTAACCATTGAAGAGGAAAAACCAAATTACACCAATTTTGGTGCAAAAATTACCCCAAATTTAATGTAGACCATTGGATATGGTCTAAGGATAGGGTCCATATATCTTGGAAAATAATATTAGATATTAATAGATTATCGATCATTATGAACACTTGAATAACACTAAATTGCTTAAGTCAAGAATTGAAAATAAAAATCAATAGGTGGATTATGAAATCCAACATATTCATGTCATCATTTGATAAAACCAATATTTTTCATTATTCATAGCTTAATTTAGGATAATCACAAATATCACATTCTTTTTGTGTTATCAACATCGAATTTGATAGAAACCGGTAAACTACAATTAGCAATTATTCCTCGTGGAACTATAATTCAACTCATCAATTATATTATTTGTCAACTATCCTATATGCTTGCGGGTTTTGTATGAACACAATCCTTTAGCCATTTGAAAGGATAGTATGTGGGTGGTTAAGTGGGTGCCACAAATTATTTAGATAGGTGTTTATTATGCTCATTTAAACATTTGTGTGGAATAAATTTTAATAGGTGGAACCAAGGTAGAACCATAAATTAGAAGTTAAATCCCAACCATTGTCCTAATAGAAGACATTATACTAATCATGGCAAAAAGAAAAATAAAAGTTGTATATCTTCATAAGCGAAAGTTACCCTATAAAAGATCCCAATAAGAGCACTGAATGAATATTCTAAAAATACAAAATCAAAATAAATAAAAGTTTGTGCATGTAACACAAGACGTACTAAAAGCCTGATTAAGCATTGGACATTTGCTTGGTAAGCTAGACTTTTAATGAGGGTTATAATTAGTTCAATTGAAATTTGGAGGTCGAGATAATCAAATATAGGGAGAATCATCTCAAGTTGAGATAGTAACTTCTATTGGTTAAATCTTACCACATTTGAGCAGGAAATGAACGAGTGGTATGAATTCAACCATTAGAATAAATACCCCGGGTATTAAATTGAAGACCAAGTTTGGGGTATGCATCTTATGATAGAAAAGAAACAATTGACCATTTTAGGTCGAAAAATAATCAACTTAAGTTTGTGGTGATAGCATTAACTATAGACACGCATCAATCTAGTATTGGATAAGTGGAAGAATTGGTTTTGACAACATGTCTTAGAAGTCTTTTGTGAATTGTTAAGAAATTTTAAAATGTGAAGCAATACACACCCTTTAAAAGTGGATGCTTGGGAAAAGGAATTCAAGGACCAAATTGAACAAAGAGCAAAGAAAGCATGCCTTGCAATCGCAAGGGGCCTTCTATGCTATCGCAAGCAATGAAAATGGTTTAACACAACCTACAAAAAGAAAAAAAATCATGATATCGTAGTGAACGTGACCATGCGATCACACGGTGACATACGACAACAAAATTCTAATTCCTATTTCAATTCGTCCTCTCTACATGGGAAACAATTCGACTCGTTTTATCCTAGTTTTGATGACTGAAAAAGGGGTTATCATTCATTAGAGTGACAACAAAATGCTTGATACAAGAATGCACAATCTTATATGCATATTCAAGATTGTTGCTTGGATTTTGGGTGAAGAAGATATACGAGGATTGGTCAAGAATCATTGAAGAAATTCAAGAGTTCAAGATTTTTTTTTTTCTTTCTTTCTATAATTAAAGCTTGGGTGATGTCTCAATATTCCATCTTTAGTTTTTTATTAATTTGACGCTCGACTAAATCTTATAGTCACTAGAATGGCGACGAGCAATATGTAGTGATGTTTAATTTCACTTTCAAGACTTCAATGTTACTACATGTTTAGCTTGAATGATTATTATGATTTTAATGCCTTCAATTAATTAATCCCTAGTTGAATTGATTAGTGATTCTTATTTTGTTCTAGAGAACGAATAAGGATTTTAATATATGATATTGATCATTTAGAGTCCAATAGCGGATAAAGAAATATATGTATGATTTGCACGATTTAATTAAATGTTCTAATGAATAAATGCATTTTCACAAGTTCATAATCTTCATAGATATATATAGGTTCACATGTGAGGATATGTTTTTTGTTGCTCGAGAGAGATTATTAAATGGAATAGGTACATTGATCATCTAGTTCATAAATGCTTTTTAGTAGTTTAACAGCTTTACACTTAGTAAGTCATGTTTTTAATTAGTTATTAACAAAATTGTGCTATTCGATTAGAGTCAATATTAATTGAAATCAAATTAAGTACTTAGTCTTGGTCGATTTGTTGCCTTGTCCGACAAATTCGGGAATCCAGATTTTATTATATACTAGATTTTACCAATTGCCCATCCTACCTCCTCTATGTTCTTGACATAACATCTTTGTCTCAGTAGAGACGAATTTGATTGGGAGGTTCAATGGCAAAAACAACCACACTTTCTCATTCTATATTTTTTGACTACGATATCGTACACTTGCGAGAATTAAGCGATCACTGCCCATATGATGAGATAAGTCAAGTGGTATGACCAAACTAAAATCCTTTTATATGATTTGTTTCAATTGATTATGGAATATGGAACTGGTATCAATCCCAATGTGGAAAGGTTGAGAATGACACTAACAAAGTATGGAAGTTCAAGATCAATTCATACATTGCACAGGTTAGGAAGCCGGCAGCAACTTTCAGTAATTAAAAAGAACAAAATAATATACTAATTTACTAGAATTGGAGCAAGTCGGTCTCAAATCTTTTATTGCACAAACTGAAAACACGAGAGTTACACTTGGAGCCTCCAGAGGGTTCCAATTATTTGAACATAATAAGTTACAACATTTGTTTATTTCTCTGCCCAGGAGAGAATTAAGGAAGAAACTAAAGGAACATCAAACATGCATCCATGCTTGAATTATTCAACAATATAATCAAGTATAAATTAAAGGAAGCAGTAAAGTACTAATTGTTAACTTTAAACATGGCCGCTTCTTGGCCTTTTCGCAGGACCATGTCGTTCTTCTTCAGTTTTGACATCCTGTAGCTTCAATGGAACTTTATTCCATGGAGTCTTAGGATTGTTAAGGAAATTCATCCACCATACAGCTGAGCTTTTCGGGAATCTTGTCAAACGTCCATTCTCGTAGTCTGTATAAAAAATGCCAAATCTAGAATTGTACCCCTGGGCCCATTCGAAATTGTCAAGCAATGACCATATGAAGTAACCCTTCACACGTACATGATGGCTGAAATGAAAGAAAAATAGTTGATTAATTTCAAAACTTAAATTTTTTCTGAATTGAACTATTATATATGCAAAAAAATGGCGACTTACTCCATTGCCTTTCTAAGGTATGCCAGATGGTCCCTGTGATAATCAATCCTAGTTCCATCAATACGAGCTTTTGTAATTGTTATGGCTTTATTGTTAACTTCATCCACCCCTACAAAAGATCATGAAGGATTTCAACAAACCACTAAATGATATGAAAAATTAGTATTTCTTGTATATATTCTTGATATGTATAAATAAACTAATAAACATGAGTATATATACCGTTCTCTGTAATGTAAATCTCGGGATTATGATATATTTCCTTTATATGAAGCATGAGATGGTAAAGTCCTTCTGGAACTATGTACAACCAGGTCGAACCACCCTGGTGCGCGAAATAAAAAGGATTGTTATTACATTATAATATACGTAAGCATTGGAAATTATGTAAACCATAATATGTATTATATTTCATTGATCCTGTATATTTGGAATCTATGACACGACAATGCATCACAATAAATTGTCGATATGCCTAAATTACTAGAATAATAAATTCCAATTTCTATTTTAATTTTCTTCACGGAAGGGTAACGTTAATGGCTCACCTGTTTACCAATTGGCTTCCCATCACGATGAGCTACAAGAGAATGAGAAGTAAATATGTTGCTACATGTACTGTCTGTTTTATGTCAAGATAAAAGATTATAACTGAACTCGAGAAAGGGTCTTAATACTTACTATTATTTTCAACGTGCCGATCATTGTCATAATGTGGTCGTGAACAATGTTTTTTAGGTATATTTTTGGCATAATAAGTCGTGTAGTAATTTATGCCCAAAAAGTCACATGAACCTTTCACTAGCGTCACCTCCTCTGGTTTAAATTTGGGAAGACGTTCTCCTACATTTTTTCTCATGGATGGTGGATAATCACCTGTTATTACAGGGGCTACAAACCTGAAACAGGTGAAATATGTAAAAAAAAAAATTAATTATGATTAGATATACTACCTGAAAATCTATAAAAATCAAATCTCGTAAATTCTCAGAAAAGGGCACATGGTTTATACAATATACAAACAACAAAAATGTAAAAACAGGTTAAAGGATAATAAAGAAAGAGGAGAAGAATTTTTTTGGTAATGGAATCCAATTTAACAAACTTCCGAGGCGACTTATTTCATTTGGATAGTTAATAATTTATAGAGATGCAGAGTAATCACTCGTAGTAATGATAAACTACTCGAGAGCACTAACTACCATCCTAACATAAAATCCACCGCCCTCGAAGCAGCCTCTACATCCTCTGGGATGTCCCTAAGTGGATAATACCACGTTGAAACGTTTGTCATTCCTATTTTGCCTCCTTGGTGTTCCTGTACGTTCAAATTTATTAATATTTATAATCAAATAATTATTATAAAACTTGGAGTGTGTGTATTTATATTTGTGTTTGTGAAATGTTAAATGAAAACCTGATAATTTTTCCTGTATATATTGACCGCATGTGCATGAGCAAGGATCAAATTGTGTGCCACAATGTATGGTTCTCTGCCCGGATCTCCTACGATGGGAGCCGTACCAAGTAATTCTGTGCGCAGAATTCGTATCAAGGAACTAAGGTGAGGAAAAATGTGGGCGATAGCAACTGGTTCTATACCCAGAATTCGTATCAAGGAACTAAGTTGAGGAAAATTTTGCGCCATAGCTACTGGGTCCGTGCCAAGAATTCCTTTGAAGGAAGTAAGGTTTGTTAACTGGTTTGCCAAAGAAGATGGTTCTGTGCCCAGAATTCCTCTCAAGGGAGTAAGGTCTGCAACATTTTGTGCCATGGCAAATGGATCTGTGCCCAGAATTCCTTTCATGTAAGTAGGCAAATTGTATAGCATAGCTAACAGTTCTGTTACCGGATCTCTATCAGAGGAAGGGATAAGTGGAGGTATTGCGCTTCTATGATGAAGGATCAAGGAACGCAACAGTTGTTCAATTGATGTTGCAAGTTCTTCCATTGATGTTGCACCCAGGAGACTCATCATATGTTCCATTAAAGTTGCACCATTCTGGTCACCCACCGCATGCTCCGCTTTAGTTGGAAGAGGTTTACCATGACGAGGGGGGAAATTGCCCCTGACATATCCACAGTAACTGAAGGCCCATGGCTCATTCAGTGTGATCCAACGTTTCACTCGGTCACCAAACTCCCAAAAGCAAACCTCGGCAAACTCACAGAAATGTTTTCTACAATATCAATGTGGAACAAGTTAATATCAACATATATGTGTGTCATATACATAAAGATGGTAAACGAATTTCACCTATGCCATTAATCTTTATACAGGAGATCAATCTGCCATTATTCTGTCATTTATTAGTATCCATTTTCTTTAAAGAAATAGTTTCTGCTCTTTCCTTCAATATATAGTTTTTGAGAAAATAACTTTGCTTAATTCCTTTGTCACATATCTAGCACAAGAGGTTCCCTGTGATGCAAGATTGAGTTACTTACACAATTTGATTATCTAAGAATCCACCATATTCATCTTCCAAACATTGGGGAACATCCCAGTGGAAGATAGTTGCACACGGCTCAATGTCTACACAAAAGTAACGAAGAGAACTCAAGGTAATCTTTTGATTTTATATTTATAGCATATAATTAGATAAATGTTTCAAAAGCATATAAACTTCCAATTATGAATTAATTAAATAAAAATGAACAATAGATATGTAAATTTTATATATATCGGAGTCTAACCTTCTGCCAAAAGTGCATCTATGAGATCATTATATTATTTGATTCCTTCTTTGATTATGCCACTGCATAGTCTACCACCTAAAATATGAATATAATTTAAATACAAATGAAAATGCAAACATGGAATTTTTACTTGATATTAGAATCTGGGGAAATTGCATGGAGAGGTCATATTAGAGACTACTCGTTTTCTAAATAACTTCTACCTTTCAAATTTTTTGTCTTTCGTTCTAAAGATATCATTTCCTCATCAAATGTTTTATTAAATTTCTCTCTTCATTTCCCATGAATTTCAAACCGTCTAGGAAACTCAAAATCTAGACAAAGTTGATGAGAATTTCTAGTCCATTTATAAACTCTAGTCTTTCTTCTCAATGTAGACACTAAGCTTTATATTGTCGAGAATCTCGTCCACCTTGCCTAGAGAGGATTTTTATAGAAGGACACTACACTCGGTTAAAACTTTAAGCAGGAAACATCACTTTAGCCTAAAAAAATTGTCCTTTAAAAATTAAATGATGCAAAATCTCTTCATCCTTTACGTTTCAATATTGGAATAAAAAATTTCTTTTTTAAATTAATTTTATAGAAGTAGAGCCCAATACATGGTAAGATTCTGGACCATGCAATTGAAAATCTATAAGAATCCAAACCAACTTTCTTGATCAAAGCCACGTCTTCCTGCAACATTAATATTGAAAATGAGTACAGCTTACAATGAAAAATATTATTCTTGGTGACAACATTAATATGGAAATCAATTTTATATCTTCAATTTTTTTCCGAGGTTGAACTTTTTACCTTCAAGTGCCAACAAAGTATCAACTCATTTCAATTGTTACGTTCGAAATGATGGTCATGAATTTATCATTTTGAATACTGGGGACGAATTAAAGTTATTCTTGCGTCCCAAGAGTTATTTAATTCATTTAAAGTTGTTAGATCAATTCATTTTCACTTCAGTTATTAAAACTCCTCTTATTACTTGTGGGAGATTTTTGGAGATCTTCATTTTGTGAACAAACTTCAAGCCACCGAGTAGTGATTTAAAATTTGAAGTACACAGATATAGTAACACTTGAACAGATATGGAATTTTTCTAAAGAGTTTAATTACAGCCTCGACTGAAAGTGAGAGGAAAAATTCTTAGATTTGAGGTACTTTTCCATGTATATTAGTCCACTAAAGGAATTACCACCAAGAAAAATTAAATTAAGTACATATACCTTGAACATACTATATTGATCAAGAGCGACGCACCCATTTCTACCATCCGCTGTGCTATCTGCCACCCCAAATAATAAACATAAATATATGCTCACCAATGATCATCGTATAAAACACAAGTACAATGCTCATATGCGTATAAACTAACACATGCTTATGTGTCTATTATTAAGAATGTGGGATGCCGTCTTAAAATGTTAATTTTATTAAAAGGAGTAGAATGAGGCCTTGTGCTCATTAATAGTTTATATATAACTGATGTAAGATCATGCCTCCATAGAATAATGACTCAATTGAAACATCAATCTTGAAGTCCTTGTTTGAGAGCTTATAAAAATGGATTGTATTGCTTGTTCGAGCTTGTTGGCTCTATATGGGAATGGGGATTTCATCTTAAAGGATCAATCTTAAGTAGTTCTTATATGTTTGTTAATATTTTTATATTTAGCCAATGTAGGATTATATTAACATCAGCATATTAATGCACACAGACACTAAGAGAGAGAGAGAGAGAGACCACGGGAATGTAGCGTCATACAATCCCAATTACTCCTGCCTTTACCACCTTCAGTCCAAGCACCTTCGACCTGCAGGAATTAAATACATAATCCATAAAAGAAATTATATATTCAGAAATTATGAAGGTATAACCAAATTATTACATGTGAATGGACCTTCTAATAGTACTAGACAATATTAACGAAGTAATAATAGGTAAAGTATTGTCCTTTTGGTCCAATACTATATGATGCAACATACTTAAGCATACCAATTACGTACATACACTTGATACGCTGATGTTGCAGCACCTAAGATAAAAATTTAGAAAAATTAGACCATTTGACCTCGATTTGTGTGTGATCCATCTGACTTAATAGTATGACAAACTTAAGTAAAGTAATGTTACATTGAAATATTGTTGGGTTTATTAGATACCACATATTTCCACAATGGTACGATATTGTTCACTTTGGGTTTAAGCCCTCATGGATTTGCTTTTGGACTTTACCTCAAAAGGCATCATACCAATGGAGTATTGTCCTACACTTATAAACCCAACATATTTTCCATGTCTAGCCGATGTGGGACTTCTTTGTTGACCTATGGTCATACCATATGTTTTGATTATAATAAACAACTTATGTTTATCTCTAACATAATCTTTAAATTGACATGTTGGCAAATTGAGTCAAAACCATTGAACGAGAAGTTGTCAAGAAAGCTCAAACGAAGATTGATCAAGCACTCATGGGGACAAGCTTTACATCTCAAATCAAGCACTCGCACCAAATTTATTGAAGACATTGTATCTAGACTTCTCTTAACTTGATTGTAAAGGTAAAGCATTTTAATTCTTAGCAATGACACTTCGAGCTCAAGTAATGGTTTTCTTGCACTTAACACAATTTACGAGATAAAAACGTTTGCACAAAATTATTCTTCAAAGGAAATTTTTTCCAATATATTTCTTGAAAACCATCAAGACAAACTTCCATTAAAAAATCAGAAAAAAACATTATTTGCAAACAAAAGAAAAAGGAAATTGACCAGGAGGATTTTCTTGTTATCCGAAAGTCCGGATGGTTAACCGGACGTCCGGTTCGCCAACAACGGTAATTTTTTGACCGTTCTAACAAAAGTGTTTCTAATTGTAAGTTGGATGATCCAGTTCTAAATCGGAGTTCCGATTAGTCGTCCGGTTGGACAGAGACTTTGATGTTTTTCAACTGCTATAAATACCAACTCATCTACCATTTGAAAAATAACTTTTGAGCATTCAATTTGATACTACTTGAGCCCACATTGATCTTACATATCATTTATTATCAAATTACTTTGCTCTTGAAAAATCTTTGATCAAAACTAATTATTGAAAATCATTCTTACATCAAAGATTTACACACCAAACACTTGAGATTAATTCATTGTTATCCATTAAAGTGTTTGACTACATCTCTTCTTATACTCAACCTCGAGCTTATCATTAGTTAAGAAGAGAAGGTTTCACTTGTAAACTTATTCTATATTAAGGGTCGTCTTGAGCTCCCAAAAAGTTCAACATTGTAAAACGATCGGTGATCCTTGGTTGTAAGTCACTAGAAGCGTTGTAATGGGTTGGATTGCACCATAAGTCAATCAATATAGTGAAAAAGGTCTTGCTCGTGACAGAGAGCTTGGTAACGGGGGACGTAGATCATTGCGTTGGATCGAGCCTCCATATTTACATCGTTTGCTCTCTCTAACTCTTTTACTTAACTTCTTTTAATTTGCGCAAGTTTATTTCTATTATCTATATACCTATTTGAGTTTGGTGTGTTTTATTATTATTTGTGTGATTATTAGATTAAAATTTGGTGTAGTTAACGAAAAGGTTTTAAAAAACAATTCACCCCCCTCTTGATTAGCCAATCTAGGGCTTTCATTTTTTTACTCTCAACAATCATCCCCTCAAATGAAGGACCACATCATTGTGGCCTCCCCTCAAACTATAATCCATCCGCCAATCATCTTGTACCACCGTTATTGCCATTGCCCTGGACCAAATGGGACCCGCCGCCTGACCACCATATTTTTATGTCAGGAAGAATTTCGGCAAAAGGCAGCTCAATCGCGGATAATTTTTTAGTCAGATCGTAAGGCTAATTAAGGGACTTCCACCAGGCTTTCCACTGCGTTCCTCTGGCTAAGTTTTGGGTCCTGAGCTCTGATACCACTTCTCAGGTTTATTGGATACCTCATATCTCCACAATGGTATGAAATTGTCTTCTTTGAGCCTAAGCCTTCATGGATTTGCTTTTGGGCTTTACTCCAAAAGACTTCATACCAATGGAGTATTGTCCTATACTTATAGACCCATCATATTTCCCATGTCTAGCCGATATGGGACTTCTTTTACTCTCAACAAATATTTTGTCCATCACATATAGATGTAACGACTGAGTTGGTTGGTCCATCACAAATCTCTTACATACGTAGCCATGCATGTTGATGATGGTGTTAGAGAATTTTTAATTTGTTTTCAAACATAAGTGGTATGTTTGATAAGGTGTATGTAATAATAGAGGACATGATGGTGTTAGAGAATTTTTAATTTGTTTTCAAACATAAGTGGTATGTTTGATAAGGTGTATGTAATAATAGAGGACATGATGTTGTTAGAGAATTTTTAATTTGTTTTCAAACATAAGTGGTATGTTTGATAAGGTGTATGTAATAATAGAGGACAGTGATAATGAAGTAAAAAAAAAAAAAACTAAATTCTTATTCATTCTAACGTTCATTGTTGCTTGATACAATATATGAAAATATAAACTAGTTACACACCTGATATGCCGATGTTGCAGCACCAAAGATAAAATCCTTGGGAAAAATAGAGCGTTCGACCTCAACTTGGGAGGGCTCCATTGGAATGAGCAATATGAGATATTATAGTTAGTTGAGAGAAGTGTGCAGTTCCTCTAGTTCGTGCACTCTATTTATAGACTCTTGATTTTGAATACTTATACCATACAATTAGACAAGAAGCATAAAGAAAGTATAATATAATGGGCAAGGTATAAATACTTCTCTATTAAAAGTAAATACAAGTGCATGGATAAAATATGCATCTAGTTTTAAGTCATTCTTTACTTCAGTCTCATTACTTCTCTTGGCCTTTCTCTGATTCTCCATATTAGGCATCTTGAGTTAATTATAATTCGGTGTTTACAGATATTTTTCTATTTGGGCTGCTATTTGAAATTCTGAGTCAATAAACTTTTGACCGTTGGAAAATATTTATTAAATTATAATTCTTAAGTACTGTAGAATTTGCATGAGATATTCATTGGATGATTTCTAGTTGTGAATAGATATTATCATGCATGAGTGAATCAACATTAAATATGTTTCTACTATTCGAGAATATTAATTTTGGATTAATGGGAAACTGTAAGGTGTAAGGATAAAATAAAAAACTAAATTAATGAAACAACTTTTTATCAATTTAATTGGGTAATAGAATGATGTAGATTGAATTCTTAACTATCGAAGTAAATGTGCAATCACGGAGTGCAATTCCAGTCATTTAGTGGAGCGGTTTTTAAATTAATATTTGGGCACGTTTTTTTTATCTACAGTAGGGAGCGAGGCTCAACCAGTGGCAAGTTAAGGTGATGGAATAATAAAGGCAATTTTTTATCCTAAAAGAATTTAAAGTTTTAATTATAATTAAATAACTCAGTGTAAATAGGTAGTTAGGAAGCGCAGTTTAAATCGAAAGTAATATTTTGAATTTCATGTCAATGATGAGGGCTGGTCCTGTGATTTTTGGGGTCCAAGGAGAACTCCCATAATTGGGCCCCCCAAATCAACGTAAATACAAAATCCAACAGATTATTATGTAACGTATTGCTAACTTAAAACTGAACGGTAGAATAACAAACAAATATAAAGAACAAAATCATCTCACAATTAAAGTTTTCAATACAGTTACTAAGTGCGCATGTGCAATTGATCCTATAGGCTACAATACCCATTCATATAAGTCGACCAAGCCACAATTATATAAGCCGACAAGGCTTCAAACATTTTTGATATGAAGCTAGGGCAAGCCATTGCTTACTTGAGAAATAGAGTTTCGACGAAAATTATGGAATCGCACCCTTGAAAATTCCACCATCACATCTCACAAGCATGAAATCAAAATTGAACATGGAGGACTGAAGTCAAATAATCATCTAACACGGAGGCCTCAAGTCAAACGTATATTAGCACACAAACATGCTCCATATGCTTTTTTTTTTCCCTAAAAAGTTTGCTTTTTTGTTTTACTATCTAACATCCTATAAAGTTTTTTCCTCCAATTATCTTCGTCCTTAAGTCATATGATGCATTCTAAGTGTATAAACGATTATCAGGAATGGCTTTTGATTTACTTGATGAAACCAATAGTATGGCTTCTCTATTTTGTACAAGTTTAAATGTATGAAATGATAAGCAATTATTTGCAAGAGAGCTAAGTACTACTTTCTCTTATTAATTCATCCCAAGCTGTGTTTAAGGGCGAATGCACAGGCGATGCATTTAATCAATAGGGCATATGCTCTACAACCACAAGTTTTTGATTTCGACTATTTTTGCAAATTATAAAATGTATTTTACAATTAAATAACGTACATAAATTTGCATAAACATGGAGCTGCCAATTGCAATGGAAGGGTCTCTGAAGGATAAATTCCTCTACAATATTACCATTCGACTGAGGTCTTCCATCTTTAACATCTAAGATTGAATTATTATTATGTTTTACTATAATATTCGTCTATCTTCATTTGGCATCCCAGATTCCCAGTTTACCAATTTAGTAACCTTACAGAGTTACAGACTTACTCGAGCTTCAAATCTAGGAGTTTATTTAAGGTTTTCAAAAATTATTCTATCTAATTAAAAGGACTAGAGCTCTCTGCTTACAGATAGTTTATTAAAAATATAAAATGAATAAATCTTTGATAAATTTCAATTATTTACCTGAGCATTAAAACCTGGTTTGCATGAAGTCTGGAGACAATTCCAATTGGCTATGAAACTGGCGGAAGTACCACTGTACCATGCCACCAACAGACGCACACACTGCTGACTAGTCGACGATCGACATTGAAGAGCAACTCACAGTCACTGTCCATGCGGTTAGGGTTCTTTTAGAAAATGGACTGCAAGATTTGTGAAACAGTGATGCATAATGATAAGTGCATTTTTGTGCACTTATTCAAGGCCATATTACTAAGCTTTTGTGTCGTTGTATTATTGTATTTTAGTTAACTTATGTTATTTTATCTTATTTTAGTTTTGGACATGTTTCTAAGCAATTGGAAAAGAAAGAATGATAAATCGACCAATTGATGAAAGTTTGGGGACTAATATACATTTGAGTAAAAGTTGAAATACTAAAATTGAAGTAATTTGATGTGGAGGACCAAGATGGAAGAAAGAATGAAGAAAATGGCTGAAAAGAAAATTCGTGAAAGTTTTATAACTGGGTAGCTGCTCAGTTATATTAGTCGGGTGGCCGCCCGGCCATTAAGAGAAGTAAATTTTTTAGCTTGGGCGGCCGCCCCATTTTATAATGGGCGCCGGCCCAGGTCAATTTGGCGCGAAATTTTTTGATTTCCTTATTTCAATAAAACTCTTATGGAAACAAATCTTGGGCATCTTTTAAAACTCTAGGACCGTCCAAAAGTGAGGGTCAGAGTTTTATGAAGGTTTTTAGAGAGAAAAAGAAGCAAGAACAAGGAGAATAACACCATGACTCGAAGATTTATCAAAAGAATCAATTTTGTGATGTCGTTCTTTACTTATTTGTCTGATTTTCTTCTCTCCACCATACTAGGCTAGATTAATTATATACTAGGGAACGATGAACTTTGTATTATGATTTTTAATTCTTAGTTTTACATTCTTGACATCAAAAACATGTTTTGGAATATTTGAATAATTTATATGATCTTATTTTCTCCATGATTATAGTGCACAATAATTATGTGAATTTGGTGATTTATTTCATGCATTCGAGAGAAGGAAAATAAATTCGACATATATAAATCGTGATAGGGTCCGATAGAGGATATTATGTAAATCTTTAAGTGTTCATAAAAACTCGTGTATTCTTGTATATTTACATCCATCGTAGAAATATAGTTGGGTCATATATGAGAATATGTTTAACTTTACTCGAGAAAGATTGTTGAATAGTTTAGAAACATTGATTTGTCAATATTGCAATCATGTGTCAAGGTGTGAAACTAGGGTTAAAAGATTAATACTTAGAAATTTGTAACCCTAGTACATTCATCACATATTAAAAAATACTTCAAATCGTATTCATCGCCAATTTTCATTTAATTAGTTAATTCATTCATACTTGCATACTTATCATTAATTTAGTTATAATGTCATCGAAACTACATTCTCAATTTTATTGTTTCGGTTAAGGTCACTATAATTAGAATTAGAACTAATCAATCCTGTGGGAATGATACTTGGACTCAAAATCCATTTTACTACTTGTTAACGAATCGTATACTTGTGGTGTTTGAAAATGAACAAATATTTTTGTACAACACATAATAAGTAAGAAGGGAGGGAAATGAAGGAAGGAGAATGGAGAGATCGGCATCCATGGCGTTGCAGTTGTTCCTGGTTGCACTTGGAGTTGAAATGAAAGGGGACGATACTCAATGAATGATTCATTTACCATTTAAAAAAAATTAATTGGACCAAAATTCAGGACCTCCAGTTTTGGCCAGACCAAAAAAAAAATGTCAACAAAATAAGGCCCCTCCAATTTTGGGCTTGAGGCCCCCCCGCCTCAGGGCTGGCCCTATCAATGATTAATTTTATTGAAAATAGTTCTTTATTTATAAAATTCAATTATGTAGATCTAAAATGAATTATGAAACAATTGTTGTTTAAAAATAGGAAGGAAGAAATTATTTGAATGCATTTCATCAATAGTTGACCAGCCCAAACCTAATCCAAGGGAATAGTAAAGCTTTATATGGTCTTTTTATTTAGGTGCATATAGCATGCATTTTCAAACAAAGAACACACGGATCTACAAAAGTCCATGTTTTTACTCCAAAATATAATCCAAATTATTTTTCTAATATCTTCTTAGAAACAGAAGGAAAAATTCCATTCTTCATTGTACTAAAATGGAAGATGTGATGCGTGCTCAACATCCCATCAAAGACAAATATCTTCAAAGAGGTGAATCTTGTAATTACCATTCTCTTATATATAGTGAAATTAAAAGGAAATTAAGAATTACAAAAAATATAGAGGAAGAGAGGAGGAATAACTTGTTTGAGATACTAAGATTCCAATTTTTAGATTGACCATCTTTATATGTATTTTCCATTTAGGGTAATATGGTAATATAGGGTAAAGAAATGGTGGAAAGAATTGAAAAGAAAGAAAAATTAAAGACAAAAAGGGAAATTAAGATGATATTGTGTACTGTGAATAGACATGAGCAAGGTAAAGATTTCAATAGGAAATGAAGTGAAGAGAATAAAAATTGAAATCACAATGTGTATGTATAAATAGTATCATTAGTGTTGTTTTTGTTTGAAAAAAACGGGGATTAAGCATTAGTCTTGTGATGAGCTCCAAGTAAATGTGCAAAAGAGGTTCATTGGTCTTATGGGCAAACCAATGGTTTACTAGAAGAGGAATTTATACCATTAAAGTTAGGAGATCTTTTGAAAAAGTAGATGAAAAATGTTCCGAAAGTAAAAAATACTGTGTAAAGTTAAGTATCACTTTTTAATTAAAAAGCGACGTGCAAAGTCATTTTTTGATTATATGCTTAAAAATTTGAGAAAGACAAATCAGAACTTAAGAATAGATCTATAGGTGGTTACTTTTTTCAACATGTCTCTTTGTGATTATATTTCACTTCATTTTACGTACACGACACTCTGTAAGTTGGAAGTGACAGAAACTCGATGAAGTGAAAAAGTGATAGAAATTTAAAAAATATGACAAACACTCAAAAAAGTGACAAAAATCCAAAAAAAGCGACAAATACTCAAAATATTGAGGAACATCAATCAAAATCTTACAGTAGATCTAATGGTATTTGATTTTGTTGTACATATAGGGACAAGAAAGTTGGGATATCAAATTTGGACTCCCTAATAGGTTATGTTAAACTAGATCTAAACATAATAAAACTTAAGTTATGGTTATATCAAACCCTAGATTAGATGTCTAGTTCATGAAAGAAGCCATGGAAATACTCAAATTCAAATAAAACAATATAGATAAGAGAATAGAAAAACTAGTTTTGGTATATCTTCAATATCTTTTGTGATGTTATTCTTGGTTTCTCCTTGATTCATTGATGATTGCCTAATTGAATTCTCGCTCTTGACTCGATGAATTGTTGTTGAAAAGTGGTCTTTGAGGTTGTATTTATATCATCATGAAGTCATGGAAGAGTTAGAGTTGGATTGAGATTTAAAAAGAGACCAAAATATGCAAAAATCATTTTCCTCCCCCCATCCCCCGATGCCACAAGCATGGTGCTGCGGCGCAATGCTGTTGAAATTTTAGCAATAGTAGCACTGCATCACCCACTTTCTTATGGAAAAATCAACATTGGGTATCTTTCAGTGTTTTTATCATAACTCTTTCTCCTAACATCAAGTTGAGGTAATTTAAAATGCATTGGAAAGATAATTCAAATGGCTAAAGCTTTACTTCAGATTACTTTCTCCAATTTGAGCGTTTACTATGTTAAAAATGGATCTCATTCTCCGGATAAAAATATAGAACATAATTGTGCTGTTGAAAATTGATTTGTGAAAATATTTCGATCACATTTAACTCCTTTTGACTTCCAATTGCATCCGAATGACTCCTAGCAATCTTCAATTATATTTTTGTTATCCAAATCAACCATTTTTCATTGTTATTCACTTCTTTCTTTAATTTAGCCCCCCAATCGTCAAGTTTTGTCAAACCAACATCATCTTCTCCTTAATTCATGCCAATACCACTCATTTCTCCAAGTTTTACACCATTCACACAAATTCACCTAATCTATAAAACAACATTAAAATAAACATTAAAACGTTCTAAAAACTCTTAAAGACAATCAAAATAACAAGTTTAAGACACAATAAAACAATGAGGAAACCACAGATCAAACACCCCCAAACTTAATACTTTGATATTCCTCGAGTAAATACACAAGACAAAGGAAAAGAAACTAATGAAAACACACAAACAAAACTAACAAACGAACTTACCTAAAACAAGTTTAGTCAAATAACTTGCCTATATGGCTCTGGATTGAAAACATTATATCAAATTCATGAATTATTTCAAAGCTAAAATGCAGAAGTTAAATTCTGACCTAATCAATACAAAATGAGGGGTGTGTGTGTAAACATGTGTGAAGAATTAAGTGAAACGCTGTAAATTCACAAGTCGGTCCAATTTCCAACCTCAAAAGTCAGATATATCATTTATTCGCTCGTGGGATTCACACACCTCAAATTTGTTTTCTTTTATTCTCTTCCAAATGGTGTATTCTAAAGTTTAGTTACAGTACCAATTTCTTACACCACTCAAATTTGGTTTAGTTTAACATGCAATGTCAACAATTTATGCATGTGATGATTCTCTCAATTTATGAGTGTTTCGGCAATCAAGCTTATACCAAGTGATTCATACTCCTTTTTTTCTCTTCTTAACCCTTGTAACAACATTTTAGTCGAAACTCCTCAACTTTAAAGGCCAAAGGGTACCGAGTTTCGAGATACCCCAACGAACTTGCCAACTAAAGTAAAAAAAAAAAATTACCGTGTGAGGCATAAAGTCAACAAGTGCGATGCTCTTTTTCTTTACAAGAAACGCATAATTAAAAGTGGTTAGATCTGTAGCATACGGCCATTACCCAGTTCATACTTGAAAGTTAAAGACATTCCACACCAATAAAAAATGTTCAACATACACGAAATTATCACAATTTTAATTCATCTCTTTTACCAACTCGAACACCTCAAATTATGCTATATAAGGTTTAAGGATGTAGTGAATAATAGATTTTAGAATTGAGCATCTAAATTCTTTATTTCAATCTAAATCATGTGAATCAACCTATTTGTAATAGTGTACAATGCAACAATCAATTCACGTCTATAGGTATGTTTCACATGAATAAGCAAAAACTTAACCTAAAACACAACTTATTCATAATTCATGAATTAATACATGATTTTAAATATATACAGCAATGTCGTTAATGCTATCTAACCCACAAAGCCTGAAACTTATTTATTTATTTATAACAATTATACAAAAACAAAAAATTTCACACAAAAACAACTAACCAATTAGACAACTAATATTTTACCCCCCAAATTTAAAATAAAAATTGATGCTAGCCCCTAGATCACACAAAGCCTTATCAATGGTAAACTCCCCAATTGTGCATGAAATTGTAAAGTTGTTTACCTTCCCAAGCTTATCGAACTTCATTTTCTTTGACATCACTCCCTTCAATCAAGTATTTGTGCCAAAGAATATGCAAAATGATTGTTGATGTGGATCTTCTTGAAGACTTCAAGAAATTTTGAAAATTGCTCATCAAACTTCTTCTTCATGAATCTCTTTGGATATAGTAGTTGGTGGATTATCTGGAAATGAGATTGAGTGAAGCTTACAAATCTTGTTGCCTCTGTCCTAACCTTGTGCTCTTCAACCAGTTTTTCTTCAACATGATCTGAAGTAGGTGTAGGAATCAAAGCCTTTGCAGGCCTGCTATCTTCAACTACTTTTTCACTCCTTAATGTGATGACATTGCAGTGTTCCTTGGGTTGACATTAGTGTTATTGGGAAACTTTCCTTACTATTGGGAATTTATTGCAGTTGCCAGCTGACCAATCAGTACCTTTAGATTACCTCTAGATTCTTTAGTATGGCCCCCATGTTGGTCATATGAGTCTTGATGTTATCAAGTCTCAACTTATCCTTGTTGAACCTCGCCCTAGTCTCCGAAATAAAGGTTCCCAAGATATGATGGCTTTCCTTCAAAAGACTGATTATTGAATCCAGGTGGTGATTGCAGCATGTTCGCTTTGTTACCATAAAAGAGGTTCTCATGGTTTCGTAGTTCTGTCATTCACATATTGGACTTGCTCATTCTCCGTTTTAGACTCATGGTATGACATAGAAGCATCCATGATAGAATTTTCTTTATTTTGAGTTCATTGTGATGTTAATGCGACTATTTGAGTTGTGAGTGATAACATCTGAGCTCCTAAAGCTATAATGGGTCCGCCTCATAAAGACTAAGAACTTTGTGCATTTGAACGCTCATTTGGCCATTGATAGCTACTGGTGGCTATTTCATCCAACAGAGTATAGACATTATTTGCAGTTTTAGACATTAAAGTATCACTGCCGTAGAATCTACTATTGTCCGTGTCTAACCATTCAACCTATTGTAGAATATTTCCATTTGCATCCTGATAACCATGCTAAGAACATCTTCTAAGTAGATCTTTGAATCTCTCCCAAACCTCATAGAATGGTTCAAAATTTGCTTGTCTAAATTGACCAATTTCATTTCGCAGTTGAGCTGCCTTGGAAGGAGGAAATAATTTGGTGAAACATTTTTGAGCTAGTCCATCCCAAGTTGTGATGGATCTATATAGCAATAATTGGAACCATGTTTTGGCTTTATCTCTTAAGGAGAAGGAAAATAGATGGAGTTGGATGGCATCTTCAATAACGCTATTCATCTTTAGGGTGTTGTAGATTTCAAGAAAAGAACCAAGATTAGCATTTGGATAATCTATTGGGAATCTCCCAAACTGATTTTGTTGTACTGTATGTATTAATCCTGGCTTCAATTCGAAATTATTTCCAGGAACAACTAGGAGTACGATACTTGAATAATTGTCATTGACAACTGATCTGATTAGTCCCAAATAGCCTATTGTTGATTATTTTCATTGGATGCTCTTGGTTCCTGTCCTGTCATTGTTCACATTCGTTTCCATGTATACTCCTTAGAAAACGAAATGTGTGTTCAGATTCAAGATCAACAGGTAATAGTTCGAGATTCCTCGCTCTTCGTATACACGATGAAAATAAAAACAAAGAAACTACTAGAGATAGAAATAAAATAAATAAAAATATAAATCTAAATTAAAATAAAGCTACTTGGTAATAATATCAGTTGAAGTCAAATAAAACAATCCCCGGCAATGGAGTCAAAAACTTGTTATGCGTTTTATACAACATAAATTATACCATAAGTGTACGGTGTCAAGTTTTGTAATATATGAATGGAGCGCGTAGCCTCTATTTTATCTAGATGAATGAATTTTTGAATTAATGTTTTAAACTAATCTACTGATGAATGTGTTGACAAATTCAACAAATAAATGAAAGTCAAGAGAATAATCGAGATGAGAAAGCCTAGGGTTATTATTTCACGTAACCAAATATGATTCTCAATTATATAGTTATCTCTAATCAATTTTTTAAAGTTTATAAGTAAAAACCCTAATGAAATTCTACCCCTCTCTCAAGAAATTAAATCTAGAAATTAATTTTAATATCCCTATTCTAAATTAAAATAAAAAAACTAGCAAGTTCATGGTTCTTATGTGAAACATGTTTCAAAGGAATTATACTTTCTGTCCAAACCTATAAAACCTAAGTTGTGTTATTCTATGATCACGCCTAAACTTCCATCTATCGAGCGTCGAAACTTAAAGTATCAAATCATTCAATTAATGGCCAATTAATTTAAAACATTAAAAATAAATAATACTAATAAACATGATAGAAAAATCTCAAAGAATAACTATAATAAAATCAAATTATATTTTCAAATCTAGGTTACATCAAATCCTAGATTACATGTCTAGTTCATAATGTAAGCCATAGAAATAATCAAATTCAAATAAAGCAACATAGATAAGAGAATAGAAAAACTAGTTTTGGTAGATCTTCAATCTCTTTTGTGATGTTGTTCTTGATTTCTCCTTGATTTGTTGATGATTGCCCCATTGAATTCTTGCTCTAGACTCGATGAATTGTACTTGAAAGTGGTCTTTACACTACACCAAAAAACATCTTTTGTAGTGGTCAAAAAACATTGTGGTAGACCTTTTGCAACGTTTTAGCTTGTGTTGCGGAGGTTGGTGTTGTTGTTGAGGGAAGACTTTTTGCATCGTTTATTCATCGTTGCGAAAAACCCTTGTAGCGTTTTTTAAACGTTGCGACAGGCCCTTTTGCAGTGTTTGTTCACCGTTACGAAAAACTCTTTTGCAGTGTTTTTTAAACGTTGCGATAGACCATTTTGTAGAGTTTTTTAAACATTGCGGTAAACCCTTTTACACCATTTTTCAACGTTGCTCTAAACTTTTTTTTTACAGTTATATATGGTAATTGATCGACAAAATTGAACATGGCACTTTGTGAATGAATTTTGAAATTGCATAAAAAATGATAATTTCATTACAAATTTTTGAATCCATACAACAATAGAATTTGATACAATACAACATTGAATCAATACAATATTTGGTAATCGATTATAAGTCCCAGAACATGCAGTGTTTTGCTAATCTAAATCCTAAGAGACAGATAATTTAGAAGACTAGGACTCGCCAAATGCCTTATCTTCCTGGGACATTTGCCTGAATCCAATATCAGCAGGGCAAAGACTGGCATCACGTCGAGACCCTTCACATACCTGGAGCTCCAAGATGTTCCTTGACTTTTTGATCAATCAAACATTGGTTCAAGTAAGTGTCGCAATAATCACAATAATACCTGAAGACATAAACAAATAAATAAAAAATTGAAATAAAATGGACACTAAATTCAGAGAGAGAGAGAGGTACCTGGGCATGTTTGCTGAGTGTAGATACTTCAGAACTCTAAGTAACTGCATTGAAAGATACAAATAAGTTAAGAGATCTGCCAAGCATAAGAGGCAGCGTTGTAGAGGTTTTTAAATAGAAATTACTCTACAAGAATGAAATCAGATTCAAAACATGCAAATGGAACTAATATTACAAAATCCATTAGAAGTTATAATAGTTAGCAAAATAGTAGTCAAATTCCATTGTCATGTGAGATCCACCATGATTGTAAATGGAAACCAAAAAGTACTGTAGTTGTTACGATCATGGACCATCCCCACACCTTACATTAACTACTACCCCTTTCAGCACCTTACATTAACTTCTCCTCCTTTCAGTGAGACGGTTAAACCATATGATTGTTCTAATGTGATGAATCAATCAATGCCATCCAAACAATTACAGTAACCTTTAAGCAATTTCATACAGAACATCATTTGACATGAAGCACCTTACTGCATAACACATAAAAACAACCAATAAGCGACTCAACCTGAAAAGGAAATTCCAAAAAGAATGAACTCCAATGAGATTGTTTAAATGCAATGCTCTATAATCACTACAAAAAAATGCGGCTTCAGAGACGGAAATTTCCGTCGCTGAAGCCTTGATTTCCGTTGCAAATGAGCTTTAGAGACAGAAATTTTCCGTCGGTAAATCTGTCGCTAAAATGCCCGCCGGTAATTTACCTACGAGTACAAAATCCGTTGCTAATTACCAACAATTTAGCGACAACATTTTCGTCGGTAATTACCAACGGATTGACTTTCGTCACTAAATACCAACGAATTGAATTCATCGCTAAATACCAACGGATTGAGTCCGTCGCTAATCAGCAACAGATTTCCTTCAAAAATTCCGTCGCTAATACCATTTAAAATTAAAAAAAAATGAATATATATATATTAATGCTGACATTCAATTTTTAAAGTAAAGACTAACTAACAATTTACATAAAATTGCAAATCTTTAATTACATAATTTTTAAATTTCAAAACAACATGAAATGAAACTAAATTACAAGAATAATTCGTCAAACTATTGAAGACCCTTGAGAGCATCAGGAATGACCATCCTCTGTCTTGTCATATGGTGGTGGGATACCCTCATAAACCTTCAACGAGCAAGTGCAGCTGCCCCTCGCTTAGTCTTTTGGGGGATCATCCTATAAAGAAGAACATGAATATCTCTATAAACACAAACAAATCCACAATTGCAACCTATGAAAACATAAATTATTTAGAACACACACTGGTTGTCCTGTCCATGCCAGCCACATTCATATGGCTATGAATCACTTTAAACCACTCATCTCCAATTACCAAATCACTAAATGTGATTATAATAAAAAGCATGCCACTTTAACATACACAAAAGGTTATCATATTTCCATACCAACACACTTTGCATGAATTATTATTTTAGTTTGCCTCATGGCCAGGGACGAACCTAGGATTATGGTTCCGGGAGGGGGGTAAGACACAATTACGGAAAAAAAAAATTTCAAATTAGACAATAAAGATAACAATTTCAAATCAAGCATGGTGAAAATCTAACCAAATAGCTCATGAAAATAATAATTGAAAACTAGTGCAGGGCAATAGCACAAAAAGTAGAAATCAAGAAGGAAAAGGAACATAGGCTACATGCAATTCAAGACTCAAAAACTAACCGGCATCCTTTATGTAGAGAAATATGTGATCCACAATTATAGAGACTTAAGAATGTCCAGCTGCTTCTCTAGAATGCTGCAAGAAAGAGGCAATTCCAATTGATATATAATACAGCTAACTGGCAGAAATGATTTAATGAGTAGGTATACTGTCAAAAGCTACTATAATTCAGCTTTCAGTAGTAAAAATATGCTCAAAGAAGTGACATTGACAATGAATTCATACTTGTTGATCATTTGAACATCTCCTCGATTTAAACAGACATACAATCCCGTGAAGAAGCGGAGAAGAGCCTGTAATCCTGCAGACATATTGGTAGCATATAACCCAGGATTTCAAACAAGAAATTATCCAAGAATACACCAAAAAAGAACATTAAATTCTTGTACTTACCTGGTTCACTTAAAGCAGTATATGCAATTGCACTTCAAGCCCAAGTGGAGAATTTAGTTATGTCCTTTGTAGAGTGATCTGAACATAACCATAGAAGTTCAGCTACTGTTATATAAATCTTTTAAAAATTTTAAAAAACTCAGTCACTCGCACACAACTTGATGAAATTTCCCAGATGAATAACAAAGTTAAAGCATTTCCTAGCAGGTCAGCTAGTCTCTCTCCAGTAAAATGAAAAGTTTCTTCAGAATCTACTCAGATGTTAAGTTGCATACATAAGCCTCTCTTGATATTCCTTCAAGAAATCGTTCTCCACCAAAGAATACTCGCTTTGCAATAGTATTGGCCCATCAAGCATATAGAGGCCAAACATTTTAATATTCAAGAAATGGCAAGTTACAGAAAAACTTGGTAAAGAAAGATTACATTGTGTAGCTTAAAATTGGATGAGTTCAACCGTTTTTGGGTTAGATTTGAAAGGAAAAACATAAAGACTCAAATTTTCCTATCTTATCTCTAACAAAATTCTCACATTTCACAGACAGTGAAATGGGAAACAAAGCTCTGGGACTCTGGATTAATAGAAAATACAGCAAAAAGACTCCCAACTTTACCCTCGTTTCTCAACCTTTCTGTTTCCTCAAGCATATAGAGGCCAAAATTTTGCAAGAAGCAAAAACCCAAAAAAATAGGTAATGAAAAATCGACGAAGTTTTTTGTTAAGAAAACAAAGAAGAAAAGACCCAAAGAAATATTTTTTATTAAATTCCAAGCAAGAAACACATAAAATAAGCAATTTTGAAGTGTAAAAGAGATAAATACATAGACGTTTAAACCTGTGCTGAAAAAACCCAAAAAAAAAAAAAAATCCCGCCTAAAAGCTCCAAGAACAATATTGTACCATCTTCATCTTTCCGGGTACCACTAACCGCCTCCATTTTCGTTCTTAAGAATCACACATTTCTCTGTCTAAATTATATAAATTTAAAAAGAGATAGAAATATATTCTGTGAAAGCAAATTCTTTATTAAAAATGATGAGGAAAGAAAGAGCGTTAACATTACCTGTGTTAAAAAAAAAATTCTGTATAAAATCACAAAAACTTTGAAGATCAAGAAATAACCCACAATTTCTTGAAGGAGATTAACAACTTACCGCTTTGAAGTCACAACCGTGGACAAGTAGAGCGACGAAATTGAAGGCTATCTGTTGTGACTAACCGTGGACGACCGACGACCATCGCCGGCAACTGGAAGGTTAGGGTTGGCGTCGATTATTTGAGGGAAACTGGGGAGGCAGGGGAGCCAGCGAGACAGAGAGAGAAATGGAAGATTAGGTTTGTGTTGGGTTATTTCTTTCTCATTTTCTAATTTTAGGTCATTGTGTTAGAAGATATTTTGTCAATTTTAGAGGCAAATCAAATTTTAGGCGGAAATTAAAAATTTTTGAGTTTTCAGACGAAATTTTTTCGTTGGTAACTATATAATACTTTTAAAAAATTTCTTGCAATGTTTACCAACAGATTTTGATGTTGGTATTTTATTTCATCATTTTTAATATTTTTTCTAACGAAATCATCCGTTGAGAAATTTTGTCACTAAATTATTTAATTTATTATTTATTATTTTTAAATCTTTACCAACGAATTAGTAACAAAATTGTACTAACAAAAGTCTTCCGTTGGTAATTATGTCGTTAATTTAGTATTTAGTTATTAATAAAAAAAAATAATGATTCGTTGCTAATTTGTTGTTAATCCGTTGGTATTAGCAACGGAAGACGTTCGTTGCCAAATTTCTGTCTCTATTGCCTCACTTTCTAGTAGTGAATGAAAATTAGGATGCTGAAAATAAACCTATTTTCGACCAATGAATACACTGCACTTCAATCAATTCAACAAAACAATTCAATGTTTTTCAACTGATGAATGTACTGCACTTCAATCAATAGATAAAGACAACAAAGATATCTTCAAAGAACATTTTTTTTTTTCAAATTCTTCCCATATTCAGCTAAATTAAGTAGTTTCCATACTAATCCCACAACAATTCAGTACATAAATCTAAAAAGAACAAATGGAGTGATTGAGATTTGAGGACATTAACACTGCATAAGAAGCAAAGAGTTATGTTAAAAAGATGAACTTTCCAATTGGTAGGTTTAAATCGAGCCAACCTCGATTTGGACTTAGGTTTGGCTTCCACCGCCGCAGGATCATACCCGGGCGGCACCTCCTACGTGGACTCCGTTTCCTTCCTCCACTGTCACCACTCCCATCAATAAACACAACAACCCAAACCACAAATTTACACAATCACACACATCTATCTATCACTAATTGTCATCACTTACAAGAGTGAATAACCCGCCCGAATTCGAATGGGATTGCGGAGGGAACCGTCTGGGCGTCGAGTTAGGGCAAGGATTATTTTCCCTTCTTTTAGGGTTTTGCTGAGTTTAGCTGCCACTCTCGCAGCAGTTTTGCTTTCCCTCAATATCTACGCCGGGAAAGAGATTAGGGGGAAGAAGTGGGGAGAGGCGAAGATGAGATGAGAGGAGGAAAAGGGAGGAAAAGTTAGGTTTGATTTAAGGGGATGGTCTTTTTGCAACGTTTACGTTGCGAACGTTCCGAAATCATCAGGAAAGAAAAAAAAATTACGAAAATGTCTTTCGCCATGTTTAAAAAACATTGCGAAAAATAAAACTTTCGCAACGTTTTTAAAACGTTGCAAAAGACTCTTTTTTTTGCAACGTTTAAAAAATATTGCGAAAAGCTTTGTCTTCCGCAACGTTTAAAAAACGTTGCAAAAAAAAAAAATTGCAACATTGAAAAAATATTGCAAAAAGGAAACATTCACTAACAAAATGTTGCCAAAACTCAATTTTGTTAAACAATGGCAACATTCACGTATTAAAATGTTGCGATAGACCCTTTTAGCAACATTTTACTACTGAATGTTGTCTTTTATGTGTTACAAATGGTGTTTTTTGGTGTAGTGTTAGGGTTGTATTTATATTATCATCATGAAGTGTCGGTAGAATTAGGGTTGGATTGAGATTTTAAAAGAGACCAATATATGCAAAAATCCTTTTCCTTGCCCGGGGATCACTGCGGTGCCAACTTTTCGATGGAAAAATCAGCACTACGCATCCTTTAGTATTTTTATCACAACTTTTACATTTGATTGGGGTGATTAAAAATGTGGTGCAAAAATTACTCAAAAGACTACAACTTTACTTCAAATAACTTTCTCCAATTCGAATGTATACTATGTCAAAAATGAGTTTCAATCTCTTCCTAAAAATCTAAAACATACTTGTGCGGTTGAAAATTGATTTATGAAAGTATTTTAATAACATTTTTTTTTTTACTTTTTAATTGCATCTGGATGACTCCTAGAAATCTTCAATTATATTTTTGTGGTGTGTATTTCAATGGCATTCTTTCACAATTTAATTAGATCAACAAATGAAAGAGATAATAAAATTAACTTGAACAAATTTATGATCCAAACAAGGCATGAAATACAAATTAATTAAGAGCCACTTCACCACAATCCAATCCAATTCTTCCATATCAACTATTAGAAAGTTGTAATTGAGTTCTCAAACTTTGAATTTCACCATTTTTCGTCGATATTCACTTCTTTATTTCAATTTAGCCCACAATCATTATGTTTCGCAAAACCAACATCAATTTCTCATTGATTCATACCAATATCACTCTTTTCTCCAAGTTTGACACCATTCAAACCAATTGATCTAACCTATAAAACAACATTAAAACACACAATAAAATGTCCTAAAAACTCTTAAAGACAATCAAAATAACAAGTTTAATAGTCAATAAACAATAAGTGAACTACACTCATCAACGATCCAAATTACAAGTAAACCTCAAAAGATAACACCAGCTATCCTATCCAGCTGAAGTAAACCTCACTTCCTCAAATAAGCCACCCTCATCCTATCCAGCTGAAGTAAACCTCGAGCAAGCCTTGGCAAAGTTGTCCAACAGACCCTTAGCTTCCAACCCAGCTAAACAATATGCCATTTGATTCCCTTATCTCCATTGATGTGCCACTTGGTAATCAAAACCGCTGTAGCAAATTCAAGAGATCATCCCGAAAGTCCCACAAATACCACAAAGAACATTTCAAAGATAAAATCCAGGAGACCACCAACATTGAGTCACACTCAAGGTCAATATGATTTAACCCCAACTCACGACATAATTGTAAACCTTCAATCAGTGCTCTCAATTGAGCTTCATTATTAGTCTCTTCACCAAAATAAATACTAAAAGTTGAAACCAGTTCACCTCTTTCATTCCTAATCACTCCCCCACCACCAGTTTGTCCAAGATTCCCAAGACTACTACCGTCCACATTAAATTTCACTTGATTATGAAGTGGTTTTTTCCATGAAACCACCCGAATCTACTTTGTTCTAATTGGTGCCCGAGTTACCTCAAGCATTCGAAGAACATAATGGATAAAAACTCTTGTTCAACAGATTCAAGCTTACCCTCCATCCTTGCTTTACATCTTCTTGTCCACAACCTCCAAGTTATTAAACTTGGAATCAAGCCAATCAAGCATTCCACCTGTGAAGATCTTCTTGCTCTTGTCCACCATAAATTGATTCTTTCCACCCAATTTTGTCCTGCCCTCCAACGCACACCCACCAAGGCAGCAGTTTTCCTCTACACCTTGTCTGCAAAGTCACCGGAGCTTAAAACATGTGAAGCATTTTCCTCATGACCTGTAGAGCAACAATCACATTTGGATGCAAGATTAATGCCTACTGACTTAATGCTTTCATCAACACTTAAACTCCCATTAAGAGCTTTCTACATCACCACAGAAACACATTTAGGCAATGCACGCCCAGGCTGCCCATTCAACTTGCTCAACTCGTACCCTCATCACCTCCAAAGTAGATTTTGCCGTAAATGAACCATGTTTATTTGGTTTTCCAAATCAACAAATCAGTTCCCATTCTTAGATTTCCAAACTGGGATACAACTTCATTAGCCAGAGTGTCACCTAGAAGGTCTATCAGTCGAACCATATCCCATCCATTTTGTAAACAAATTTCATTAATTTCAGCTTTGGTTCTACAACCTTGGTTACCATATCCCAAACGCTACCCTCTTCGTACTGTCAGCACCCAGACACCTCGTCTTTGTCCCAAGCACTTCAAAAGCGTTTTTATCCATTCTAAAGTCCTTCCAATCAAACTCTCAATCCTTGATGAAAACCCCATTTCAAATCAGACTTCCAAATCAAAACTATTTAGACTTCCTTTATCAATCAACCACCAATTCCCATGGAATTTGGGTCAAACCACAACAGATCATTTTTTCCTTTACATAAAGAAACTGAAGTTTGGTTTGTTTCGAAGCTTCATCATGCTGCACGTGTTTGCTAGAAGATCGTTCCACAAGAAAATAACAATAAAAAAAAATGAAGAGTTGTTTCTCTCAAATGTAAGATGAGTTGTATTACATAAAGGGATAAACAATTTTTTTTTAAAAAAAAAAATCAACTTCACTAGAGAACGCTAAAATGAAAAGTGTTTGAAAATACGAAGTATAATAAGGAACATACTGCAAAATAACACTAAAGTAGAAAAAAAATACTCGAAGCAAAAATAAAACTAACATTTTTTTCCTCTCTAAATGAAAAACTATGTATTATTATTTACTATTATACGAATAGATAGATTATTTCTGAAGCACAATTAAATTTATTCATGAAAATTGATAAGTGTATTTTATACACTTATATGGGCTCTAAAATATTGACATTTCGTGGTTCTTTTAATGAAATTATAGCTTAATTTATTATATAATGTATTTTTAGGTAAAACTCAATGAATGGAAGTAAAACTGAAAGAAAGAAGCGAAAAGAGTGAAAAATGGCAAGATCCAAAGCTTGGGGGCTAAAGTGCAAATACTCAAAAGTTGTGTCGAAGCTCACGATGAAGATTCTAGAATGATAGAGGTCAAATGGATGCAACTAAAGATCAAAAGGAGTGAAAACAAATCAATATTCAACCGCACAAGAATGTCCAAAGTTTTAGTTGGAGATTGAGACCCATATTTAGCCTAATAAACGTTCGAATTGAAGAAGAGCTATTCCAAGTAAAGTTGTAGCCCTTCGAGTTATCTTTCCAACGCATTTTGAATCACCTCAATCGGATATCGGTAGGAAATATTATGACAAAAATACTGAAACTGACGCAAAGTGGACAGAAACTCAGCGCCCAAGCGCTACAAACTCAGCGCTCAGGCGCTGCACTAGCTAGAAAATGGATTTTTAACATATTTTCAATGCTCAAGCGCTGTCCCGTAGCGCTCGCGCGCCACCATAGATTTTAAATTTTTATTGTTTGAGCCGCGAAAACCCAACAAAAAGACTCCAAATTGGCCAAGAACGTGTATGAAAGTATAAATATACCTAAGGAGGCATGAAAATGGGGTTCCCACACATTGAAAAGGGGGTTCCCACACATTGAAAAGAGGGTTTCCCACACATTGAAAAGAGGGTTCCACACATTGTAACATTGAGAGAAAAACACAAGATCGAAGAGGAAGGATTCGAGTTCAAATCAAGGATTGGAAGTGGAAGAAGATCTTGGTGCAAGAGCTGATTCTTTTCCATCTTTTTATCATTTAAATTCGATGATGTATTCAAATTTAGTTATTTATTTCATTGTTTTGATTATGAGTAGCTAAATTCATTATTAGGGCAAATAATGTAATCTATTGAGACACTTAGTTCTTTAATTTATGAATTCTGAATTTTATTCTTCCATGTGTTGATTTTATTATGATTACAATGCATTGAATTACCTGATCAATAATTTGATGATCTATTGAGTTTTTTACGAATCGAGAGGTGAGTTTGAGACTTAGAACGTGTAATAAAATCCGGTAACGGGTATAACGTGTAGAGATACATATACTAAGTGTTGCGGTCGTTATATGAATTCCTAGTGTCATAACTCATTTAACTAAAGGTAATTCGCATAGAGATATGAAATTGAATTATTTAAATAGGCTCAATGAGAACTCGAGAGGGGTAAATTGAATACCGTAGGAGAATTCGACCGAACACTACGTTAGGCTAGAATCTTGAATTGGGAATTAAGGTGATCATTAGACGAAATTGTTTTGCCCTAATACATCTTATATACATGAATCTTTGATCTATTTGTATTTGTTATTTCAACATAATTCTCATTAGTTTTAGGCATTTAGTTCATTTAAGAGAATCAATCTTTCCAACTATCACAATTCTTTATTTAATTTACTTCCATCAAATAAGAGTTAGAAAAGTAGATTAAGACTAAAGTATAGTCCTCGTGGGAATGATAATCCGGACTCTTAGGTCTACTATATTACTTGTTACGATATCGTACACTTGCGATATAAAAAAACACAACAAAAATAAAACTGTGGAATGTTAAAAAGCATACTCAAATTTAAATCCTCACAAATTTTCTATGAGCGTGATATCTCAATTCTAACAAAACTCTAAATGAATGATGGCCAATGAAGAAGTTTTTGATTCGTCATAGAAACATTAATAGTATCCTTTGTCATCTAAATCCCTATTGAAACATAATTTAATCTCCTCCCAACCTAAAATAAAATGGCATGCATTGACACTATGAGCATATTTTGCGAAAGTGTGCTTGTAAACACAGCCTGTTGTAATTTGTTCAAACCATAACAAAAAGAACTAGGATGTTTTTTATGCTTTCTATGTGGGAAACTCATGAAATAATGAATGGAAAAATAGTGGAACAAACTTAAGGACCAAGGCGAACTTGCATTATGAAAGGCAAGATCCTTGCCTGCAACGTAAGGTGAGGCACTGAGGTCGTAGGCTCCTGACCCCTGCCCTGTAGGCCTTTGAGGCCTATGCTTTGCAGTTGCGAGTCGGGGACCTGACCTCGATCAACTACGCATTAAGCTAGTTGGTGGTTCAAATCTTGACAGTTTTTGTGGCTTTTCATCAAATGGTTTGTCTATAAACAATTTCTAAAGTTCCAAAACATTCAGAAATTCATTGTGCTCTTAAGTTCTGGGTTTTTTCACTTATTGCTCGGGGGTTGACCCTTAAAGGCTTGTTTATTTCTCAAATTTATTTGCCAGTGCAAAAAAGTGGAGGAAAGTGTTCTCACGTGTTGAAGTTTTGATCCTTTTTTCTAGTTTTTCTTCATTCGGGTTTCTCGTTTCTTCATCTCTTCTTTATTTTTAATAATCTAAACAATGTCTTCCAATGGAGAATGAAACTACACTGGTTACTGCCAAACTGGTGAATCAAGATTTGGTGAGGCTCGATCATTTTGATGGAATCAACTTCACTCGGGAGTCGGGACAAGACAAGATAAAGTTTCTTTAAATAGCTTTGAAGATCATTTACATACTTGATCTATATTTGGCTCTGATTCGATAACCAGCTGCAATGGATATAGATGCATGGAGGCCGAACAAAAGAAGCGACAAGAAGATGAATTGATATGTCGGGGGGTTCACATTCTAAGTGCACTTCCTCATTGATTATATGATCTCTATACCAATAGATCATCCCCAAGGAGAATTTGGGAAGCACTTGAGAGTAAATACAAAGCCAAGAAATTCTTAATTTCTAAATGTTTTGACGTTAAAGTTTTGGATAATATTCCATTGTGCATGAATTGCAACTGATTGTCAAAAAGTTGAAGGCGACTAAAAGTAAACTCCCCGAGTCCTTCCATTCCATGTAGGTGCTACCATTGCTAAATTACTGTCAACTTGGAGAGATTGTAGGAAGAAAATTCTTGACAACTCTGAAGATTTCTCTTTGGAACAAATCCACTAGCATTTTTTTATTTGAGGAAGAATCAAGGGTATAAATGATGAGAATTCTAATGATGGCACATCAAAAGTCAACATCATGGACAAAGCCAACAACTTCAACAAGAATTCGAACAAGATCCATTTTTTTCAATTATAACAAAGATCAAAAGAAGTCTAAAAAGAAGTTCAAAGAGATCGCTTTGTGTGGGATAACTCGGATATCATGCACAGTAATATAAGCAGTGAAAGCAAAATAAAAATGAGGCCAAAGTGAACTCCATTGACACCAAAGACATTGTCATTGTAGCGAGTGAAGTAAGCATCTGTTTGAGCTCCATTTTTCCCAAAACTCATTTTTAGCCACACATTTTCCTTAAATCATCAATACAAAATCCATTTTTCCCCAAAAATGGGGTTCAAACAGAGATGTTGTCAAAGAAAATGTCACATGATAATGGTATGATACTTGTACCACTATCCGTGTTCGCTTCAAAACCTATCAAGAGATTGGTGATGGATAACAAATCCAAATGGGGAATGAAGGTCATTAAAAAGTTGATGGCAAATGAAGCATAGACTTGTATTTCGTAACTAGGAAAAAAAAGGTTACATTGATAAATGTGCTTCATCTTTTGGACATGAGTAGGAATCTTGTTAGGGGGATATTTAGGAAAAACTAGGTATTAAATCTGTATATAAGTCGAACAAACTTGTACTCTCTCGAAATGGGATAACTATCACAAAGGCTATTTTTATGATAGAATGGTCAAGTTTTGTACTATTTACAATGAGAACAATAATAATGTAATTAGTTGTACTTATATGCTTGATTCCTTTCTTAAATCATATGAAATGAATTTAGATTTTAACATTCTTTTTATAATACTAATGCCTATATTGTGTAAAACTTGTGTTGAATCTAAAATGAGAAACATGTCCATAGTGTAAATAAAAGGCAATTAACACAGAAGTCCCTACATTTAATGTTTTTGTGCGAAACGTTCATATCTTTCATTTTTTAGCATTTTTACCCATGATTACACCTTTCACTGCGAAAACCATCCTTCCATCCATTTCATGTTATTTCCTTCATTAACTGGACACCAATACACAATTTTCTATTTAAATAGGAATGTTGAAACGTTGTAACATAAGAAGCCATTTTCTTTTCTTATTGTCAAACTTGAAAAAATTTCCCACTCATGAGCACCAAAAGTATAGAGGTTTTGATACACTTTGAGCACAATAATAGTCATGACAGTCATTATAGACTTTTGAACCGATTACAATGATAGAATAAGTGCAAGGAGTTTCTAACATAGGTTGTTAAAATCAAGACCATACTATACAACACAATATGATAAGTGTATTTTGTACACTTATTTGGCCTCTAAGTTAGAGTATTTATTCATTATTTTGATGAATTATGGATTAGTTCTATGAGTATTGTATTAGGTACAAATCGGCGAATGTGATTGAGATGGAGAAAGAATGCTGAAAAAAAACTCAATTGCAAGGAATTCAAAGTTCAAGGACATAAATGCAAATAATGATAGATGTATTGAACATAAGAATGAATATTCAAGAGTTTTAGAGTTAACTGGATGAGAATAAAAGGCAACGGGGTGAAAATGAATGAAGAAGAACGAAAATGCATACATGGAAAAATTCGGGGACCAAATTGCACAATTGGTCCAAAAAGCTAAAGTCAAGCGTTCGTACGGATGGGCCTACACAAGTCCATCAATACACGTGACTCCTGCTAAATTCATTCTATCAAGCGATGCACAGAGTTATACCATGCTACACATGGCTTTCCGGCTGGTGTAAAACCATACTATACCAATTTTACACCAAAATTGGTGTAGGCCATTGGAGGTGGTCTAAGGATAAGGTCAATATATTTTGGAAAATAATATTATATATTAATGGATTATCAATCGTCATGAACGCTTGAATAATACTAACTTGCTTAAGTCAAGAATTGGAAATAAAAATCAATAGGCAGATTATGAAGTCCAATAAATTCATGTCATCATTTGATAAAACCAATATTTTACATTATTCATATCTTAATTTACGATAATCATAAATATCACATTCTTTTTGTGTTATCAACGTCGAATTTGATAGAAACCGTTAAATCATAGTTAAAAATTATTCCTCTCAATTCTATTACTTGTCAACGATCCTATATGCTTGCGGGCTTTGTCTTAACACAATCATTTAGCCATTTGAAAGGATAATGTATGGGTGGTTAAGCTGGTGCTAGAAATTATTTAGATAGGTCTTTATAACGCACATATAAATGTTTGTGTGGAATACTTTTTAATAAAAGTTGTATATCTTCATAAGCGAAAGCTACCCTACAAAAGATCCCAATAAGAGCACTGAATGAATATTCTAAAAATACAAAATCAAAATAAATAAATGTTTGTGCATGTAGCACAAGACGTACTAAAAGCTTGATTAAGCATTGGACATTTACTTGGTAAGCTAGAATTTTAACGAGGGTTATTAGTTTAATTGAAATTTGGAGGTTGAGATAATCAAATATAGGGAGAATCATCTCAAGTTGAGATAGTAACTTCTATTGGTTAAATCTTACCACATTTGAGCAAGAAATGAATGAGTGTTATGAATTCAACCATTTGAATAAATACCCCAGGTATTAAATTGAAGAGCAAGTTTGGGGTATGCACTTATGATAGAAAAGGAGAAGGTTTCACTTGTAAACTTATTCTATATTAAGGGTCGTGTTGAGGTCCCGAAAAGCTGAATATTGTAAAAGAATCGGTGCTCCTTGATTGTAAGTCATCGAAAGCGTTGTAAAGGGTTGGATTGCACCATAAGTCAATTAACATAGTGAAAAAAGGCTTGCTCGTGATGGAGAGCTTGGTAACGGGGGACGTAAATCATTGCGTTGGATCGAACCTTCATATTACATTGTTTGCACTCTCTAACTCTTATACTTATCTTCTTTCACTTTGTGCAAGCTTATTTCTATTATCTACGTACCTATTTGAGTTTGGTGTGTTTCATTATCATTTATGTGATTATTAGATTAAAATCTTGTGTAGTTAACGAAAAAGTTTTAAAAACCAATTCACCCCCTCTTGGTTAGCCAATCTTGGGCTTTCAAATTTATGTGGATGACATTATTTTTGAGCAACAAATACTCATCTTTGTGATAAATTTACGAAAAACATGAGTATGGAATTTGAAATGAGCATGATGAGAGAACTTAAATTCTTTCTCGGACTTCAAATTAAACAAACATATGATGGCATATTCATAAATCAAAGTAAGTACATTTTAGATATGTTGAAAAGGTTCGTAATGAATGATTTAAAACCAATGGATACTTCAATGAGCACATCCATAAAGCTTAACAAAGATGAACAAGAAATTCCTGTTGGCGTCTCTAAATATCGAGGTATGATTGGATCCCTCCTTTATTTAACCGCAAGTAGACCCAATATTATGTTTAGTGTTTGTCTATGTGCTAGATTTCAATCAAATACTAAAGAATCGCATCTTAAGACCATAAAACGAATCTTTCGATATCTAAGTGGCACTCGAACATTAAGACTTTGGTATCCTAAAAATACTTACATTAACCTACTTAGCTATTCGGATGACGATTGGGCCGGATGTCAAATTGATCGAAAAAGTACTAGTAGCACTTGTCACTTTCTAGGCTCCGCTATGGTATCTTGGTCTAGTAAGAAACAAAACTCTGTGGCACTATCTATAGCCGAATATATCTTAGCCGCAAGTTGTTGTGCACAAGTGCTATGGATGAAACAAACTCTTAATGATTTTTATCTACGTTACGATCATATTCCTATTATGTGTGATAACACTAGCGCTATCAATTTGTCCAAGAATCTTGTTTTACACTCTCGAACTACGCATATCGAAATAAGACATCATTTCCTTAGAGATCACGTACAAAAGGGTAACATCAAATTAGAGTTCGTCGATACCAAAAATCAATTGGCCGACATCTTCACCAAACCTCTTGCACTCGATCGTTTTACCTTTATTAGAAGATGTTTAGGCATTATCAATGAAAATGAGGTATATGATTAAAATCATGTGATTTTTTTGGCTTCTTATCCACTTTCAAATGAACCAGACAAGGAACCAGTTGTTCGGATCAGAACCGGACGGTCCAGGTTTGCCTCAGTCTGCTGAACCGGATGTCTGGTTCAGCCATCCGAACGTTCAGATGAGCAGATATGAGGGTCCTTAAAATCGCGATTCAGCCCTTTCTTCTTTCACTTTTCACCTTCTTCCTCAACTTCTCTCCCTACACCTCTTCTCCATAGCTTACTCTCACACCTCAAACCTTCAATTACACTTAGATTTTACAAAACCCAGCACTTCTACATTCCAATCTCTCATAAATTTTCACTTTTCATATCAAAATCTCCATTTTCCCCAAAAAAATCTTTAAACCCTAAAACAACTAAACATCTCTAATGGAAACTACAAGGAGCAAGGGCAAACATCTCAAAAGCATAGTACGACGCTTTCTTCCACCATCTCCGATGAGGAATTGGATTTCGAACCAGAGGTGCGGTCAACCTTTTTGCAAAATCACCCATTCTACTTGATAAAAATGTTGATTTTGCTGATTTTACCTTTGACGCACCTTCATTTCACATTGAAGAAACTTTTGAAAAAATGGGTTGGATCTCCATTGTTACATTAGAGGAAAATGCATACCCCCACCTTATGCAAGTATTTTATCATGACATGGCAATTTTACCTTCGAATGAAATATCTTGTTTTATTAAAAATAAACATGTTGTTATTAACCGTACACTCATTCGTGATCTCTTAGAACTTGAAGAATGTAGCACTCAAATCCTTTTACACAAAACTCATCTAAAACTCGATGGTTACGCCCCTACCGAAGCTTGTCATCGCGTCACCGAGAAAATATTTGAAAATATCACCAAAGTTAGGGCACATCAATTATCTCTCCCTTGCAAAGTTTTACATAACATTATTACAAATGTCATTGTTCCCCAGAAAGGCCATCGAGATGAAGTGAACGCTTTTGATCTCTTACTTCTCGATTCTTTTCTTGTCGGTAGGAAACTTGACTTTCCAACCATTGTAATAGGCCTCATGAAGCTTGTTCACTCCACACGATATCAATGCCTTACCATATGGCATGCTTCTTACCAAAGTTTTCAAACATTTTAATATTGCATTAGATTATGAGGCTTGCATATCACCAAAACCCACTGACACCATCAACATTCAAACACTTAAACGCATGAAAATAGTAAAAGAACACGGTCAATGGGTGGCACACACAAAAGGATTCGACCTCACTTCAGGTCCATCTACTATACCCTTTGACGGTGATGAAGATGAAGAAGATGATACCGATATGCCACCCGCTCCACAACATACTCCAAGTACTCATTCCTCATCCGGTGGTTTCACATTTACCGAAGATCACTACAACTTATTGAATGGTCGCATTGATTCTCTTGCATCTACGGTTGATGGTCTTGGGGGAATGCTTCAATGCGTGCTCACTCAACACGAAACCATGCAAGCTCAGCAGAAAGTATTCTACGCTCATTTTTACGCCCAGTTTCCTCCTCCTCCTCCAGAATCCTAGTTCTGGGTCATTTTGGGTTTACCATGCTTTTATCTTTCATGTTTTTGATACTTTGAATTTTTTTGCTCTACTTTCATTATGTTAAATATTTCGGTTTAAATTATGTTAAGATTTAATTCCATTATGTTTTTTGCTTATGCTTCTCCATGCTATATCTTTTTGTTAATGCCAAAAGGGGGGAAACATATAAGAAATGATTTAAAATGCTTTAATTGATGATATACATACTAAATGTGCATAAGGACGGGGGAATTCTTGATCTATAAAACATTGGGGGAACAAAATTGCAAATGGTTGAATTATATGAGATACCCTTTCCATTACAAATCATCCATTGTTTGTCATAATCAAAAAATGAGAAATTGTTGACCTATGGTCATACCGTATGTTTTGATTATAACAAACAACTTATGTTTATCTCTAACATAATCTTTAAATTGACATGTTGGCAAATTGAGTCAAAACCGTTGAACGAGAAGTTGTCAAGAAAGCTCAAACGAAGATTGATCATGCACTCATGGGGACAAGCTTTACATCTCAAATCAAACACTCACACCAAATTTATCGAAGACGTTGTATCAAGACTTCTCTTGACTTGATTGTAAATGTAAAGCATTTTAATTCTTAGCAATGACACTTCGAGCTCAAGTAATGGTTTTCTCACACTTAACACAATTTACGAGATAAAAATGTTTGCACAAAATTATTCTTCAAAAGGATATTTTTCCAACATATTTCTTGAAAACCATCAAGACAAACTTACATTGAAAAATCAGAAAAAAAAAAATTTATTTGTAAACAAAATAAAAAGGAAAATGACCAGGAGGATTTTCTTGTTATCCAGACATACGGATGGTGAACCGGACGTCCGGTTCGACAGCAACGGTCATTTTTTTTACCGTTCTGGCAAAAGTGTTTCTAATGGTAAGTTGGGCCATCCGGTTCTGAACTGGACATCCGGTTAGACATCCGGTTAGTCATCCAGTTGTACAGAGACTTTGACGTTTTTCAACTGCTATAAATATCAACTCATCTACCATTTGAAAAATAACTTTTGAGCATTCAATTTGATACTACTTGAGCTTACATTGATCTTACATATCATTTATTATCAAATTACTTTGCTCTTGAAAAATCTTTGATCAAAACTAATTATTGAAAATCATTCTTACATCAAAGATTTACACACCAAACACTTGAGATTCATTCATTGCTATCCATTAAAGTGTTTGCCTACCTCTCTTCTTATACTCAACCTCGTACTTTTCATTAGTTAAGAAGAGAAGGTTTCACTTGTAAACTTATTCTATATTAAGGGTCGTGTTGAAGTCCCGAAAAGCTCAACATTGTAAAATGATCGGTGATCCTTAGTTGTAAGTCACCGGAAGCGTTGTAAAGGGTTGGATTGCACCATAAGTCAATCAACATAGTGAAAAATGCATTGCTCGTGACGGAGAGCTTGGTAATGAGGAACGTAAATCATTGTGTTGGATCGAACCTCCATATTACATCGTTTGTACTCTCTAACTCTTTTACTTAACTTCTTTTAATTTGCGCAAGTTTATTTCTATTATCTACGTACCTATTTGAGTTTGGTGTGTTTCATTATCATTTGTGTGATTATTAGATTAAAATCTTGTGTAGTTAACGAAAAAAATTTAAAAACCAATTCACCCCCCTCTTGGTTAGCCAATCTTGGGCTTTTATTCTTTTATTCTCAACAATCCTCCCCTCAAACGAAGGACCACATCATTGTGGCCTCCCCTCAAACGATAATCCATTCGCCAATCATCTTGTACCGCCGTTATTGACGTCGCCCTCGACCAAACGGGACCCACCGTCTGATCACCATATTTTTATGTCACGAAGACTTTCGACACAAGGCACCTCAAATGCGGATGATTTTTTAGTCAGATCATAAGGCTAATTAAGGGACCTCCACCACGCTTTCCACTGGGTTCCTCTGGCTAAGTTTTGGGTCCTAAACTCTGATACCACTTCTCGGGTTTATTGGATACCTCATATCTCCACAATGGTATGAAATTGTCCACTTTGAGCCTAAACCCTCATGGATTTGCTTTTGGGCTTTACCCCAAAAGGCCTCATACCAATGGAGTATTGTCCTACACTTATAAACCAATCATATTTCTCATGTCTAGCCGATGTGAGACTTCTTTTACTCTCAACAAATATCTTGTCCATCACATATAGATGTAACGACTGAGTTGGTTGGTCCATCACAAATCTCTTACATACGTAGCCATGCATGCTGATGATGGTGTTAGAGAATTTTTAATTTGTTTTCAAACATGAGTGGTATGTTTGATAAGGTGTATGTAATAATAGAGGACAGTGATAACAAAGTAAAAACAAACTAAATTCTTTCATTCTAACGTTCGTTATTGCTTGATACAATATATGAAAATATAAACTAGTTACGCACATGATATGCCGATGTTGCAGCACCAAAGATAAAATCCTTGGGAAAAATAGAGTGTTCGACCTCAATTTGGGAGGGCTCCATTGGAATGAGCAATATGAGATATTATAGTTAGTTGGGAGAAGCGTGCGGTTCCTCTAGTTCGTGCACTCTATTTATAGACTCTTGATTTTGAATACTTATACCATACAATTAGACAAGAAGCATAAAGTAAGTATAATATAATGGGCAAGGTATAAATACTTCTTTATTAAAGTAAATACAAGTGCATGGATAAAATATGCATCTAGTTTTAAGTCATTCTTTACTTCAGTCTCATTACTTCGCTTGGCCTTTCTCTGATTCTCCATATTAGGCAATTATAATTAAATAACTCACTGTAAATAGGTAGTTAGGAAGCCCAGTTTAAATCAAAAGTAATATTTTGAATTTCATGTCAATGATCAGGGCCGGTCCTGTGATTTTCGAGGCTCGAGGCGAACTCCCAAAATTGGGCCCCCCTAAATCAACGTAAATGCAAAATCCAACAATTTATTATGTAACGTATTACTAACTTAAAACTGAATAGTAGAACAACAAACAAATATAAAATATTTAAATCATCTCATAATTAAAGTTTTCAATACAGTTACTACGTGCATCCGTGCAATTGATCATATACGCTACAATAACCATTCATATAAGCCGACCAGGCCACAATTATTTAAGTCGACAATACTTCAAACATTTTCAATATGAAGTTTAGGCAAGCCATTGCTTACTTGAGAAATAGAGTTTCGGCAAAAATTATGGAATCGCACCCTTGAAAATTTCACCATCACATCTCACAAGCCTAAAATCAAAATTGAACATGTAGGACTAAAGTCAAATAATCGTCTAACACAGAGGCCTGAAGTCAAATGTATATAAGCACACAAACATGCTCCATATGCTCTCTTTTTTCCTAAAAAGTTTGCTTTTTTGTTTTACTCTCTAACATCCTATAAAGTGTTTTCCTCCAATTATCTTCGTCCTTAAGTCATATGATGCATTTTAAGTGTATAAGCGATCATCAGGAATGGCTTTTGATTTATTTGATGAAACCAATAGTATGGCTTCTTTATTCTGTACAAGTTTAAACGTATGAAATGATAAGCAATTATCTGCAAGAGAGCTAAGTACTACTTTCTCTTATTAATTCATCCCAAGTTGTATTTTAAGGGCAAAGGCACACGTGAGGCATTTAATCAATAGGGCATATGCTCTACAACCACAAGTTTTTGATTTCGACTATTTTTGCAAATTATAAAATGTATTTTACAATTAAATAACATACATAAATTTGCATAAACATGGAGCTGCCAAATGCAATGGAAGGGCATCTGAAGGATAAATTCCTCTCCAATAATACCATCCGACTGAGGTATTCCATTTTTAACATCTAAGATTGAATTATTATTAGTATGTTTTACTATAATATTCGTCTATCTTCATTTGGCATCCCAGATTCCCACTTCCCAGCACTACAACATATTAAATCATTTATAACTTGCGAAAATGCTATCTATCATGATCTATAGCATTTTTCGAAATGCTATCGTAGGTGATGTTATTAAAAGTTATATCTCTATTATTACATTTTATAAATGTTATTATAAAATGCTATAAAAAACTTTTACATAGCATTTTATTGTCGTAATGGTTTGAGTATTTATAACATTTTTTTCGTGCAATCTTTTTAAATTTGATAGCATTGTTTTTGTTATAATTTTGACTTTAATAACATTCTTTAATCGTCATGATTACATTTTCAATAGCATTCTTTTTCCATCATAACTTTTTAATATTTATAGCATTTATTAAATATAATGTATTTTTTTTTTTTGAGCATTTTTTTTATAATGTATAGATATTACATAGCATTCCTAATTCCTTAATTATCAAATCTAAATATTCAATACCATTATGTTTTGGACTAAAAATATGAACAACAATAACCAAGCCAATAATAAATGCCAAAAACCATCAATATTGTTTTGTAGAAATTTACAATATAACTATTCAATAAAGAAATCTAATTATGTTATGTCTCTTGCCAAATACTAATAGAATATATGCTTGAAAATGAAATAAACACAATTAAATTAGAATCATATCATTCTAGTTCTTCAGCAGAAAATTTCTTGAACTCTTGCCACTTGTTTGGAGAACACATCCATCAAATCAGTGATGCATTTAAATATGAAAATTAATAAAATCATACAACTTGGTTAGATTTTAAAATAACATAAAGTAAAAAAAATTCAAAACTCTAATTAGTTACCGAAGATAATAAGGTATACAATTTGACCTTATTGTCTGTGCTATTTAGTCGATTACAACTTTATCACATGGTCATGCAATTGTGGTACCAACACATTCTTCAATAGAAGTCATATCAGAAGTAGGCCTCCAAAAGAATGCATCAGGTTTCATAGCTACATCAACCCGCACTAGGTCCTGGAGGAATGTGATGAACCAATATTTTTGGATCATTTGAAGACCAACGTCCTTCTGCCACCTCTTCTCCTTGTTCCGGTCCAATCTAGTAGGTTACACTTATTGTTGAGTGTATTAGTGTTTACACTCTTCAACAACACAAATTCAGGAGCCACATTATAGTCAACTTTCAAAATAAATACATATTATCAATGATAAATTTTACCAATGAAGATGGTAGTTGAATATTAGATAATTCTTCACTTTGCTTTTCCTTAAACTACAAAGATAAAACATTTTAGAAACTAGTTAATAAATAATGTGAAGTAAAAGTGTATATGAGTTTTATTTCACTTAAATGAACTTATAAACCTGTTTTTTCAATAATTCATTGATTTCTCCATACCTGCCACTTGAACTTTTAGATGATTTTGTTCTTCCTTTAAATAGGCTATATTAGACTCCCTTTGAGTTAATATGGAATACTTTGTGTAGCAAATTCCACCTCCAATCCCTCGTAATCGTCCACTATTCTCTAGACCAAGTACTTTTGAAAGAGCATCTTCTTTTATGTTAGTGTTAGAGCCATGTTGACTCGCATCTTTCAATTTTTCCTAAAAGACAGTATATAAGTGTATATATGCGTGCACACGCATGCACACAAACATATAAATAGAACTCAAAAATTAAATTATTTATACTTATAAGTGTCTCTTCAACAAGTTTGCATATAGGTTCGCCGCTCTTTTTTATATGTGCTGTTGTCCAAACCTCCTTTCGACCTATAGAAGATGGATTGTTGCTCTTCTTTTGTTACAACAATGAAGAATAATATAATAAGAATCTAGTGCAAATTATTTAGTCAAATTAAAGATGGATTGTGGAATATTACCATATCTTCACGCAATCTAGCAAATCCCTCGTGGCTGCATATATGTAGGATTTGTTTTTCTCGAGTTTCTCTAAACCTTTTGCTTTTAGCCTGATAATTTGATTTCCAAACTTATATTAGGTTAGCAATAATTTTTCATAGCTTAGTACAGATTTGATCTAAGAAAAGGAAAAATGAAGAATTTAAATTCTGTACTTGTCTTTTCCTTCACAAATTTCTTCCATTGTTGGGGTTTAAGTATTTATTTAGGTTTGAGTTTCATTCTTTCAACTTCATTTGTATTGTATTAAATTAGAAGGATCGAGCCTTTCTTCTTTAATTGTAACATAAACTAATGTGACTATGACTGCTATTAGGAGAATAGAGATGAGAAAACACATTTTTAGGTTTGCACGGTAGATATCACAAGCTTCAGGTTTTGTGAATGGAAGAATGTGATAAATATTCAAGTATGCACCTGCAGCATAGCCTAAGATAAACAGAAACATTGATATCAAACCATCAGAAATCTCCACATTGAAGTAATAATAGAAACAGAATGACAAACAGAAACATTGATATCAAAATGATAAATAGACAAACCATCAGAAATCACCACAATAATTCAATAACAGAACTAACAAAATAGATGAACCCATCAAATTCAGTGTCATCACACCTATATAAATAGCAAAATCATGTTTACAAAATTCGAAGTCTCATGTACACCCTCAAAACACCGAATAACATATAGTACTTGACAAACTAAAGAATGTGTAATCGAAAAAAAAAAAACCAATGTTGAGAGAAATTTTACACCCAAATTTGTAGAGGGGCATTTGTTGCAAAAGATGTAATAACCTAAAAACGAAATTTGTTTTTACCTTCTTAAGGAAATGGAGGAGAAACAGTCTGCAAAAATCTCCCGATTGACAACAAGGCAGATTCAAACCATAGATGCTTCAAATTTCCAACAAAAAATTTTGAACATAGTGCAGGATGGAATTAGCACGCAAAAGTTGAAAAATTTGAGATGAATCCGTGGTGATGAAGGGCGATTTGCTGAAAAAAGAAAAAATGAATGAGAAGGACGCAGGGGAAGAGAGTAGAGAGGTTGAAACCGAGAATAAGGGAAAGAAAGAATATAATAGGGTATTATAAAAAGCAGATTCAATATTTGGATAAATTATGGAGAGAAACAATTTGGGTTTGGCCTTTTAGTAAATGCTATTATATAATGTTTAGATAAATTTCAATTTTATTTTATAGCATTATCAACAAGAATGCTATATTTAAATGTTATAAAATGTGTAAAATGTTGTAGTGCAGTTTGCCAGTTTAGTAACCTTACAAAGCTACAGTCTTACTTGAGCTTCAAATCTGGGAGTCTATTTCAGGTTCAAAAATTATTTTATCTAATTAAAAGGACTAGAGCTCTGTGCTAACAGATAGTTTATTACAAATATAAATTGAATAAATTTTTGATAAATCTCAATTATTTACCTGAGCATTAAAACCTGGTTTGAATGGAGTCTGGAGACAGTTCCAATTGGCTATGAAATTGGCAGAAGTACCACTGTACCAGGCTACCAGCAGACACACACACACACACTGCTGACCAGTCGACGATCAGCCTCGAAGAGCGACTCACAGTCGTCCGCGCGGTTAGGGTTCTTTTGGAAAATGGACTGTAAGATTTGTGAAAGAGTGATGCATAGAAGTAAAAAGGAGGGAAAGGAAGGAGAATGGAGAGATCGACGTCCACAGTGCTACGGCTGTTCCTGATTGGACTTGGAGTTGAAATGAAAGGGGACGATACGTAGTGAATGATTCGTTTACCATTTAAAAAAATAATTGGACCAAAATTCAGGCTCTCCAGTTTTGGGCCAGACCGAAAAAAATAAAAATTTGTCAACAAAATGAGGCTCCCTCCAGTTTTGGGCCTGAGGCGTGGGCCTCATCCCCTCACCTCAAGGACGGCCCTGTCAATGATTAATTTTATTGAAAATAGTTCAATATTTATAAAATTCAATTATGTAGATCTAAAATGAATTATGAAACAATTGTTGTTTAAAAATAGGAAGGAAGAAATTATTTGAATGCATTTCATCAATAGTTGACCAGCCCAAACCTAATCCAAGGGAATAGTAAAGCTTTATATGGTCTTTTTATTTAGGTGCATATAGCATGCATTTTCAAACAAAGAACACACGGATCTACAAAAGTCCATGTTTTTACTCCAAAATATAATCCAAATTATTTTTCTAATATCTTCTTAGAAACAGAAGGAAAAATTCCATTCTTCATTGTACTAAAATGGAAGATGTGATGCGTGCTCAACATCCCATCAAAGACAAATATCTTCAAAGAGGTGAATCTTATAAATACCATTCTCTTATATATAGTGAAATTAAAAGAAAATTAAGAATTACAAAAAAAATATAGAGGAAAAGAGGAGGAATAACTTGTTTGAGTTCAAAAGACTAAGATTCCAATTTTTAGATTGACCATCTTTATATGTATTTTTCTTGTAGAGTTAGGGTAATATGGTAATATAGGGTAAAGAAATGATGGAAAGAATTGAAAACAAAGAAAAAATTAAAGACAAAAAAGGGAAATTAAAATGATATTGTGTACTGTGAATAGACACGTGCAAGGTAAAGATTTCAATAGGAAATGAAGTGAAAGAATAAAATTTGAAATCACAATGTGTATGTATAAATAGTTGCATTAGTGTTGTTTTTGTTTGAAAAAAAGGGGATTAATCATTACTCTTGTGATGAGCTCCAATTAAATGTGTAGAACCAATGGTTTACTAGAAAGTTAGGAGGTCTTTTGAAAAAGTAGATGAAAAATGTTCCGAAAGTAAAAAATTAATGTGTAAAGTTAAGTATCACTTTTTAATTAAAAAGCGACGTGCAAAGTCACTTTTTGATTATATGCTTAAAATTTTGAGAAAGAAAAATCAAAACTTAAATAGATCTATAGGTGGTTATTTTTTTTAACATGTCTCTTCGTAATTATATTTCACTTCATTTTACGTACATGACACTCTGTAAGTTGGAAGTGACAGAAACTCGATGAAGTGAAAAAGTGATAGAAATTTTAAAAAAGTGACAAAAATCCAAAAAAACAACAAACGCTCAAAATATTGAGGAACATCAATCAAAATCTTATAATAGATCTAAGTGTGTTTGATTTTCTTGTACATCTAGGGACAAGAAAGTTGGGATATCAAATTTGGACTCCCTAATAGGTTATGTTAAACTATATCTAAACATAATAAAACTTAAGTTTTGGTTATATCAAACCATAGATTAGATGTCTAGTTCATGACGGAAGCCATGGAAATAATCAAATTCAAATAAAACAATATAGATAAGAGAATAGAAAAACTAGTTTTGGTAGATCTTCAATATCTTTTGTGATGTTACTCTTGATTTCTCCTTGATTCATTGATGATTGCCTAATTGAATTCTCTCTCTTGACTCGATGAATTGTTGTTGAAAAGTGGTCTTTAGGGTTGTATTTATATCATTACGGAGTCTTGGAAGAGTTCGAGTTGGATTGAGATTTAAAAAGAGACCAAAATATGCAAAAATCATTTTCCACGCCCAGCCCCCCCTCCCAGAGCCACAAGCATGGCGCTGCAATGCTGTTGAAATTTTAGCAATAGCAGCACTGCATCGTCCACTTTCTTGTGGAAAAACCAACACTTTCTCCTAAAATCCAGTTGAGGTGATTCAAAATGCATTGGAAAGATAACTCAAATGGCTAAAACTTTACTTCAGATAACTTTCTCCAAGAAAATAGATCTCATTCTCCGGCTAAAAATATAGAACATAATTGTGTAGTTGAAAATTGATTTGCGAAAATATTTCGATCGCATTTAACTCCTTTGACTTCCAATTGCATTTGAATGACTCCTAACAATCTTCAATTATAGTTTTATGGTTCGAATCAACTATTGAAAAGTTACAATTGAATCCTCAAACTTTGAATTTCACCATTTTTCATCGTTATTCACTTCTTTCTTTCAATTTAGCCCTCAATCGTCAAGTTTTGTCAAGCCAACATCAGCTTCTCCTTAGTCCATGCCAATACCACTCATTTCTCCAAGTTTTACACCATTCACACAAATGCACCTAATCTATAAAACAACATTAAAACATTCTAAAAACTCTTAAAGACAATCAAAATAACAAGTTTAAGAGGCAATTAAACAATGAGTAAACCACACTCATCAAACACTCCCAAACTTAATACTTTGATAGTCCTCGAGCAAATAAACAAGACAAAGGAAAAGAAACTAATGAAAACACAAAAAAAAACTAGCAAACGAACTTATCTAAAACAAGTTTAGTCATATAACTTGCCTTTATGGCTCAGGATTGAAAATATTATATAAAATTCATGAATTGTTTCAAAGCTAAAATGCAAAAGTTAAATTGTCACCTAATCAATGCAAAATGAGGGGTGTGTGTATGTGTATGTGTGAAGAATTAAGTGAAACGCTGTAAATTCACAAGTCGATCCAATTCCTAACCTTAAAAGTCAGATATATCATTTATTCGCTCGTGGGATTCACACACCCCAAATTTGTTTTCTTTTATTCTCTTCCCAAGGGTGTATTCTAAAGTTTAGTTCCGGTACAAATTTTTTACACCACTCAAATTTGGTTTAGTTCAAGAGGCAATGTCAACAATTTATGCATTTGATGATTCTCTCAATTTATGAGTGTTAGGCAATCAAGCTTATACCAAGTGATTCATACTCCTTTTTTTCTCTTCTTGACCCTTGTAACAACCTTTCAAACGAAACTTCCCAACTTTAAAGGCCAAAGGATACCAAGTTTTAAGATACTCCAACGAACTTACTAACCCAAGTAAAAAAATTATCGGCATGAGGCATAAAGCCAACAAGTGTGATGCTCTTTTTCTTTACAAGAAATGCAGAATTAAAAGTGGTTAGATATGTAGCATACGGCCATCACACAGTTCATACTTGAAAGTTAAAGACATTCCAAACCAATAATTTTTTTTCAACATATAAGGAATCATCACAATTTTAAATCATCTCTTTTACCAGCTCGAACACCCCCAAATTATTCTATATAAGGTTAAGGATGTAGTGGATCATAGATTTTAGAATTGAGCATCTAAATTTTTTATTTCAATCTAAATCATGTGAATCAACTTATTCGTAATAGTGTACAATGCAACAATCAATTCATGTAGATAGGTATGTTTCACATGAATAAGCAAAAACTTAACCTAAAACATAACTTATTTATAATTCATGAACTAATACATGTTTTTAAATACATACAGCAATGCCGTTAATGCTATCTAACTCACAAAGCCTGCAATTTATTTATTTATTTATAACAATCACACAAAAACAAAAAATTTCACACAAAAACAACTAACCAATTAGACATTTAATATTTCACCCCCCAAATTTAAAATAAACATTGATGCTTGCCCTTAGATCACACAGTGCCTTATTAATGGTAAACTCCCCAATTGTGCACGAAATTGTAAAGTTGTTGGGTTCTTAGTTTTTTAGGGAGCTTCTTCTGGAGAATGGCACTACATTCTTCTATTAATTTTACCTTCCCAAGCTTATCCAACTTCATTTTCTTTGACATCACTCTCTTTAGTTAGGTATTTGTTCCAAAGAATCTGCAAAATGATTGTTGATGGGGATCTTCTTGAAGACTTTTAGGAATTTTGAAAACTGCTCATCAAACTTCTTCTTCAAGAATCTCTGTGGATATAGCAGTAGTGGCTTCAAGATTGGTGGATTATCTGGAAATGAGATTGAGTGAGGCTTACAAATCTTCTTTGTTGCCTCTGTCCCAACCTTCTATTCTTCAACCAGTTTTTCATCAACTTGATCTAAAGTAGGTATAGGAATCAAAGCCTTTACAGGCTTGCTATCTTCAACTACTTTTTCACTCCTCAATGTGATGGCATTGCAGTGTTCCCTTGGGTTGACATTAGTGTTACTGGGAATTTTCCTAACTGTTGGGAATTTATTGTTGTTGCTAGCTAACCAATTTGTACCTCCAAATTATTTAGTGTGGCCCTCATGTTGGTTATATGAGTCTCGATGTTATAAAGTCTTGACTCATCCTTGTTAAACCTCGCCCTAGTCTCTGAAATAAAGGTTCCCAAGATATGTGGCTTTCCTTCAAAAGACTGATTATTGAATCCATGTGGTGATTACAATACGTTCACATTGTTACTATAAGAGAGGTTCTCAGAGTTTCGCAGTACTAGATGATACAATTTGCTAAGTAGTTTTCTCTCTTATTGAAATTTCTATCATTCACTTATTGGACTTGCTCATTCTCCGTTTTAGACTCATGGTATGACATAGAAGCAGGCATGATAGAATTTGCTTTATTTTGAGTTTTTTGTGATGTTAATGCGGCTATTTGAGTTGTAAGTGATAACATATGAGCTACTAAAGCTATAGTGGGTCCGCCTCATAAAGACCAGCAACTTTTTTTGCATTTGAACGCTCATTTGGCCATTGATAGCTATTGGTGGCTATTTCATCCAACAGAGTATAGACATCATTTGTAGTTTTAGACATTAAAGTATCCTTGCCGCAACATCTACTATTGTTCGTGTCCAACCATTCAACTCGTTGTAGAAGATTTTAATTTGCATCCTGATAACCATGCTAAGAGAATCTTCGAAGTAGATCTTTGAATCTCTCCCAAACCTCATAGAATGGTTCGAAGTCTGCTTGTCTAAATTGGCCAATTTCATTTCGCAATTGAGCTGCCTTGGAAGGAGGAAATAATTTGGTGAAAAACTTCTGAGCTAGTCCGTCCCAAGTTGTGATGGATCTATATAGCAATAATTGGAACCATGTTTTGGCTTTATCCCTTAAGGAAAAGGAAAATAGACGGAGTCAGATGGCTTCTTCAATAACGCTATTCATCTTTAGGGTGTCACAGATTTCAAGAAAAGAACTAAGACTTGCTTGGATAATCTATTGGGGTCCCTCAAACTGATTTTGTTGTACTATATGTATTAATCGTGGCTTCAATTCGAAATTATTTGCAGCAACAACTAGGAGTGCGATACCTGTTGCTAAGAGTGCGATACCTGAATAATTGTCATTGACTACTGATCTGATTAGTCTCAAATAGCCCGTTGTTGATTATTTTAATTGGCTGCTCTTGGTTCCTGTCCTGCCATTGTTCACATTTGTTTCCATGTATACTCCTTAGAAAACGAAATGTGTGTTCAGATTCAAATAAAATAAATAAAAATCTAAATCTAAATTAAAATAAAGCTAATTGGTAATAATATCAGTAGAAGTCAAATAAAACAATCATCGACAATGGAGCCAAAAAATTGTCATGTGTTTTATACAACGTAAATTATACAACAAGTGTACAGTGTCAAATTTTGTAATATATGAATGGAGTGTGTAGCCTCTATTTTATCTAGATGAATGAATTTTTGAATCAATGTTTTAAATTAATCTACCGATGAATGTGTTGACAAATTCAACAAATAAATGCAAGTTAAGAGAATAATCAAGATGAGAAAGCCTAAGGTTATGATTTCACCTAACCAAATATGATTCTCAATTATATAGTTATCTCTAATCATTTTTTTTAAGTTTATAAGCAAAAATCCTAATGTAATTCTACCCCTCTCTCAAGAAATTAAATGTAGAAATTAATTTCAACGTCCCTATTCTAAATTAAAATCGAAAAATTATCAAGTTCATGGTTCTTATGTGAAACATGTTTCAAAGGAATTATACTCTCTCCAAACATATAAAACCTAGGTTGTGTTATTCTATGATCACGCCTAAACTTTCCTCTCTCGAGCGTCGAATTTTAAAGTACCAAATCATTTAATTAGTGGCCAATTAATTTAAAACATTAAAAATAAATAACAGTAATAAACATGACAGAAAGATCTCAAAGAATAACTATAATAAAATCAAACTATATTTTCAGATCTTGGTTACATCAAACCCTGGATTACATGTCTAGTTCATAATGTAAGCCATAGAAATAATCAAATTCAAATAAAAACAACATAGATAAAAGAATAGAAAAACTAGTTTTGGTAGATCTTAAATCTCTTTTCTAATGTTCTTGATTTGTTGATGATTGCCCCGTTGAATTCTTGCTCTTGAATCAATGAATTGTACTTGAAAGTGGTCTTTAGGATTGTATTTATATTATCATCATGAAGTGTCGGAAGAATTAGGATTGGATTGAGATTTAAAAAGAGACCAATATATGCAAAAATCCTTTTCCTCGCCCGGGGATCGCCATGACCACAAGTGTGGCACTGCGGTTTCGGTGGAAAAATCAGCACTATGCATCATTCAGTATTTTTATCACAATTTTTTCTCTCGACATTTGATTGAGGTGATTAAAAATGTGTTGCAAAAATAACTCAAAAGAATACAACTTTACTTCAAATAACTTTCTCCAATTCGAATGTTTACTATGTCAAAAATGAGTTTCAATCTCTTGCTAAAAATCTGAAACATACTTGTTCAGTTGAAAATTGATTTATGAAAATATTTTAATCACATTTTTTTTTACTTTTTAATTGCACCTGGATGACTCCTAGCAATCTTATAGTTTTTTGGTATGTATTTCAATGGCATTCTTTCATAATTTAATTAGATCAACAAATGAAAGAGATAATAAAATTAACTAGAACAAATTTATGATCCAAACAAGGCATAAAATACAAATTAATTAAAAGCCACTTCACCACAATCCAATCCAATTCTTCCATATAAACTATTAAAAAGTTGTAATTGAGTTCTCAAACTTTGGATTTCACCATTTTTCGTCGATATTCACTTATTTATTTCAATTTAGCCCCTAATCATCAAGTTTCGCCAAACCAACATCAACTTGTTCTTGATTCATGACAATATCACTCTTTTCTCTAAGTTTGACACCATTCAAACCAATTGATCTAACCTATAAAACAACATTAAAACACACATTAAAACGTCCTAAAAACTCTTAAAAGACAATCAAAATAACAAGTTTAATAGTCAATAAACAATAAGTGAACTACACTCATCAACGATCCAAATTACAAGTAAACCTCAAAGGATAGCACCAGCCCAACCTCAACCTGCATACCTCACTTCCTCAAATAAGCCACCCCCATCCTATCCAGCTGAAGCAAGCCTTGGCAAAGTTGTCCAGGTATTAAAACGTTTCAACAGACCCTAAGCTTCCAAACCAGCTAAACAATATGCCATTTGATTCCCTTATCTCCATTGATGTGCCACTTGGTAATCAAACTGCTGTAGTAAATTCAAGAGATCATCCCGAAAGTCCCACAAATATCACAAAGAACATTTCAAAGATAAAATTCACGAGACCACCAACATTGAGTCACACTCAATGTCAATATGATTTTACGCCAACTCACGGCATAATTGTAAACCTTCAATGAGTGCTCTCAATTGAGCTTCATTATTAGTCTCTTCACGAAAATAAATACTAAAAGTTGAAACAAGTTTACCTCCTTCATTCCTAATCACTCCCCCACCACCAGTTTGTCTAAGATACCCAAGACTACTGCCGTCCACATTAAATTTCAATCGATTATGAAGTGTTTTTTTCCATGAAACCACCCGAATCTACTTTGGTCTAATTGGTGCCAGAGTTACCTCAAGCATTCGAAGAACATACTCATCTTGACTCATTAACACCTTTACATTTGACAAATTAAGAGAAAAATGGTGTAGCCACAATTTAACGGATAAAAACTCTTGTTCAACAGATTCAAGCTTACCCTCCATCCTTGCTTTACATCTTCTTGTCCATAACCTCCAAGTTATTAAACTCATCGTGCTGCACGTGCTTGCTAGAAGATCGTTCCACAAGAAAATAACAATAAAAAAATGAAGAGTTGTTTCTCTCAAATGTAAGATGAGTTGTATTACATAAAGGGATAAACAATTTTTTTTTAAAAAAAAAATAAAAAATCAACTTCACTAGAGAACGCTAAAATGAAAAGAGTTTAAAAATACGAAGTATAATAAGGAAAATACTGCAAAATAACACTAAAGTAGAAAAAAAATACTCAAAGCAAAAATAAAATTAACATTTTTTTCCTCTCTAAATGAAAAACTATGTATTATTATTTACTATTATACGAATAGATAGATTATTTCTGAAGCACAATTAAATTTATTCATGAAAATAAAACTGTGGAATGTTAATAAGCATACTCAAATTTAAATCCTCACAAATTTTCTATGAGCGTGATATCTCAATTCTAACAAAACTCTAAATGAATGATGGCCAATGAAGAAGTTTTTGATTCGTCATAGAAACATTAATAGTATCCTTTGTCATCTAAATCCCTATTGAAACATAATTTAATCTCCTCCCAACCTAAAATAAAATGGCATGCATTGACACAAAATATGAGCATATTTTGCGAAAGTGTGCTTGTAAACACAGCCTGTTGTAATTTGTTCAAACCATAACAAAAAGAACTAGGATGTTTTTTATGCTTTCTATGTGGGAAACTCATGAAATAATGAATGGAAAAATAGTGGAACAAACTTAAGGACCAAGGCGAACTTGCATTATGAAAGGCAAGATCCTTGCCTGCAACGTAAGGTGAGGCACTGAGGTCGTAGGCTCCTGACCCCTGCCCTGTAGGCCTTCGAGGCCTATGCTTTGCAGTTGCGAGTCGGGGACCTGACCTCGACCAACTACGCATTAAGCTAGTTGGTGGTTCAAATCTTGACAGTTTTTGTGGCTTTTCATCAAATGGTTTGTCTATAAACAATTTCTAAAGTTCCAAAACATTCAGAAATTCATTGTGCTCTTAAGTTCTGGGTTTTTTCACTTATTGCTCGGGGGTTGACCCTTAAAGGCTTGTTTATTTCTCAAATTTATTTGCCAGTGCAAAAAAGTGGAGGAAAGTGTTCTCACGTGTTGAAGTTTTGATCCTTTTTTCTAGTTTTTCTTCATTCGGGTTTCTCGTTTCTTCATCTCTTCTTATTTTTAATAATCTAAACAATGTCTTCCAATGGAGAATGAAACTACACTGGTTACTGCCAAACTGGTGAATCAAGATTTGGTGAGGCTCGATCATTTTGATCGAATCAACTTCACTCGGGGCTCGGGACAAGACAAGATAAAGTTTCTTTAAATAGCTTTGAACATCATTTACATACTTGATCTATATTTGGCTCCGATTCGATAACCAGCTGCAATGGATATAGATGCATGGAGGCCGAACAAAAGAAGCGACAAGAAGATGAATTGATATGTCGGGGGGTTCACATTCTAAGTGCACTTCCTCATTGATTATATGATCTCTATACCAATAGATCATCCCCAAGGAGAATTTGGGAAGCACTTGAGAGTAAATACAAAGCCAAGAAATTCTTAATTTCTAAATGTTTTGACGTTAAAGTTTTGGATAATATTCCATTGTGCATGAATTGCAACTGATTGTCAAAAAGTTGAAGGCGACTAAAAGTAAACTCCCCGAGTCCTTCCATGTAGGTGCTACCATTGCTAAATTACTGTCAACTTGGAGAGATTGTAGGAAGAAAATTCTTGACAACTCTGAAGATTTCTCTTTGGAACAAATCCACTAGCATTTTTTATTTGAGGAAGAATCAAGGGTATAAATGATGAGAATTCTAATGATGGCACATCAAAAGTCAACATCATGGACAAAGCCAACAACTTCAACAAGAATTCGAACAAGATCCATTTTTTTCAGTTATAACAAAGATCAAAAGAAGTCTAAAAAGAAGTTCAAAGAGATCGCTTTGTGTGGGATAACTCGGATATCATGCACAGTAATATAAGCATTGAAAGCAAAATAAAAATGAGGCCAAAGTGAACTCCATTGACACCAAAGACATTGTCATTGTAGCGAGCGAAGTAAGCATCTGTTTGAGCTCCATTTTTCCCAAAACTCATTTTTAGCCACACATTTTCCTAAAATCATCAATACAAAATCCATTTTTCCCCAAAAATGGGGTTCAAACAGAGATGTTGTCAAAGAAAATGTCACATGATAATGGTATGATACTTGTACCACTATCCGTGTTCGCTTCAAAACCTATCAAGAGATTGGTGATGGATAACAAATCCAAATGGGGAATGAAGGTCATTAAAAAGTTGATGGCAAATGAAGCATAGACTTGTATTTCGTAACTAGGAAAAAAAAGGTTACATTGATAAATGTGCTTCATCTTTTGGACATGAGTAGGAATCTTGTTAGGGGGATATTTAGGAAAAACTAGGTATTAAATCTGTATATAAGTCGAACAAACTTGTACTCTCTCGAAATGGGATAACTATCACAAAGGCTATTTTTATGATAGAATGGTCAAGTTTTGTACTATTTACAATGAGAACAATAATAATGTAATTAGTTGTACTTATATGCTTGATTCCTTTTCTTAAATCATATGAAATGAATTTAGATTTTAACATTCTTTTCATAATACTAATGCCTATATTGTGTAAAACTTGTGTTGAATCTAAAATGAGAAACATTTCCATAGTGTAAATAAAAGGTAATTAACACAAAAGTCCCTACATTTAATGTTTTTGTGCGAAACGTTCATATCTTTCATTTTTTAGCATTTTCACCCATGATTACACCTTTCACTGCGAAAACCGTCCTTCCATCCATTTCATGTTATTTCCTTCATTAACTGGACGCCAGGACTCAATTTTCTGTCTAAATAGGAAGGTTGAAACGTTGTAACATAAGAAGCCATTTTCTTTTCTTATTGTCAAACTTGAAAAAATTTCCCGCTCACGAGCACCAAAAGTATGGAGGTTTTGATACACTTTGAGCACAATAATAGTCATGATAGTCATTATAGACTTTTGAACCGATTACAATGATAGAATAAGTGCAAGGAGTTTCTAACATAGGTTGTTAAAATCAAGACCATACTATACAACACAATATGATAAGTGTATTTTGCACACTTATTTAGGCCTCTAAGTTAGAGTATTTATTCATTATTTTGATGAATTATGGATTAGTTATGTGAGTATTGTATTTGGTACAAATCGCCGAATCTGATTGAGATGGAGAAAGAATGCTGAAAAAGAAATCAATTGCAAGGAACCCAAAGTTCAAGGACTGAAATACAAATATTGATAGATGTATTGAACATAAGAATGAAGATTCAAGAGTTTTAGAGTTAACTGGATGAGAATAAAAGGCAACGGGGTGAAAATGAATGAAGAAGAACGAAAATGCATACATGGAAAAATTCGGGGACCAAATTGCACAATTGGTCCAAAAGGCTAAAGTCAAGCGTACGTACGGATGGGCCTACACAAGTCCATCAATACACGTGACTCCTACTAAATTCATTCTGTCAAGCGATGCACAGAGTTATACCATGCTACACATGGCTTTCCGGCTGGTGTAAAACCAAACTACACCAATTTTACACCAAAATTGGTGTAGGCCATTGGAGGTGGTCTAAGGATAAGGTCAATATATTTTGGAAAATAATATTATATATTAATGGATTATCAATTGTCATGAACGTTTGAATAATACTAACTTGCTTAAGTCAAGAATTGGAAATAAAAATCAATAGGCAGATTATGAAGTCCAATAAATTCATGTCATCATTTGTTAAAACCAATCTTTTACATTATTCATAGCTTAATTTACGATAATCACAAATATCACATTCTTTTTGTGTTATCAACATCGTATTTGATAGAAACCATTAAATTATAGTTAACAATTATTCCTTTCAATTCTATTACTTGTCAACGATCATATATGCTTTCGGGCTTTGTCTTTATAACGCACATATAAATGTTTGTGTGGAATACTTTTTAATAGGTGGAACCATAAATTAGAAGTTAAATCCCAACCATTGTCCTAATATAAGACATTACACTAATCATGGCAAAAAGAAAAATAAAAGTTGTATATCTTCCAAAGCGAAAGCTACCCTATAAAAGATCCCAATAAGAGCACTGAATGAATATTCTAAAAATACAAAATCAAAATAAATAAAAGTTTGTGCATGTAACACAAGACGTACTAAAAGCCTGATTAAGCATTGGACATTTACTTGGTAAGCTAGACTTTTAATGAGGGTTATTAGTTTAATTGAAATTTGGAGGTTGAGATAATCAAATATAGGGAGAATCATCTCAAGTTGAGATAGTAACTTCTATTGGTTAAATCTTACCACATTTGAGCAGGAAATGAATGAGTGTTATGAATTCAACCATTAGAATAAATACCTCGGGTGTTAAATTGAAGAGCAAGTTTGTGGTATGCATCTTGTGATAGAAAAGAAATAAATAACCATTTTAGGTCGAAAAATAATCAACTTAAGTTTGTGGTGATAGAATTAACTAGACACATCAATCCAGTATTGGATAAGTGGAAGAATTGGTTTTAACAACATGGCTTAGAAGTCTTTTGTGAATTGTTAAGTAATTTTAAAATGTGAGGCAATGCGGCTAGCTATTTAATGAAGTTATTTTTATTTTTGTTTGTTTGTTAAATAGACAATTTTTTCGAGACGAACAAATCTTTAAATTTGGAGTGTTTGATAAGTTTATATTTAAACTTATTCGAGCTTTTAAAAGGATATTTGGGAGTCACTTTGATTGCACTGCTACTTAATTTTGGTTAAATGTTGATTGTTGTATGAAAAATTTGTTGTTGGACGGAGGATGAAGAAATAGAGAAAAAAACGTTTGAAGAGAGACTAGAGAAGAACAATTGTGAAAGTTCAGAGACTAAATTGCATGTCTTGAAAACTTGAGGCAGATCAAGGTTGTATTATGGTGGATGATGTGGATCAAATTGGAAAAATTTGGAAGTTGAAAGGCTCGTAGAGAAAATAAGCTCAAGCTGATTGAAAAAGGGAATTCAAGGACCAAATTGAACAAAGAGCAAAGACGCCTTGCAATCTCAAAAGGCCTTCTATGCGATCACAGACAATGAAAATGGTTTAACACGACCTACAAAAAGAAAAACCATGCTATGGTAGTGAGCATAACCATGCAATCACATGGTGACATACGACAACAAAATTCTAATTCCTCATTCAATTCATCCTCTCTACATGGGAAACAATTCGACTCGTTTTAGCCTAATTTTTATGACTGAAAAAGGGGTTATCATTCGTTAGAGAGAGAACAAAAGGCTTGATACAAGAATGCTTATATGCATATTGAAGATTGTGGCTTGGCTTTTGGGTGAAGAAGATATACAAGGATTGGCCGAGAATCATTGAAGAAATTCAAGAGATCAAGATTCTTTTTTTCTTTTTTCTTTCTATAATTAAAAGTTGTGTGATGTCTCAATATATATTCCATCTTTATTTTTTTATTAATTTATGACGCTCGACTAAGTCTTCTAGTCACTAGGATGGCGATGAACAATATGTAGTGATGTTTAATTTCAATTTCAAGACTTTGATGTTGCTACTTGTTTAGCTTGAATGATTATTATGATTTTAATGCTTTCAATTAATTAATACCTAGTTGAATTGATTAGTGATTCTTATTTTGTTCTGGAGGATGAATAAGGGTTTTAGTATATGATATTGATCATTTAGAGTCCAATAAGGGATATTGAAATATGCGTATGATTTGCATGATTTAATTAAATGTTTTAACGAATAAATCCATTTTCACATGTTCATAATCTTCATAGAGATATAAAGGTTCACATGTGAGGATATGTTTATTATCGCTAGAGAGAGATTATTAAATGGAATAGGCACACTGATCATCTAGTTCAAAAATGCTTTTTAGTAGTTTAACTGCTTTACACTTAGAGTCTGTTTGATTGCAAAGGTGGAAAATTGGTGGAAAGAAAATGTTTTACAGGGAATTGAATTGTTTAGAAATTGTTTTACTGAAAATCGTAATTAATTGTGTTTGATTGCTATAATTTTCCACTTGAAAAATTTTGAAAGTTTGATATTCATTTGACTTCATTTTTTTTTATGAAAATTGTCCATTAAAGTGATAATTTTTTCTACTATTGGGTCTGAAATTTGTTCCAATTACAACAAAAAATAAATAAATAAATAATTCGTTTGACTTTGTTTTGCATGTAAATTGTCAATAAAAGTGTAGAATTTTTTTATCATTGTATCTAGAATTTTTTCTAATTCCAAAAAAAAAAAAAAAGGCAGAACATGGAAAGACAATTCCCACCAAAATGGTGAGAATTCATTTTCCACAAAATCAATGCATTTGTAAGCGTGTGAGCAAAAGCAAGAAAGGAAATTCTAGGGGAAAAAAGCCAATCAAACAAGCCAAAAGTAGGAAAATGGAAAAGAAATTCTTACTTCTCTAGAAAATGGAGTGAATCAAACAGACCCTTAGTAAATTATGGCGTTCTTTAGTTTTGACATCATGTAGCTTCAATGGAACTTTATTCCATGGAGTCTTAGAATTGTTAAGGAAATTCATCCACCATACAGCTGAGCTTTTCGGGAATCTTGTCAAACGTCCATTCTCGCAGTCTGCATAAAAAATGCCAAATCTAGAATTGTACCCGTGGGCCCATTCAAAATTATCAAGCAATGACCATATGAAGTAACCCTTCACACGTACATGATGGCTGAAAATGGAAGAAAATTAGTTGATTAATTTCGAATTGAACTATTATATGTGCATATATCTCACTGATTATATGATCTCTATACCAGTTGATCATCACCAAGGGGATTTGGGAAGCACTTGAGAATAAATACAAAGATGAGAAGGAAGGTACCAAGAAATTCTTAACTTCTAAATGTTTTGACTCTAAATTTTTGGATATCCATTGTTGACTCAAGTGCATGAATTGCAACTGATTGTCAATACATTGAAGGCAACTAAAATTAAACTCCCTGAGTCCTTCCAAGTAGGTGCTCATGTTGCTAAATTACTGTCAACTTGGAGAGATTATAGGAAGAAAATTCTTGACAAATCTTTTGAATTGAGGAAGAATCAAGGGTAAAAGTGATGAAAATTCTAATGATGGCACCTCAAAAGTCAATAATTGTGGACAGAGCCAACAACTTCAACAAGAATTCAAACAAGAAGTCTTCAAGTTCTAACAAGGATCAAAACAAGTCTAAAAAGAAGTCCAAAAGAGATCACTTTGTGTGTGATAAGCTCAGACATCATGCACAGGAATATAAGCGTTGAAAGCACAATAAAAATGAGGCAAAAGTGAACTCCATTTACACCAAGACATTGTCATTGTGGTGGGCGAAGTAAGCTTGTGTTTGAGCTCCATTCTTTTCCAAACTCATTTTTTTTAAAACTCATTTTTTACTTCACAATCCCCTAAAATAATTTTACACTTCAACCTAAAAACCTTCCTTACTTTTTAACCATACATTCTTCTAAAAATCACTACTGCAAAATCCGTTTCCCCCCCCATAAATAGGGTTCAAACACGGATGTTGCCTGAGAAAATGTCACGGATGGTGGTATATATGATACTTGCACCTCATTGATAAGTTTATTTTATACAATTAGATATACGTTAAACTATAGCAATTATTGTTATTTTCAATGAATTGAAGCTTAATTTTGTATATATTTTGTTCGCTAGTGCATCTCGATGAAAAACGATGAAATTTGACAAAAGGAGAAGAAAATTGGCTAAAGTAGACTTAATCCAAAGTTTGAGGACTAAATCGCAAAATGCCAATAGTTGATTTGGACATAGTACTGATGATTGGAGAGAGGTTGGAGTCAATTAGATGGATTTGGAAGATGGAGGATCGAGAGAAATAGGAAGAAAGAACCAAAATTCTCGAAGAATGAAATTCAGGGATCAAAGTGCAACAAATAGAAAATTGAAGAACGGCCCGCGCGCACAGACCAATTCTCTCGCACACGAAAGAGGATAAATTTTACTTATCGAGAGAAAAACCAATTAGCTACGCTTGTGCAATGAACTATACGGCGTGCGGGGGCCATTTTTGGGCTTGAACAGCCCAACTTCCTAGTTTGATCCAAATTTTTATGGAAATCAAATTCGGCTTACTATTTAACCTACAAGGAGTGGCATGAACAAAAAGAACATATCAAATCCTATTTTTCACCACAAGAAGGGGGCTAGCACAAGATTTAAAGGCAATTAACACAATAGATTGAATATTCAAAATCTGGGTTGAAGATTAACGAAAAAGAAATTAATTTTTCACTTTTCATTCATTGTTATTAATTCTAGGTGATGTTTTCCAAAATCTTTTTGTCTAATTTACATAACAATACATTAGGCTAATTCTTTTCATATATTGGATGAAGATGAAACCTTTATTACTCATTTTTAATTTAAGACAAGTTAGTTAAATTCTTGCTTTTTTTTATTAATCTTGCATGTATAATTTTATTATTTGATTACTTGATCACCAATTAAATATATAGTTGCTTGTTTTAGTGTTGAGAGGATCACACTTCTTGATTAACATACGTGCAATAGATATTAGGAATAATATTTATCACGTGTGTAATCTTTGAGATAATTGTGAAATTGAATGCATTTTATTCATTCGAATTTGGACCAAGAATAGATTCGGGTCGTGACTAGAATAGATTTAACTTGTCTTGGAAGAGAGAATTAATTATAATAGAATGATTGATTATCAAGAGTGGATGAATGGTACTAGCTACATAATTGAGAATTGAAATATATAATAATAGGTGGATTCATAATTCAATACACTCATTCCATATAAATACAAAACTCGAATTTTACAAGCTTTCGTAGAATAATTATCAACCACAATTCTCGTTTGTTTGCTTACTTTGATTCTGAATAAAAATTAATATACTTGATTAAAAGTTATTCCATGTGGGACAATACGCATACTCATCATGTATTACTTGTCAACAATCCCCGTATGCTTGTGGGTTTTGCACGAACAAGTTTCTGACATAGCTGCTGGGGAGTGATTTATTTAATTTTAGTTTATTAGTTATATTTTAGATTTTAAGATTTTATTTCTTTAGGCTATTTATTGAACAAACTAAATCTCTCGTTTTACTCTTTTCAGGAAAGTGTAGTTTATGCAAAATTCTAACAAGATCGTGTTTCTTCCAATAGATCTCGAAATTAAAAGAACCTTCAGACAACAAAGAAGAGAATAGAGGGAAGCAAAGGAAATGGGAGAAAATAAAAATTCGAATCAATTCAGAATCCATTACCACTACCTCAGCCAATTCAACTAGACCAGTCAAGGGCGGTAGCAAATGATGGAGAAGCTTTAATGAGAGATTATGTGAATCCCATTTATGTTCCTGTGCAACTACATATCTTATATACACCATTTGGACGGACAAACTTCCACATTAGACCTCACGTCATCAACTTATTTCAGAATCATCAAGTCATCAAGTTCTCAGGAAGACCAACTGAGAATCCTCATGAATGTATTCAAGCCATCTTGATGTTGTGCGACATGATTAGTCACGAGGGCATGTCTGCTGACGCTTTTCAACTGTGCTTATCCTCTCACACCTAAATGACAGTGCATGAGAATGGCTAAACTCACTAATACCTAGAAACATAGTTTCATAGAATGACATGGTGCAGAAATTCATTTTAAAATTTTTCCCACATTCTCGAGTCCATCAACTCAAGAATGAAGTCCATACTTTCAAGCAACGAGACCTCAAGAGCTATCCAGAAGCTTTGGAAGTATTCAAAGATTACTTTAGGAAGTACCCTAATCTGAATATTCATAAAGACTCCAATATCTGCATATTTTATTCAAGCTTGAAACCTGAATTCCACAACATAGCCAATGTTTCAACAGGAAGGTCAATATTGGATATCCTATTGTAAAATGCATTGGATCTATTTGAGAGAATTGCAGAGAATCAATCTATGTGGCCAATAAATAGGAAAGTGTCGAGGAAAGTAGAAGGAATACACAAAGTTAACATAGCTACATCACTAGCAGCCCAAGTGGAAGCATTGACAAAGAGGTTCGACAGCCTTGCTCAAAATGTAAGCATGGTACACCAACCAAAACCGGTTTGCGAAGGTTGCGTGGCTGATCATACTATAGAAAGATGTCATTTAGCCTCCAAGCATATAATCCAATCTGAGGAGGTTAGTTATGTACAAAATTTACAGAAGCAACGGAACAAACCCTACTCCAACACATATTATGCCTAGCTATGTTACAAAGTTTATGAAGGACTTATTATCAAACAAAATGAAGCTGAAGGATAATAAAACGGTGATACTGAACGAAGAATGCAGCGCAATACTTCAACATAAGTTACCACCAAAATTAAAATATCCAGGAGTTTTACTATTTTTTGCAATATTGGTAACAAATACATATAAATGCATTATGTGATTTATGAGCCAGTATTAATTTAATGCATTTATCTCTTTTCGGGAAATTAGATTTCGGGAAAGCAAAAGCTAATATAGTTACATTGTAGCTTGTCGATAGAGATGGCAATAGGGCGGGTTCGGGACAGGGCAGGGTACCAATCATTATAGTCAAAGTCAAAAATTCAATTGATCAAAGTCAAGGTCAAATATGGACTTAATTGGAATGATTTATTTTCTTGGGGCCTATTTTATATTTAAGATAATAGAGGGTTTTAAATGGGTTAAATTTAAAGTGGACTTATACATTATTGGTAGTTGAGGGATTTTCTTGCAAAAGGCCCACTATCTATAGATTTCCAAACCCATTTTCTCCTCATTTACGCAAACACACGCACACTAGTTGAAGGAAAGAACGGGCAGATAGAAGAAGATAGAGAAATCGAGAAAAAAGAAGGAAATAAGGAAAAGGAAATGAAGGAAAATGGGAAAAGGAAGAGGAAAATAAGAAGAAGCTTGGATTATACTTTTCTTCAATTTCTCATTTGATTTATAGGTAAGTAAGAATTATGTTAGTTTTTCTAGGTTTGAGCTTTCTAGATGAAAAGTTCAGCAAGTAGTTATAAGATTGAAATTTAAAGAAGGAACCAAAATTCAATAGAGGAATGGTGTCAATTGAGGATGGGTTTGGTATAGGTATATGTAAATTGGCTGAAATTATTAATTATTAAAATGGGACTTACAATAGCAAAGTAACTAGGAAACATATATAATATTGTTACCTCATTTGTGTAGTGTGCATGTCATAGCTATAATTTAGAGGCAAATCAAACGATATATTAATATAAGGAATGAAATTGGAAGAGGTAGCCGATTCTTCTAAGTTGTTCGAGAAGAGAGGGCAAATGATTAGCAAATTGTTACTAGTGGTGATTGCTTGGTAAATAATCAAAGAGAGGAAAAGTCAAGTGAAATAGAGATGCAAGAATAAACATAGAAGTAGATAAATTATGTGGTGAATTTACGTCAGTTACTTATCGGATTTTAATTTGAGTTATATCGTTATTTCAGGTATTGACGTGAAATTTTGGAAATACTCGTCAATTTAACCAGATTGTTATCCATAGATCTGTGAGTGGAAAAACATACATATTCTCCAAGTATTGATAAATTAATTATACTATTATACCTTTTATGATATTATGCGAAGTATTTTTTTAATTACATGATTAATATGGAAATGCTATTTTACTATGATATATGTAGAATTCAAATATTATGTATGAATTATTTGTGAATTGGAATGTGGGACATATGTGATATTGAGATCAATCAGAAACGTACCCATGATTATATACTTATTCTAGTTCACGGAGTGGCCTTGACCGTGTTCTATACTATACTAAGGGTTATTGACCGTGAATGAAGGGGTCTGACCGTGTACCTATAGTTCACTGAGGGGCCTTGGACGTATACTAGTTTTGATTATGAGAGATTTTTGAGACCCACTTTCATTCACGGAGGGGCCTAAGGGTCGTAGTGAAAGTATTTAGCCCAAGGGGCGGATTATAGATTTCAGTCGGAGGGTACATTTTTGGTTGATTACATGTGAGGGGACGAGATGATGATATGAATTTGAGCTGATGATTATGTCATGTCTATTAGATGATATTTTTCAATGTTATGAGATGTCTCACTTTTTTATTACTATTATTATATGTTGTAATACTGTGGACTTTTAAATTATGTAAACTTGATGTTGATAAAAATGTGTAAATAGAAAGGTATAATTATTTTTGAACTTCTCCACTCACTGAGATATTAGCTCATGTATTTTTCCACAAATTTTTTTACAGGTAGTATTGGTTATTGATAGCTTGAGGAGCCTGATGATTTTAGAGTTATAGCCACACGATATGATGCATTTTGGTAGAGAACAAAATATTTATTTTGGCCCATCACACTATGTTTTTCATAAACAATTGATTCTTGCACATAATTTATAGTAACTCATAGTCAGCATTGGTGGTAGATTTGGCATCTAGTCAACATCTACCATCAGTGCACGACACATGTCGGGTCCATTAGGGTGATTCAGGACGAGTCGAGACACTGCCATTCTCCCACCCCGCGCCCTACCCTCCTTAGACGGGGTAGGGCTTGGGGTGCCCCGCACCGTTTATTTTTTTTTCGTTTAACTTTTTTTTGTTTTTTTGTAATTTGTAATTAATTTTTTTTATTCATCACGGGGAGGATTTTCTTGCCATCACTACTTGCTGATAGGTCAATCAAATATCCAAGAGGAATTGTTGAAGACATTTTGGTAAAGATTGATAAATTTATATTTCCAGCGAACTTCATTATCCTGGACATGGAAGAAGACAATGATATACCTCTCATCTTAGGTCTTCCATTTTTGCCTACTGGTAGAACGTTGATAGATGTGTAGAAGGGACGTTTAATTTTTAAAATGAATGATGAAAAATTGACCATCAATGTCTTCAATGCACTCAAATTCAATACTGAACTAGATTTTTGTTGTCAAATTAATGTATTGGACATAATTGTGATAGATACATTCAGACTCGATTATCCTCAAGATCCGTTGGAGGCTTGCTTGGTTCATTCAAAAGAAGAGCCATATATATCATAAAAGATAGAAGAATGTGTTCGCTCTTTACATTACTTGCCTTGTATATTGCTTGCGTTTTCGTTTAGATCTTTTTGCTTATGCTAAAATGGGGAAGATATAATGATACTTATACATAATTATTTACATCAAACATATGGCATATCGATAGGAGGAACATTCGACATGGGGAATATATAACAATTTATTCGATCTTATATTGTAAATTATCTCTTGTTTGTCATAATCAAATGGAGAAATTGTTGACCTATGGTTGATATCTCATTTTGATTATCACAAACAAATTGTGTTTATCTCTAACAAGTTGATTTCAAGTGTAAATAGCGATTATTTCATAAAGCAAATGACACAAAGTTCGAGATCAAGTAATTTGCGTACGAAAATCGACATGGAAACAAATTCGCAAAATCGAGGATATGAAGAACAATATTGAAAGACCCGCAAATAGTGGCCTCAACAAGAATCGAGACAAAAGTCAATAAACGATCAAGCAATGCACGTTAAGATGTTCAAAACATTGTACTTAGATGTTTCACATTCATGTAAAGGTAAAATGTTTCAACACTTGGCAAGTGATCACTAAGAGCTCAAAGTAAATTTTTATGCATAAGAAGAATTATTTTCAAAATCAAATGATTGCATAAAATCTTTATCCAGTTACTTACCTTGAAAATAATACGTGAGAAAGTACTTCAAGAAAATACGTCAAACGAAAAATCACGCAAATAAACGTCTAGGGGCAAAATGCCTATCCGGACGTCCGGATGACCCCCAACGATCACTTTTTTACCGTTCTGACATCTTCAAACGACTAGTTGATTACACGTTCCGGACATCCAGATAGCTTGTCCAAATGGAAAGATTTTTGGCCGGTTTGAATGCTATAAATACCTCATTCACTTCTCATTTGTAAAAAGTTTCCTTGTGCATTCAATTGAAGCTTTTATCGATCACAACTACCTCATTCTCTATCCTTAAAGATCAAAAGCATTTAAATCTTAGAAAACTTTGAGCGATTAACTTTGTGAAAATCTTTAGTTCTTCAAGAAGTTTTTCAATCCAACACTTTGAGCTACACTCATTCTATTAAAGTGTTTGCCTCTTCTTTTCTTATTATCAACTTTGGTTGTAAGTTACCGGAAGCATTGTAAAGGGTCGGATTGCACCACAAGTCAATCAACATAGTGAAAAAGGCCTTGCTCATGACGGAAAGCTTGGTAACGAGGGGACGTAGATCATTGTGTTGAATCGAACCTTCATATTATATCGTTTACACTCTCTAACTCTTTTACTTAACGTCTTACTTTGTGCAAGCTTATATCATTTCATCTACGTACCTACTTGTGTTTAGTTGATTTATTTACAACTGTGTGATCATTAGATTAAAATATTGAGTAGTTAACGAAAAAGTTTTAAAACTCAATTCACCCCCCCTAGTTAGCCAATCTTGGGTTTTCAGAAATGTCTATATCCAGTTTGGAGGTGTGATTTTCATCGAGTCATGTGTTTTGTTATTTTTGCATGCTTGTGTAATAAAAAATCTTATCTTAAGTTTTATTTCTTCTTTTTATGTATTTTTGAATGCTTGTGTGGTTCGAATAATCTGTTAACGATGATATATATATATTGGAGCATAGAATTGAGCTAAAGATTATGGATAAGTTATATGTTAAGTTAGTTTGTGCTTATTTATGTGGAATTTGATATTTTTGAAAGTGAGATTTGTGTTCTACATTGTGAAGAAAATTTTTGATTCATATTGTTGAGTAAGTTGAAAAAAAATGGACCTTAGATGATAACTTGAGCAACCATTATATTATACATCATTGACCAATTTTAAGATAGTTTTGGGTGATTGAGCTGTTGTAAGGAGACATTGAGATAAATGTGAATTTCATGTGTGATAAGTTTTGTGTGGATTGTCCAAAACTATTAAGATGAAAATTAGGTTGAAATCTGAAGTTAATGGTCAATTTTTTAGAATAAATAATATTTAATAAGGGGCACAACACGGATCATAAAAGAAAAGAATAATAAATATGTTGTGTTGTCTTATTGTGAAATTTCTCTTTGTAGCATTTATGAGTCGAATGATTAAGCCTGCAATGATCTCTAAAGATCGGTATTCTATGGTTATCTGACTTGGGAGTCATCGGTCGAAAGCTCGCTACGAAAGTTATTTAGAAAGCTTAATGGAGACGAGTCTACGCAAAAGAAAAAAAATTAAAAAAAAAAAATTGCTACATATCTTGATTAAGTTCCAAACACTCATTTGAGAAAATTAGACTTTTGACAAGGGATTATTAGTTTAATTGATTCTTAAAGGTTGAAGCAATTAAAAATGAGAAGAATCCATATTTATTGATATGTTGAGCTACAATTAGTAAGATCTAACCAAATTAGAGAGGCTGATAATTAGTATTATATTAAAAATCAACATTATATCACACATTGGGGAAAGAGTGAAAAGAATAAAGTTTGAGGTGTGTATCTTATGAGCAAAGAAAGGAAACATTTGGTCATAAAAGGTTGGAAATTGAATCAAGTTATGACTTTGTGATGCTTTACATGAATCTTCACACACACGTCAGTTTTGCATTGAATAGGTAGAGATTGATTTAGTATTGTGATTTTGAAGTAGTTTATAGTTTCAACTTTGAACGTCCAATCCTGAGGCAGATTATCTAACTAAGTTATTTATGAAAGTTTGTGTAGTTCAGCTTTATTTTGTTTGAGGACAAACAATTGTTTAAATTTGGGGGTGTTTGATAAGTATATTTTATACACTTATCTATACAGTTAACTAGAGCAACTATTGTTATTTTAAATTAATTGAGTCTTAGTTTTGTATATATTTTGTTCGTTGGGTGCATCTCGATGAAAAACGATGAAATTGGACAAAAGGAGCAGAAAATTGGCTAAAGTAGACTTAATCCAAAGTTTGCGGACTATAAATACAAAACTCGAGTTTTACAAGCTTTCGTAAAATAATTTAGAATAATTATCAACCACAATTCTCTTTTGTTTACTTACTTTGAATCTGAATAAAACTAATACGCTTGATTGAAATTTATTCCATGAGGGACGATACACATACTCATCATGTATTATATGTCAACAATCCCTACGCTTGCGAATTTTGTACGAACACTCATCCAAGTTCACTTCAAAACCTATAAAGAGCTCGATAATGGACAACAAATCCAAACGAGGAATGAAGGTCTTTAAAAAGTTGATGGCAAATGTAGCATAGACTTGTATTTCATAACTGGAAAAAAGGTTACATTGATAAATGTACTTCATGTTATGGACATGAATAGGAATTTTGCTGGGGGGGATATTTTGGAAAAACTAGGTATCAAGTTCATATGCAAACTTGTACTCTTTCAAAATGGGATAATTATCGCAAAGGCTATTTTTATGATGGGATGGTTAATCTTTGTACTATTAACGATGAGAATGATGATGATGAAATTAGTTGTACTTATATTCTTGATTCATTTATGGCATAGTAGATTAACACATGACATTAGTACTATGAAAAGTAGGGGTGTCCAAAATATCCGAACCGAACCGAGCGATTTTTCATAAGTTAAAGACCCGAACGGGTACCCGAATCGAGAACCGAAAGGTTTGGGTCGGGTCCGGGTCTAGACCAAGAACCGAAGAACCGAATGAGACCCAAAACTAAATAATTTTTTTATATTTTTTTATTGAATCAATTAAATTATTTTATTTTTTCTAAATAAATTAACAAAATAAAATAAATAAATAAAATCATTTCATAATTTTAAGAGGCGCAAAAAAAAAAAAAAAAAAGCAACTCCATTAGGCCGAAAAAATTTTATGGCCCAAACAAAAAACCATCAACCCAAAAGCCCAATACAAACCCTCAAAATCAAAACATTCAATTACCAATTTACCAATTTCAATTTAGCCCAATACATACAAATCCTCAATTTACCCTTGTCAATTCATCAATTGATTCAAATAGTTGGTAAGTATTAATATCTACTTTTTGGTATTTGTATGCATTGAATTAATGTTATTCGACAGCTACTTATTTTATATTTTTGAATTTGGCTACGTTAATTTGTAAAAGTTACAAATGAAATGTCATTAGTTATACTTATGTAGTGTTGCTGTAAATGTTAAAAAATTTAATTATGGTACGGAATCGAATCGAACCAAACGGAACCGAACCCGGACGGTTCCATAATTATATTTGGACCCGACGGGTCCATTTATTAAATACCCGAAAATTCTGGAACCGACCCACGAACACTCCTAATAAAAAGAATGTTAAAATGTAAATTCATTTCATATGATTTAAGAAAAGTTTGTAAGTGTAAAACCTGTGTTGAATCTAAAATGAGAAATAGTAATTAACACAAAACATCCCTACATTTCAATGTTTTTGTATAAAACGTCATGCCATTCATTTTTTAACATTTTCAACCTCGAATACACCTTTCATTACAAAAACTGTCCTTCCATCTATTTCCTGTTAATTCCTCCATTAACGGGACACCCATATCCAGTTTTTCTTTTTAAATAGGAAGGGTATAATAGTCTAACAAAAGAAACTATTTTCTTTTCTTTTTGTCAAACTTGAAAATTACCCCGAGCACCGAAATTATGGAGAAAGATCAAATCAATCCGTTTAGGCAAGACCCAGAAACCCAAATCCCTAATCCTTGTTTTCTTCTAGCAATTTTTTACTGGGAACGAGAGAAAATCTTGAATCAAGAAAGTGAAATTTCGGCCATGGAAAAAGATGAAAGTTTCAGAGTCATTAACTGATTCAATGGTGTGCAATTCTAGTTCGGGATTAGTCAAGAATGGATTAGTTCATATTGGTTTTTAGATGTCATTAAATGATAAGTTCATTTAAATGTAAAGTCAAAACATCTATTTTTACACCTATCAAGGGTGGACACATCCACTGGTGCTAGATAGCATTATTCATTTATTTATGATGTATAACATACGATCACTCAAAATGAAGATTACGGTTTTTTGGATATCAAGTAAATTAAATAATTGATGTTGTTCTGTGTGATAATAGCAAGGGTGACTATCCATTCATTTGTCAATCAGCAAGATTGGATGATTTCATTTACAGCCTTGATGGTGTTCCTCCTGGAGTTAATCGGTAGTGGTGGACCGGTGGTGACTATCAATTCATTTATCAAGAATATGTTCGACTCTTTAACTATTCTTATTTGAAGAGAAAATTGAGTAGTTAATGGAGAAATTAACAAAAAATGGATGGAATGATGGTTTTCACGATAAAAGGTATAATTTAGGGTGAAAATGTCAAAAGATGGAAGATAGGGTCGTTTTGCACAAAAATATTGAAAGGCGGGGAATGCTAATTGTAACGCCCCAAATTTTATCGACTAAAATTTTGAGGTATTATCGATATCATTTCATTTTGCGGAATTATTTAAGTAAAAGTTTAAAACTTTTATTTATTTGAAGCATCCAACAACAATTTAAATAAACACATGATCTTAAATTCTAGAACGTCCAAGAGAAACGAATAAAAACATGCAAAACGTCTAACGAAAATTTATTGTCAAATGTATTCTTAAAACTTTTACTTGGGAACCCGGACACCGCTCAGCCACCATCTACGTGGACCGATCTGGCCTGAAAACATTGAATTTTGAAGGAATGAGTAATTTTAAACTCAGTAGAATACGAACATTCAAAACAATATAATAACTCTTTTAAATAGAAATTTATAACATATCATACCATCATTTAGAGCAATCTGAGATCAATCGAAAACTCTAGCATTTGAGAAAACCCGAAAGGGATCTCACATTTCATTTCATTTCATCCAGACCCGCAGGTCAATTAGTATTTCATGAGATAAATTACGTAAAAGAAATTATAATATTGCAAGAACATAGTATCCTACCTCGTTTGAAAATAAAATTGTTGAAAAAAGTAAAAAATTTGCGTTCCCAAAATCTTTTCACTGTTGTCGTGTCTTATGGATTTATGGCTGATTCAAAAGCTGCTTCACGTGGGCAGACCTTGAATATAATTGCACCTAATTAGGCATAAATGGTGCTAATTAAATAATAAGATACGTTTTACATATACTATTAACGCATTTAAATCCTTAATTTTGTCCTACTAACTAAAATTTCGTTATGCCATACAATGTTATTATTACAGTAGGGTAGGCAGATTTCCTAATACTAAGGCAGAATTTGCTCCTACAAATAAAACGTGAATGGCCTTCCAATTAAAGAAGACATCAGTTTGGTTAATTCCCTAATTTGTATTTTTCCAACAAACACATGCATAATTAAATCTTCAATGTGCTAAGAAAAAAAAGAAAAAAAAAAAAACAGATTTTGAATACCGTGGGTTTCAAATGGGAAAACCGAATGGGTACGACTAAATCTTCTCAAATTAAAGCTAAACGTGATTATGTAATAAAATATTATATTCCTTTGCTAATTATATTAAAATAAAAGGCACGTTATTAAGTAATAAACCAATACATATTAAATACGTTCCTTCGAATTGAAATAACTTGGAGGCTTAATTCACACGATCTTACATTTTCTTGAATCTAACGTACATTATTAAATACGAGTAGTCCAACGAGCCCAAAATTGATATATTTATCATTACTCTATCAACATTTAAATATTTGGCTCAAATAAAATATAATTCAATATATATACACTTTAGTCCATCACTTCCCAAAATATTAAAATATAGCATATAGAACAAATAAATTCTATTTTTAAAATAAAAAAAAAAAAAAAATTGGGACTTTACACTAATTACCCTATAAATAAACATCTCAATTATTGTATTTTGTTTATTCCAATATTTGTGGATTAAATGACATGTAAACAAGAAGAGAAATAGATATTTCATTACATTCATTGATGATTGTTTTAGATATACGTATATTTATTTGTTGAAACTTAAAGATGAAACATTTTACATGCTTAAAATATATTAAAATGACGTTTAAAATCACTTAGGAAGAAAAATTAAAACTCTCAGATGTAATAGAAGTGGTAAATTCTAATGATTTTAACGTACTTTGTATATGATAAGTGTATTTATACACTTATTCGGGCTCCAACATATTAATATTTCGTAATTCTTTTAATGAAGTTATAATCTAATTTATTATAAAGTGTGTTATTAGGTGAAACTCAATGAAAGTAAGTAAAATTGAAAGCAAGAAGCGAAAAATGGCAGGATCCGAAGTTTAGGGGCTAAAGTGCAAATACTCAAAATTTGTGTCGAAGCTCACGATGAAGATTCGAGAATGCTAAGGGTCAAATGGATACAACTAAAGATCAAAATGAGTAAAAAAAAAAATCAATTTTCAACCGTACAAGGATATCCAAATTTTTAGTTGGAGATTGAGACACATTTTTGGCCCAGTTAACGTTCGAATTGAAAAGAGATATTTATATCAAAGTTGTATCCCTTTGAGTTATCTTTCTAACGCATTTTGAATTGCCTTAATCGGATGTCGGGAGGAAATGTTATAACAAAAATATTGTAGCAAATGCAGAGTGAAACAGCAACTCAGCACCCAGGCCATACAAACACAGCTCCCATGCGCTACATTATACACAAGAGCAGAATTATTTCAGACGCTGCACCGCACAAATAGGGTTTTTGCTATTTGGGCCGTGAGAAGCTTAGAAAAAGACTCAAATCTGGCCAAAGACGTATTGGGAATTATAAATAGACAAAAGAAGGTACGAATTAGGGGTTCCACACATTGAAAAAAGAGAGATACAACAAGAGATTGAAGAGCCAAATCAAGAGAATAAATTCATCACGAGATTCAAGTTTAAAGCAAATATTGGAAACAGAAGAAGATCTTGGTGCAAGAGTTGAATCTTTTATATATCTTTATTCCATTAATCTGATGATGTATTCAAAGATGTTTATTTGTTTTTCCTTTTACATTATGTACAACTAAACTATAAATTAGGGCAAACAATGTAGTCTTTTTGAGATCCTTGATTCTTTAATTCCAAGATTTCTGTAGTTTTTTTCTTTTATGTGTTGATTTTATTATGAAATTAATGCTTTGAATTATATGGCCAATAATTTAATGATTATTTGAGTTTCTTATGAATCGAGAGGTGAGTTTGAGATTTAGAACGAATAATAAAATCCGGTAAGTAATATAACGTGTAGAGATACATATACTAGTTATTGTGGTCGTTATAGGAATTCTTAGAACTATAATTCATTTAACTAAGGGTAATTCGCTTAAAGATATGAAATTGAGTTAGTTAAATATGCTCAATGAGAATTCCAGATGGGTAAATTGAATACCATAGAAGAATTCGACCGAACACTACGTTAAGTTAGAACCTTGAATTATGAATTAAGGTGATCATTAGATGAACTTGTTTTGCCATAATATTCATCACTCATTCGAATCTTTATTAAATCGGTGTTTGCAATTTCATATTACTTTCCATTAATTCACAAGGAAAATTATTCACATTATTACCATTCTTTATTTGTCTTTTATCAAATAGGAGTTAGAAAAAGTAGATTAAGACTAAAGTATAGTCCTCGTGGAAAGGATAATCTAGACTCAAAGGTCCACTATATTACTTATTACAATATCTTACACTTGCGATATAAAAAATACAACAAATTTTGGCGCCGTTATCGGGAACAATGATTTCAATCATGAGACAAACAACTGTTTAAGTTAGGGATATTTGATAAATGTATTTTATACACTTATTCGGGCTCTAAAATATTGATATTTCGTAATTCTTTTTCTGAAATTATAGCCTAATTTATTATAAAATGTATTATTATGTGAAATTCAATTAATGAAAGTGAAATTGAAAGAAAGAATCGAAAAATAACATGATCAATAACTTTTCCTTCTTTTTCAACCACACATTCTCCATCAATCCACTGTTCCAATATACATTTTTCCAAAATAATGTGACTCAAACGCAACCTAAAACTCTTAGAAGTAATAGAGGTTGTAAATTTTAGTAATTTTAACTTTGTATACAACATGAGATCATCGAATCAATGTTTTGCCCCTGGAATACTTAAAACAAAATGGTTAGGTTGAAAGGAAAAATAATGCTAGTAGAAATTATTCATGGTTTGTTGAGTGCTAAATTAGTTAATTTGTGGGGTGAAACCTAGTTGACTACATATCATATTCAAATGGAATTCCTTCGCACACCTTTGGGCTTTGAGGCCTATACTTCACTGGTCACAGATAAGGGGACTGCGCCTTGACCCACTGTATACCTGTGAAGACGTTAGGACACGCTTATGCCCCTGTTTGATGGTGATTATTTGACTAAAACAATGATTTGATATAATTTTAAGGAGAATGTGAGGTTAAAAGTTGAAAAAAAAAGTTAGGTTAACTTGCTGAATATTTTATCGTATGAATGAATGTATGATTGAAAATAAGTGTAGGAAAAAAAAATGTTTTCAAATATTGATTTTCAAACAAGGGCTATATTTGTCTCAACTACACAAGTTCAAGCCAGTTGATTCATGAACAAATTTGACAGAGAGTCAGCTGAATCTGAGCTCAAAGAAGCTGATTTTATACAATATAATGATCTATGCATCAAGATGCCGAATTCTTAGAAGCTATAGCTCATAAGTCATAATAGTTACTGCATCCGGATGTATTTTGTGCTTATAACATGAAAAAAGCGATGTATCAGGAGCCAAGTTTTTTCTTGTAACATGCCACCAGTATAATATCATGCTTGTAGGTGATGCAATATAGGCTAGAAACATTTTACGCGGGGATTGTCATTATCGGACAGGAGGCTCCAAGCTACCAACGAGAATGCCGAGATCAATGTCTTTGTCTTCAAACTTTTTGATGAATGGGTGATTCTGAAAGTACAACTTTCGTTAGTAAAGAAATGCTGGGGTGTGGGTGAGTAAAGTGTCGATAAACTAACCAGTAGATCCAGAGCTGAAGATCTGTCTTTAGGATCCTTCTGAATGCTGCACATTCAACCAATAAAAATGAATGAGTACTTGTTGAGAAAAATAATTAGCAATAAGGAGAAAAATCGTGAGCCAACTATCTTTAAGGAAATAAGTTAGTTACGAATTAAAAAATGAAATTATATAGAGATCATTGCAGCTAAATAAAATGTGCACTTTTTTTAGCTGAAACATTCTCTTTTGATCTTGAGAAAAATTCATTTGGTATCTATGCAGTAGTCCAATCAGCTCCTCCAAACTTTCAAGTCTGATAGAAGCACAGTGTTTGAGTGCACTAGGTTTAAAGTTTCATGCAACTGTATAAGAGAATGTGATAGAAGCATGACACTAAGCACCCAATTCCCCAGCATACATGAAATAGAGACAGTCTTTGAGTGCACTAGTTGGCTTAACCCATAGACAAAAAAAAAATCCCACAGAATCACACGAAGAAGAATGCATTCTGAGTAAATTTCATATCAAATTCTAAAATATTTATACAACTATTGGCATTGTATCTTGAACCAATGAAAAGGAAAATCGTATGATCTCTCAAAACAAAAATCTTTTTGAAGGTAACAATATTATATTATTATATTACTATTGGACTGGTGATTCAGTTCCTCAAGTTTGATCACTTTAAGCATAGTTGTCATTAAAAATCTTATTGAGAGACCGTAACTGTAGTATCTGCCTGATTTAGAGGAATCTAAGTGAATTGAAACCATAACAAATCATTTTGTTATGGTTTGAGCTCATAAATAGAACAGACTTCGGTTTCCACCAAACTTATTCGTTAATAAGTTGTTTCTTTCTGGACAGACCCTTCAATTAGAAAGGTTGTCGTTGTCAGTGGACTGACTCTCCATGTAAAAAGGTTGTTACCATAGTGGATATTTCTGAAATCAAAACCTGTAAACCAAACCATTATAGATAGAATTTGCACTTCTCCCCCTTCCCTCGTTTCTTTATGCAACATAGTACGTGTTCTATATTCTTTGAAGTATCTATTGGAGCCATTGAAACTTGTATTCAGAAGCAAACCAATTAGCGAACTAAGTATATTGCCGAATATTCCCCCTAATAATTACACATGCATTAACAAGGATTTTAGAGGTTAATCTCCACTACAGTATCATCCTTTTAATAATCTACATTACAGTGTCATCCTTTTAGCTAGATCAAGATTTGGGTCAATATCCAAAACAACAGTGTGTCACAACTGTAGGTCCAAATCACTTTTTTTTTTTTTTTTTTCCTTAGCTTTCTTTTGTCAAATCTAACCTACTACTCTTGTTCTATAATTGAATAATTCAACGTTTCCTGAACATCAAAAAAAAAAATCACAAGAAGATTTCATCCTTACCAGGCAGAGACAAATGAACAGAACTCAGGAGAGAATTGATCTGGTGGGGCAGAAGGTGGCGGGCTTCCAACAATTGCTTGCAAAAGCTCATAAAAGCTTGGCCCACTTTGCTGATCTTCAGATTTGGTGTAAGGAAAACGTCCTATGGCACATTCAAGGATCACCATGCCCAGACTCCAGATATCACTCTTATTGTCATAGGTGCTTCCACTGATTCTTTCAGGCTGAAGAAAAATTTTAAAGGGAAAAAAAGCATTTAATGCTTGCTTCTATGTTTTGATTGCATGATGGATATGACACAACACCAATTGTCCAAAACAACTATCATGAACTAAGAGGTAGATGAATTACCCATATGAAACATTACTAGACATAATTTCATTTTTAATGCAATTAAAGAATGTAAATTTTACTCACAGCCATGTAATTGTACGTTCCAACAAATGTATCCCTTTGGCCCATAGAATTGGCCAGCATCGCACTAACACCAAAATCTGTAATTTTTACTTCCCCTTTGTGGTTCACTAGCAGGTTTGATGGCTTAATGTCTCTATGGATTACATGTTTCTCATGATGCAAGTAAACAAGACCTTGTAAAACCTGAAATAAAAATATGGTTCATGGTAAGTTGAAATCGCTGAGAAAAGGAATGCAGCTAGTAATAAACATTATATTTCACTTTGAAGAAGTCACGAACCTGTTTACAAACAACAGCAAGATATGGTTCGAGAATAGTCTTAACTTGTCTGATTACATCAACCAACGACCCACGGTCCATGTACTCTAACACAAGAGATATTGCTCCATTGTGGTAGAACGAGTGGTAGCAAACTACAACTTGTGGACACTGTGATGCTTGATTTATTTTCAGCTCCTGAACAATTTGTTTACGGATATCCTCTTGTATATTCATCTGGATCACCTGTAACAACAACTCGTAAACTTTCATGATAGTGAAGTCCCACACCCACCCTTGGAGGTGAATTTAGTGCATTAAGCAATACTATATCTAATATTAAGATGTGTCAAGTTGATCAAGGTAATGGCTAAATTCCCTATTTCTAGTAAATCATTTAACATTAAGATTCCCTAAAATAATAAATATACAAAAATCTGCATTTGGTTAGCATGTTTGTTCTTGCAGTTAATAATTACATAACAAAGACTATTTATAATTCTTTTACAGTAAAATCCTGCATGAAATTACAACAGCAATTTAATGGATAAAAGGCAGGTAAATTCCTATTGATATGCACATACTGTTACAATAATCGTCCAACCTTGCCAATTGTAATTCTGATGTCATCCCAAAAATATAAATAATTAAATGGCCAAGTGCAACATAATACCAAGAATATCACATCTCTGAATGATAAAATCTTGTAATAACTCTATGACGTATTCAGGTTAAATGAACTAATGAAAAGCTCAAGTACTGAATGCTTGCACGCTGACCTTCAAAGCAAACAAAGTTCCAACCCATTTATGGCGAACAAGTTGAACTACACCACCACTTCCTTTCCCAATGACTTTAATGGTCTCAAGATCTTCCAATGAGAACTGAAGATCAATCTCCTTAGTTTCTGATGGCTGAACCAGTTAAAGCATTAAACTCTAGTTAGTTCCACTCAAAAGGATAAAAAGTATCGAAATTCAGGTTCAGCTATTTTACAATTTGCAATCAGAACAATATCATACAGTGTGCTGTCTTGTTCAAAAGAACATAGACCACACAATGATCATTCAAATAGACAGATCACAAACTGAATAACATGATAATAGTTGAATCAGTGGACATATGAAGTATGAACCAATCATTCTACTTGATATTTTAGCTTTACTAGGTTTTTTTTTTTTCATGTGATGTGATGGAAGTAGTGATTCCACAATACTATGACTGCTGTTTTCTGCTGTCTTTCGTAAAGAAACAGAATTAGTTTTTTACTAGCAACTTTTTTTTTTCTTGATTTTAGTGGCATGATAGAACACAAGTTAGATGTGGTAAGATGTAATAAAAAATAATTGAGCAAATGCTCCACAATAAAAAGATGGTTAGTTGGGAAAGAACTAACATGAAAACAGCCATATATATATCTAGTAGGAGTAGGACTTGAACAAAAACACTGTAGTGAAGGACCATTTGATTGGTCAGGCATGAACCTGTCCTTTTACATATAGACTCAAACAACTCTGATGCTGATTAAAAATGTGATAAACAAGTGTTGGATTTAATGCATAACCAAGTGCAGTCATATTTCGAAACAGAAGTTCTCCCTCTAAAGGTTAGGAAAGTCGATAGTGGAATTGCGGAAATCAGAAACAGGAATATAAGTCCTAGCATAACATTGTGGGCAATTGGGAAAAATATAGAGTGATTAAACAGGCATCACAGAAAAGGTCAAGTAAGATGTGATTGTTTACTTATTGTAAAATTAATTATTTTATTTTTTGTAATTTTCTTCCTTTCTAATTGGGACCCGTTTGGTAGAGATTAAAATCCAATTAAAATTGAAAATATGGTCGTAATTGGGTCTCACTCCTCTAATAAAAATCAACAATAACGGCTAGTTTTTCAATTTTAATCTTATTTTAGTCTCTACGAACGGGCCGGGATAAGCAATGGTAGGGGGGAAAGAGAGAGAGAGAGAGAGAGAGAGAGAGAGAGAGAGAGAGAGAGAGAGAGAGAGAGAATAAAAAAAATAAAAAATAAAAGCCGCAAGGTTTGAACGGAGGAGGGTTTTTTTTTTCCCCCAATACTCCCAAGAGTTGCTGAGTTGAAAGTGGGGGTGGAGGGCCTTTAAGGATACAATTGAATTAGCTATTGAATCCAAATTAGGAATGAAATTTCAAAGTTTACCTAAGATTTTGAAAAGAATTATGATTTATACTATTCCAAATTAAAGAATTTAAAGGAGACAAGGATTAAATGGATCCTCCGCGAGTTACAGCAATTGCAGAAAACAATCTCTTGATTAAATTAACAGAAGCAGTGAAAATTGATAAAGAATGTGCAATCACCAAAATTCAATGAAATCAACCAAAAAAACACTAACATAACATTTCAGGTCTACAGAACACACAAAAATGTTTTATGTAAAAAGACGAGAGAAGTAAAAAAAATGGTACAATGGATTCATTCTCGTCTGAAATTAATCGCAACCCTTTCTGGTTTAACAGTAAGTCCCCGTCGAAAAACGTCCCACTCGCCGTCCTGCGTTTGAGAAAACAAACATATATCAGAATCTATAACATCGTAAAAAAATTAAACAAAAAAAAAGACGTATCAACTTGATTACAGGAAGCTGGAAATGGGTGAATCTTGAGCTGGGAGAGAGAGCTTGAGTTCCTTGAGTGGTTTCTTGGTCTTCATGATTCTTGATTGGCCTTTTCTTTCACTTTTTAATGGCGTATATGATCGTTCTACTGTTTATTAACAGAAGAATTTAGGTTTCCAGTAGGTGAGAGAGATGGGGGGACAAAAGCCACCGGCCGACTTGGGAAAGGCAATGAATTCAAATGGGGATGACCGCCAAACCAAAAGAAATATAAAAAGAAGACATTTCTTTTCAAATTTGTGCTTATAACTTTTTTTAAACTTTTTTTTTTTACTTTTGAGTGACAAATTATTTGTTCGAGATTATTGTCAGAATACTAAGTCCCTGTTTGGGGTCCATTTTAAATTTTTGGGAAAAATGAATTTTGGAATAATGAATTTTTTGAAAAGAAAAAGAATAAAAAAATTTGAGGTTTACTTGTAATATTATTTTATTAAATAATGTGTTATTAATAAAATGAGAGTATTAGAGTGTATTAAGATTGGGATTAAACTATTTGTACATTCAAAGTATACACCTTGATTGACATTATCATATATGTCAAAAATCTGACAGTTGATTAAAAATGTTTTGTCAAAATAAATGTACTAAAATCTATCAATTCACATGGATGTAAATCAATGTGTTAACATTTATGTACATATAGCATAGTCCTTAAAATTATAATAGGGCTCAAATAGAGGCTAAATTTTTTTTGTATCACAATTATTTTCAAAATACATTTTTCTCTCTTCTTTTTTATCACGCATTTTTCAATAAAATAATATTAAACGCAATGTTTTTCCTTTTTTTTTAATCGCATATTCTCCATTAATCTAATATTTCAAAATACATCCTTAGAATAAAAATGAGGCTCAAATAGGCACTAACATTACTTTAAGATAGGGTCTGTTTGATACGCAAATGCGAAAAGAAATTTAATTCCACGTTAATTGGAAAAATAAAAACTCCCTAAATCCATAGGAATCCATTTTCCATAAAAAAAAAGAAAAATGCAGTTTAAAGTGGTTGTACTGTAAATTTCGTTTCTCTCGAATATAACATTTTCCAAGAAAATTAAGGCGATCAGGCAGAACCTTATTGTTTTAACTTTACCCCAACGGTCAATTTTTTTTTTTTTTTTTTGTTAACTACTTTTCTATAATTTACAATTATGTATTATGTAAAAATGAAAAATTTCCATTTTTATCCCAACATGTTTCATGTTTGGCTGGGTTCATAAGTTATTTATAAGCATCATCTAACTAAAATATAAAAGAGGCAGTTTGAGGTTACTGTTCACAAGCCTTTTTTCATTTTGTTGGCTTGGCTGAGCCGCTTGGAAGTGAGTGGTCTTTCATAAGACATCTTTTCATCTAGGAGAGAAGTGTTCCTTTTTTCATTTCTATTTCTAGAATATTCATTTGCTGGCTTCCCTTTTTATGTTTCTTTCCAATTATGAGACCGCTCTTAAAATCCATTGAGAATTGGGTACAAATTGTGGGAAATTTGTTCTCTTTTAATTTGTTCTCTATTTATATCTACAGTTCATTCCAGGTGTGCTTCAAATTGTGGTTATTTTTTCACTATGGCTTATAGTTTTGGGAGTGTTTGAAGATTGTAATAGATCGTGTAAGTTGTGTTGCATTTGCCTCTTATGTTTTTTTTTTTTTTTTTAAGATCTGGAAACCCTTTTTTAAAACTGCTATTCATGTTGAAAATCTTTGGAGATTTGAGTACAAATTGTGGGAATTTTGCAGTGAGACATTTGGGTAATTTGTGGAAAGATGAATGGAAAATGTAGAACTTGAACAGAATCTAAATCCACTTTTTCTTTCTTTTTTTATATGCTTATTGTGGTCTATATGTGTTCATAAATTGAATCCATTTTTATTTCCTACCAATTTTGTATAAATGTTCCTTGTATTAACTGCACATTCTCCAACAAATTTCTATTCATCTCATTATAATGATGAGGCCAAACGGGTGCTTAATTTCAACAATGCTGGTTTTTGCATTGATTGTCCATCGGAACGTTTCCAATTTGAACTCTATAATTTTCATCTATTTATTTAACTTGTACATTTAAAATGAGGTATGTTTTCTGTGGTAATAAGATGTCTTGAAAAGTTGTGAAATGTTCTTGAATAATGTAGTTGTTCCCCTGCAAAAAAATAAGTTAAAGATAGTATGATAAGATTTCAGAAGAGATGACAGAAAAGAATTGTAATGTAAGAAATAATTTTTTAGCATTTGAAAAAGAGAGTACTTGAGTGGATTGTTAATCTTAATTTAAATAGTTAAGTTTTGAGATTTGTGTTAATGTAGGAATATGATGAGATACGATGTATTTGATGTTAGATTATTTGACAATCAACCATGAATCAATGAAGAGTATAAAAAAGTGTTGAAAAGCACAAAAATTTTGAACATTAAAGGAAGTGAAAGAAAAGAGTTATAATGTAAGAGACTTTTTATTAACCATCGAAAATAAACATGTTAAAACTCATGTATCCACGTATAGCATGAAACAAGTATGTTTTTGGCTTAGCATTACCACCGAGAATGAAAATATCCGTGGACTCAAAATTTATGTAAATTCAATGTAATCTTCATTCAAAGTAAATTTTATTTTCCATTGAAATCCTGCAAAACCAAAATTCAACATTATTACTTACATTATATTACCCACTACACGTGCATTCACCAGTATTTGAAAAGTATGAATGTGTATTTGTAGTTGTACTATATTAGGAAGGAGTGGTGTGAAAGAAAAAATTAAAAAAAAAAAAAAAAAAAAAAGGTATCACCTTATGATTTTTTATGCATTTGAAATTGAGGGAAGAAGGTAACTCAAGGTTGTTGACATATTTGAGCGAATCAAATAGAAGAACAATGTTAATTGACTAGATTAGGAGAAAAACACAGAGCCATTGTTTGATTCTTATTATTTTTAAAATACATTTTTCGTTTTCCTTTTTTCAATTACACATTTTCAGTAAAATAATATTACAAGCAAATAAAAAAAAAATTCCTTATTTTTTAATCGTACATTCTCCATCAATTTACTATTTCAAAATGCATTCTTAAATTATAATATGGCTCAAACGGGCTCTGATTATAGCGCGCACATATATTTTTTCCGACAACCATTTAGTGGGCAATTGAGCAAAACACTCCTAATTTTTGTCCCTATTGCGGAATACTCTATATCCTTTTAAATTGGCGAAAAACCTCCCTATGTGACCTTTTACGTGCGAAAGATCCTTCATCGTCCAATTCAGTTAATTTAGATGTTAAAATAATAAAGATGACCAAAATTAAAAAGAAATAATTGTCACTATGATCCCAAACCTTTCATTTAAAAAAAAAAATTATATCTAAACATTTTATTTGAGCCACTCATAATTTCAAACATTTAAAATTTCATCTTCTTCCCCAAATTTAAAAAGGTAAAATAATGATTTTATATTCGATATAAAATAATTAAAATCAAAAAGAAAAAGAAAAAGGAAAAGAGTAATGATTCTCATCACTACATGTAATAAGTACAGTCTAAATGACAATTATATGTCATTAAATGATAGATTAATTTAAAAGTCGATAATTACATCCAACATTATTATATATCTATCTCACTCTATATTTATCTCAATTAATTTTTTTAAAATGAAAATATTATTTCCATCCACTACATATTTCAATATTGTCTTTATTAATTTCCTTCATTTAATTCCTTCATAATTCTTTTATGTTTTCAATCATTTCTATTTATATGCACTGTCAAATTTATTTACTTGAATTAGTCACCAGTATTTTGAATTCAAGAAAACCAAGAAAAAAGAAAAAGATAATTCTAGTAGAAACCCAAATTCTTATTTTGATAGTCTTAGGAGAATATATAGAAATCAATGTTTTCAATTCAAGAAAATCAAGAAAAGAAAAAATTAATAATCCCAACAGAAAATTCAAATAATCCAAAACGAAATTTCTTACCGGTACTACTTGAATTCAAAATGTGCGTTATCAAATAACCCAAACTCATAAGAATCCTTCCCATACTAAATTCATCAAACCCACAATAAAAAGTAATCCTTACTTTTTAAAAATTTTCTTTATATATTTCTCTGTCTAAATGTATTTGTTCTAATGGTTATATTGTGACTTTAGTTGAAGGGGATATTTTATAGATATTAGAATTTTATATAAAGGTCTAAAAGAATTTAATAAAAATAAATATTATTGGATGAATTTAGTGTAATATATTTATTATTTAATTTTATATATGTCTATATAATATAATTTTCTTATAAAAAAACGATGGATGTAATGCTACAATGACTATAACTCACCCTATTCCCACACTTCCTATTCTACTCACTAGCCACTACTAGTGATGTTCGAAAAACGCTGTGCCCCCAAATCTCAACGAATCAAAGTGTACACCAAGTTTGACAGCCCCCTCACAATTGAGGGGGACACTTCTTTTTGGAAGCGTAAGTGTACATCAAGTTTGACAGTCTATTCACAATTGAAAGGGACACTTCTTTTTGGAAGCGTCCCCCTATTGTGAGGGGGATGTACACCAAGTTGTCAAACTTGCGTACAAAAAGTTTTACCCAATCTCAACTCCCCTACACCATTTATGCCCCCCTCTCACTTGTGTCACTAGCTGAAATTTACCTTGCAACCTCATGCTTCCACAGATGAATCAATGAAGTTTCTGAGCTGAACCAGCTGAAATAGTAACCAAATAAAAGGAAAATTGAATGGAGATAGGATAAATGATGTAAAACAAACAAGAGAGGAGGGAGAAAAGCCATTGATTCAATCAACAATTCCACCGAAATTTTAGCAGAAAACAATACCCCTTCTCCACTACGCACATAGGTCAATATAGCCTCTAATTCCACCAACATATAAAAGTCGCACTTTCACAACTAAAGGATAAAAACGTTTCTTTAATTTCCTATTACAATTTATTGAGATGGTGTAGATTAAAATCAGATTTTAAGTAGATTGTGATAGAAGTTTTTGAAATGTATGGTTGAAAAGATGTGGGGTCCATGAAAGATATGGTTGATATTGATTGTTTGACTTTAACTTAGATTAAATAAGACTAAAATTTGGCCCAAACATGCCCTCAATCAAACTAAAGCAAAACGATGCCGTATTTACTTAAATGAAACTGTCGTTTCCAATTCGAAATTCAGTTAAGCTTGTTGCTTCCTTCTTTCTTCTCTATTCTCGGTATACTGTTCTTCCTTCCATGGTTGGTTCTTGTAGGATAAAATATAATGGAGAATCAAAGTAGATAATCAAACCGAAGGCCCGTGTTTACACGGTTTCCTTAAATCGAATTCGCCGCCTCACTGGGGTGCACGAGATTTTGATCGGTGTTCGATTTCCATGATACAATCGGTTGTCGGTTTACGTTGCACTACGTTAACTGCCTACGAACCCGCCGTGTCTATCTCTCAAAGATTTTAGCAAAGGAAGAAAAACCAATAAAAAACTAGAAATGGAGGAAGGAAACGGGAATTTTTCCTTGTTGTGTTTGCTGGTTTTTTGTTTCTCTCTTTTTTGTGTGCTTGTTCCAACCAAGAGATCATCTATTTATACATATAGATGAGGAGTGTGGTCATTAAGACATTGAAGAGGGGTTATGGAATTGAAGAGGTGAAGTTATGAAACTGATTTCCATTAAACTAATGAATATGAAACATATTTTCATTCAAACATATTTTCATTCAATTCCAACAATAAACTAATGAATATGAAACATTATTTTCATTCAATTCCAACAATCCCCCACATGAATGAAAATTTGAAAACCAAAGAGATAGAGTAAAACGAATCAATCCTGCATAGGATAGGTAGCATTTAGCTTTGAACATTCCTTTGTGAAAATCTATCTAGTATTACTAGCAAACCAGTGGATCTGATGCCTTGAACTGTTTCGCCATTTGTGTAAACTAAGACAATAGACCTCACACAGGACCATTCTAGACACAGCTTAGTTCTCAATGTTGTGTTCGTTTTGGCCATGAACACGTCGCCTGGTTCTGCAAGTGTTTGTTCAAGGATGTAGCATTCACAATCCTTATAGAAGCGGCCCTACTTCACACTCACATAGGTGACCTCTTAACTCAACGTTTCACAACAACGCTTAAGGGTCATTAAAAGCGTAGCTTAACCTGCATCTTCCAATCACTGTGAGCACATAGGAATGAGCAGAAGGAGAACATTCTCAGTGATTTACATAGATATATATGGTTTAGTTGTCCCTTTGAACCTAGATCCTGGGATCTCCATTCAGCTAGGTTGGGTTTCCACCATGATACCTTTCAACGTCATAAGTTGCAAGCCCATTCTCCTCGATGCCTTTTCAACTAGCTCTCCAGTTAACCCTTTTATTAATGGATCCGCAATATTATCCTTTGACTTCACGTAGTCCAGAGTGATAATACCTTGTGAGAGTAGTTGTCGAATGGTATTATGTCATCTTCGAATATGTCGAGACTTACCATTATACATATTGCTCTGTGCCCTACCATTGCTGATTGATTGTCGCAATAAACACAAATTGCAGGCACAGGCTTTGACCATCTTAGAATATCTTCAACAAACTGGCGAAGCCACTCTGCTGCTTCAGTTGCTTTGTCTAAAGCAATGAATTCTGATTCCATTGTAGATCTTGCGATGCAAGTTTGTTTGGACGATTTCCAAGAGACAGCTGCACCACCAAGAGTGAAGACATATCTACTAGTAGATTTTGAAGTTGACATATCAGATATCCAGTTCGCATCAGCATACCCTTCAATTACTGTAGGGTACCTAGAATAATGTAGTTCAAAATCACGAGTGTACCTCAAATATTGTAACACCCTGAAAATGGCTCTCCAATGGATAGCACCTGGGTTACTCGTATAGCGACTCAATCTGCTAACTGAATATGCTATATCCGGTCTCGTACAAGTCATTAAATACATTAAACTCCCAATTATCCGAAAATATTCTAACTGTGACACACCATCACCAGTGTTCTTGGATAAGTGGAGACTCAAATCCACTGGAGTCCTAGCCACAGTGGTATCTGACTTGTTGAACTTGTCAAGTATCTTATCAATGTAATGAGATTGAGATAACGCAAGTCCATTTGGTGTTCGAGTGATTTTTACTCCCAAAATGACATCTGTGAGGCCCATGTCTTTCATGTCAAACTTTGAGTTTAACATATTCTTAGTGGCTTTGATAATCTTATCAGAGCTGTCGACAATGAGCATGTCATCGACATACAAACACAATATGATATATCTATCATTAGTGTCCTTGACATATACACACTTGTCGCACTCATTGATATTATCAAATTTCTCATGCCATTGTTTCGGTGCTTGCTTTAAACCATAAAGCGATTTAACCAGTTTACAGACTTTCCTTTCTTGGCCTGGAGCCAAAAACCCCTCTGGTTGCTCCATATATATTTTTTCATTCAAATCTCCATTTAGGAAAGCTATTTTTACATCCATCTGATGTATTTCCAGATTTCGTAAGACTGCAATAGCAATTATCATTCGGATAGAAGTTATTCTCGACACAGGAGAATAAGTATCAATATAATCTAAGCCTTCTTTTTGCTTATAACCTTTGATTACTAGCCTAACTTTATATTTATCAATAGAGCCATCCGCTTTCATTTTCTTCTTGAAGATCCACTTGTAGTCCAAAGGCTTACAGCCCGGTGGAAGATCTACTAATTCCCAGGTGTGATTCTGTAGGATAGAATCGATTTCACTCTTGATGGCTTCTTTCCACAGATGACCATCTGGAGAAGATATTGCTTCTTTATAGCTTTGAGGATCATTCTCCATCAAATATGTGAGAAAATCAGGGCCAAATGTCTTAGAAGTTTTAGTCTTTTTACTCCGTCTAGGCTCATCCTCACCTTCTTGAACTAGATCTTTACTGTTGCCAGTAGCAGAAGATTCCATAGTCCGATTAATAGGAGTTAACTGCTTAGGAGTTTTACAAGGAAATATATTCTCAAAGAATTGTGCATTCCTAGACTCCATAATCGTGTTCGAATGAATATCAGGTACATTCGAATAATGCACAAGGAACCTGTATGCACTACTATTTTGTGCATAACCAATGAACACACAGTTAACTGTCTTAGGTCCAATCTTGACCTTCTTCGGAGGAGGCACCACAACTTTAGCAAGACACCCCCACATTCGTAAGTATTTATATGAAGGTGTTCGACTTGTTCAAAGTTCATACGGAGTCTTATCCATATTCTTTCTTAACACTTTATTCAAAATGTAGTTCGCAGAAAGAATAGCTTCTCCCCACATGTTCTGTGGTAATCCAAAACTAATCAACATAGCATTCATCATTTCTTTTAACGTTCAATTCTTACGCTCAGCAATTCCGTTCTGCTGAGGTGAATAAGGTGCAGTAGTTTGGTGAATTATTCCATGTTTAGCACAAAATTCACCAAATGGTGATTCATATTCACCACCACGATCAGTTCGCAGCACCTTTATTTTCTTGCTAAGTTGATTCTCGACTTCATTCTTATAAAGAATGAATTTATCGATAGCTTCATCTTTGCTTTTAAGCAAGTACACATAACAATATCTCGTACTATCGTCGACAAAAGTAATAAAATACTTATTGTCGCCTCTTGTTTGGACAAATTTCAAGTCACACACATCACTGTGGACTAGTCCCAATGGCTCGGTACTTCTTTCAATACTATGAAATGAAGACCTAGTAAGCTTAGCCTCAACGCAGGTTTCACATTTATGATTTGAATCAATTTGAAACCTAGGCAAGTGGTTTATTTTGCTTAGTCTACGTAATGCATTGTAGTTTACGTGACCTAATCTACCATGCCACAAATTAGGAGACTCAACCAAGTAAATAGAAGGAGTTTTCTCATTATTCATAATAGTTGGGGTTACAGCAATTACATTCAATTTAAATAGGCCATCAGTCATATAGCATTTCCCAACATAAACTCCTGTTTTGGTAATCACCAGCTTATCCGCCTCAAAGACCATGCGGAAACCATTCTTGCTCAGAAGAGACCTAGAGACCAAATTCTTGCGAATCTCCGGCAAGTACAGCACATTAGTCAGAGTAAGCTCTCTGCCAAAGGTCATCTTCAGGATCATCTTGCCTTCACCAAGCACTTCAGAAGTTGCAGAGTTTTCCATAAACAACTTTTCACCATTTGTAACTGGTGCAAAAGTAGTGAACATGCTCCTGTTGGAACAGACATGACAAGTGGCCCCAGTGTCTAGCCACCATTCCTTAGGGTTAGACCCTACCAAGTTAACGTCACTAATCACTGCCGTAAGATTTAGGTCAGACATGTCATCTGAGAGATGATCTCTCTCATTTCCAACCATATTAGCCTGAGGACGTTGTTTGTTATCCCTCCGAGGCTGACGGCAGTCTGCTGATCGATGCTCAACTTTGTCACAATTGAAGCACTTTCCATTAAACTGGAATTTAGGTTTCTTTCCTACCCCACCGGTAGGCTTCAACTGAAACCCTTTCATGGTTTGCTTTTTGTCTTTCCAATTTCCGTTACCATGTTTAGCTTTAAAGGATTGACCTTTCTTAGTACCAGAACTTTGACCGTGTTCCAATACATTAGCCTTCTCAGAGAAAGAATCCCCTGACTTACGTTCAGCTTTTTTGTTATCCTCCTCAATGCGCAGCTTGATAATTAAATATTCGAAAGACATCTTTTTCCTCTTATGCTGCAAATAGCTCTTGAAAGCCTTCCACTGAGGAGGTAGCTTGTGAATAGCAGTAGCAACTTGTAGAGATTCTGACATAGTCAGACCCTCAGCATGTATTTCTTGCAAAAGCACTTGATACTTCTGCACTTGGCTTACCACTGAACGTGAATCAACCATTTCGAAGTTAATGCACCGACTGGCCAAGAATTTCTTAGACCCAGCATCCTCGGACTTGTACTTCTTCTCTAAGGACTCCCAAAACTCCTTAGCATATTTCTTTACCATATACACGTGATACAGAGAATTCTGTAGGCCATCCAAGACATAGTTGCGACATAAAAAATCAGCACTTTTCCATGCATCCCAAGCCGCACGCCTATGCATATCAGTGTCGTTTTCAGCCACGACAGGGGCATCTTCGGTGAGGAAACATGCAAGGCCCAAAGTAGTAATATAAAAAATCATCTTATTTTGTCATGTCTTAAAATCAGTGCCATCAAACTTATCCGGTCGAATTGCATGATTCACCGGAAATTGAGGCGGAAACGTTGGCAAAGGTACCGAGGCCGAAGCCCTAGGTACTGACAAGGGTATTGTGCCAAATTGAATTTCCGAGGCCGCAGCCATAGGCAAAGTGGGGTTCACTCCAACATGAGGAATCCCGCCACCAATAGTTACATCAACGGGAGGAATGTCAATCGAGGTCCCCACAAGGTTGACAGCGGTCATTGCGGGATTTGGTACACCGATACCAATAGTGTTGTTGTTCATATCGTCATTTCCATGTGATGCCATTTAACCTTAAAGAATGACAACAAAAAGGTTTAGAACAATAGTGATTTTGTAAACTAAAGATAGATTCAAAATCTATGTTATCAATTCGGAAAAAAGAAAAATTTCGGATTGAAAATGAGAGCAAATTATTTAGTCAAATTTTTAACAACTTAACAATTATTAAAAGAAAATTAACCAATTATATATTAATTATGAAGTAATAATAAGCAATCAAATCATTACTAATAATCTAAAAATAATTCACTAATTATTACCAATGATTGTAATACCATGCTAATATATAAAACTCATGCAAAACCATGTAAAAGCCATGCAAAAAACCATTTTTTTTTAAATGTGCAGACACCGTTTTTTTTTTCTTTCTCCTTTTCTCTCTATCAATCTTGAAAATCTATCTTAATACACTTGTAACAAATGATGAACACAATTGAGAAAACAAAACAAAGGAAAAGAAAAATTAATACGATCCAAAGAAAAAAACAACTACAGAAACCGAAAATATAGAAACTGATGAGTAATCTAAATAAATATGATCCTCCAAAAAAGAATTCGATTTAAGCTTGTAGGATAAAATATAATGGAGAATCAAAGTAGATAATCAAACCGAAGGCCCGAGTTTACACGGTTTTCTTAAATCGAATTCACTGCCTCACCGGGGTGCACGAGGTTTTGATCGGTGTTCGATTTCCAGGATACAATTGGTTGTCGGTTTACGTTGCACTACGTTAACCGCCTACGGACCCGCCGTGTCTATCTCTCAAAGATTTCATCAAAGGAAGAAAAACCAATACAAAACTAGAAATGGAAGAAGGAAACGAGAATTTTTCCTTGTTGTGTTTGCTTGTTTTTTGTTTATCTCTTTTTTGTGTGTTTGTTCCAACCAAGAGATCATCTATTTATACACATAGATGAGGAGTGTGGTCATTAAGACATTGAAGAGAGGTTATGGAATTGAAGAGGTGAAATTGACTTCCATTAAACTAATGAATATGAAACATATTTTCATTCAATTCCAACAATAAACTAATGAATATGAAACATTATTTTCATTCAATTCCAACAGTTCTTCTCCCTGTTCCTCCCCAATTTCTCCTTAAATGACAACCTTCCCTCTTACCTCGATCTTGTCCTCAAGATCAATAGGCTAGAAACTGAGTTCTAATCTATTCGGCGTCCTCCCAGGTTGCACTGTCTAGTAGTAATGAGCCATTGGACTGCTGTTCGGCTTCTGCGCTTCACTAATCTTGACTGTAAGTTTGTAGGGAATATTAACCTTCCTGTAGTGGCTGATTTTCTCAGGGAGTTGTAGGACGGGAATAGTGTTGTCACCAAGTTTTTTCTTCAATAGTGAAATATGGAAGATTGGGTGAATTTTATAGCCTTCAGGCAGTGCCAATTGGTAAGCTACTGGACTTATCTTCTCAAGGACTTGATATGGACCAAAGTATCTAACACTGAGTAATTGGCCATGCTCCAATGTAGAGATATCAAGACGGACGGGTCGATCAGACCCGTAAAAATCGGCCCAGATCGATCCGAGACCCGAGCGGGCGATTCATGGGTCAAAGAGGTGTAACCCGCAGGTTTCGCGGGTTTAGGCTTCACGGGTCACGGTTAACCCGCTGGCCCGTGCAAAAAAAAAATTCAAAAATTTTTAAAATTCATGAAAATTGATTGGAAAACAAAAATATAATTTTAGTGCAGATAACATGGTATTGGACGAAAGAAGATCTAGACTTAAAGAAGATATTTTGGAAGCTCTCATATGCGTGAAAGATTTGATATATTCGCGGATCGAATGATACAAGATAAAATTATTGATGATATTGTTGAAAACTTCAAAAATCTTGCAATTCCTGAAGATTGATTGGAAAACAAAAATATAATTTTTGAATAACTAAATTATAGTTAAGTATGTGCCAACTTAATTGGAATGTATTTAAACTATAAATTATAGTAAAATTAGGTGTCAACCTAGTTGGGACGTACTTATACTATAAATATTCGATAATAGTAATTAGACATGCATTTAGTTGTTATTTGTTTAAATTAAATTTAACTTTGCAAAGTTATAAATAATTCATGTAACATTAAATTTGAATTATATGTAAAAATCTCTTGATATAATTATGAATTTATTATTTTGTTCAATTCTTAGTTTATATTTAACAAAAAAAATATATATATATTTTGCTATAAATATGAAAAATTCTCTATTTTTATAATTTTATTTATATAATCATACGGGCCAAGTCGGAACGAACAGCAACCTGTGACCCGCATGGGCTCGACCCGGATGGGTCAGAGGGCGGGTCTGGGTTGTAGTCCAAAATTGTGGGCCGACCCTTAACCGGCTCGGAACCCGCAGCGGGCAGACTTTTTTTTTTACGCGAACCGTTACCAGGCTCACATGTTAGCGGGCCGACCCGGCCCGGACCATCTGAATTGACACCTCTATCCCAATAAATGTTGGGTATAGGGATGTAGCTTGAGGAAATTCAATCCCCTTTTTCTCATTTAGGGGATATTTGATGGATATTATTGATATAAGAATATATTTTAAATAGTGATATGATGAAAAATATGTGATCAAAAAATAAGGAAAAATTATTGATATGATGAAAAATATTATTTTATTGAAAAATATGTGATTGGAAATGAATTTTAAAAGAACGTGTGTCGAACATGAGCTTAGCACCAAATGTTATTAAGGGTATTTTTGTCATTTTATATTATACATAAATTTTAATTCTTAACTAATTATTATTATTATTTTTTACTACTACTACTATTATTATTTATAGTAAACTTGCATCATGTAATCAATAATAATCGAAGAATGAATTATACTTTAATCTTGCTACATTTTAAAATTTATTAACGAATTTAATATTTTAGTTAACGAAACGTAGTAATTTAATAGTAAATTAAATAAATAAATAAATAAATTTCAGATATATAAATTGTTAAGAATAAAAAAGTGAAGAAAATTATTAAACATTGTTCATTTGGTACATCTTTTGGTGTAATGGGTTGGAGATATTTTTAATTTGGTGCAAAACTTACCCTCAAAATTTGGTGCATGATTGGAGATGGTCTAAGGTTGGCATGCCTTCACCTAATTTGAGCAACAGAGATCTCAAACATTTTTTTTCTTTTTGATTTTTTTTAATTATATTATATGGAATGATATAAAATTGCCATTTTACGTTTCTAAAATTAGGAAAGAAGACGAAGTTTTAAAGGTCTAGGATTAGCATATATAAAAGGTTTAGGTATAATCTACCAAAAATTGAAAATTTTGGGATCGTAGCTACAATTAATTCTTTTTTATTTTGGCGATCTTTAGCTACAAGTGATCTTTGGCACATAAAAGGTCATAGAGGGGTTTTTCGTCAATCTAAAATAAAATGGGTATTCTGCAATAGAGACAAAGGTGAGGAGGTTTTGCGCCAATTATCGGCCATTTAGCCTAGGTTTTGTTTAGTTGAAATTTATACTTTTAATAAACTTGAATAAAAATCGATAAAAGTTATAGATCTCATAAAGAATGAATTACATGTTAATTTGTTATTATATGTAAGAGTCTGTTTGAGAGGCAAATGTGGAAATGTATTACAATTTCATGTTAGTTGGGAAAAAAAAAAACCCTACTAAACCCATATGAATTCGTTTTCCATGAAAAAAGAAAAAGAAAATGTAGGTAAATGGAATTTGTTTCCCTCGAATGTGACATTTTTCATGAAATTTGTTGCAATCAAACCGAGCCTAAATTCTTTTTGTCTCATCTTTTTTAAAAGCATACTATATATATAACAATATTAATTGTAATTCTTGTATTTTTAATTTGAAATATCGACCATGTTGTAATAAAAAGGATAAATTATGCCCCTGTTTGACACCTATTTTAATCACAATCTCATTCTCATTTTTTTTTCCTTTCTTCATTTCAACTACATATTTTTCAAATAAAATAATATTACACACAAATTTAAAAATTTTCATCACTTTTCCACCACCCATTCTCTCGTCAATCAATATTCCAAATTCTCATTTTAATGAGATTCAAACAGACGCAATCAAAAGTAATGTAAATACGTCAACATCAACATCAAGCTTAATCTAATTATTCAACGTATATACAATGTAGACTTAATTAAGCAATTCACTTAAAAAGTTAAAAAATTTGACCATTAAGTCCTCTATCGAATGACATTAAGCAGGCTAACTCACTATATTACAAATTGTTCGAATGACATCTATTTAAAGTAAGAGCTTGTTTTATTATCATTAATTGAGAAAAAATGAGTTTTGAATAGTATTTTCAAGAGGATGTGCGGTTAAAAAGTAGAATTTTTGTTGATACACGTGTAAAATATTTTACAGTGTGAATGCGTGGTTGAAAATAATTTCATGCCAAATCATAAAATAAAATAATGAGTGTCAAACATATACTAAATAAAAATTTAAGTCGCTTTTTGGTAGAAATTCTTTAATTCTCATTCTCTCTCAAACTCATATTCAGCTACATAATTTCCCCATAAAATAATTTTACACGTTGACTCATAACTTTTAACTACACATTCTTCAAAAAAATATTTTTTTCACAATTTTTTTTTTTAAAAAATCTACATCCAATGGAGCGTCACGTGTCATTAATGGTCTAATCTTAATTTTATCAACTTTTATCAAAATATATCAAAACTCTTATTTTTATCTAAATCAAACCGAGGCAAACTAATTTCTCCATTTCATCTGTCGACAATTCGTAGCAAGAATTCCTCTGCAATCATCTCCTTTGATTTTGAAGTGATGAACCAAATCAGCAAATGGAGTGGCTGCCCAAACACCCGCCAAGCTCGCCCGTTGTATAAAAGCGTGATTGATGCTTTCGACATCCCATAAAGATTGTACGCAAAAGAAAAAAGAAAAAAAAAAGAAGAAGATAAAGTAGATCAAACAGGTGTAGTTGCCACTCACTTTTGGTCAAATAATTTAAAAAAAAAAAAATGAAAATTGAGGGAATAATAATAATTGTGAGGGCAAAAATGAGATTACACAGTATCCAGATCCTGAGGAATTCAAGCATAAAAAGTGAGGATTGTAGGATGAATCACCGCACCATTCCATTACGTTGCTTTGACGCTATCAGCATCTTTCTATCCATTTTACATCAAATCCAGTAAATAATACTGTTCTTCCTCAACTAAATTTTCAAAAATTCAATCCATCATGTCGTGGCAATCATACATAGATGACCACTTGATGGCCGATATTGAGGGTAATCACCTCACATCCGCTGCCATCGTAGGCCATGACGGCAGTGTCTGGGCACAGAGCGCCAACTTCCCTCAGGTCTGAAAGATTGTTTTTTGGATTTGATTTTTTTCTGGGTTTTTCTTTTTATGGTCTGATTTTGGAAATCTGTTAATACTCTTTTGTTTTTTTGCGCTTTCTTTATTGGGTTGAACTCGATTTATGATTCTTATTGACTTTGGCTTGTTTGATCCAGTTATTGGTTTTTTTTATTATTATTATTATTTGTTGATCGTGTTTTGAGTTTTGATTGATAATAATCAATCTAAGGACTACTTAATCATGTGCTTATGTTGGCGAAATCTCTTGATTTATTTAACAGAGATGTCAATTCCTTTTCTTGTTGTACCGAGTTTCATATGGTGAATTTTGTTGACGAATCCTAAATTTTTTGGTAATATTTGATCATTGCAATACTGAAGCTGATAATATATATAGGTTAGATATGGATATCAATTTATGCGAAAATATAAGCAATTAAATTTTTGATTCAGTAGAAAGACACTGATAATTCAAGAATGATAATTTTCTATTACAAGCAAGGACGGAGCTAGGGGGGGGGGGGGGGGGCACCGCACCGCCCCCTCCCCCACCCCCCAACATTGTCCGCGGTACACTATTCGTAGTTAATTTGTAATGTATTTTTCAGTTTTGCCCCCCCCAAGATTTTGACTCGCCCCAAAATTTTGAAATTTTTTTATTTTTTTTTCCATTAATAAATATTGAGCAAAAAACTTACACTTTAAAATTCAACCATACAAAAATCTTAGATCTAAACAAAAGATCCAATAGTTACTTAAATAAATAAATAGCCAAAATCCAATCCAAAACCTAAGTTCACAATTCTCAAGCCCAACTAATTAAAACCAAATTCTCAAGCTGGTGTATGCATAATGCATGTTTACTTGTTTTGTCTAGTATATAATTTTGATTTCTCATTGAAAGGAAGATATTGAGATTGTGATTTGTGACTGGTGCACTGTTAAAGTTGATTTCATCATTTTGTGTGTTCAATCCTAATAAGTCTTATTCTTGAATATTTGAATTTAAGAATTAAGTAGAGTAGTTGCTGTTAATTTGTATAATTGTGTTAGTTATTGAATATTTGAATTTAAGAATTAAGTAGTAGAATAGTCAGTAATGATTGAATTGAATATTGAATTTCAGTACTATTTTGGTACTCAAAATCGTCGTTTTCAATTCTCTTAGTTAAAAAAAGAATTTCGGGGGCTCTGCCCCCGAACCCCGGGGAGGGGGGCCCGCCCCCCTCCACCCCCCGTATTTTCGCCCCCCCTAACTAAAAGTTCTAGCTACGTCCCTGATTACAAGTGATTTATTTATTTTATTTTATTATTTTTTTTTTTGTGGGATTAGTGTATTGCGATCTATTTATGGGTGGACTGAAGTCCTTTGTATCTTTTTGTATCAATGCTGTCATATAGTTCAAGCCCGAGGAGATAACGGGAATCATGAATGACTTTGAGAATCCCGGTTTGCTTGCTCCTACTGGATTGCACCTTGGTGGCACTAAATACATGGTGATTCAAGGTGAACCAGGGGCTGTCATCCGAGGGAAGAAGGTATTTTTTCTTAATCTGTTTGCATTCTTAATATAAAGAACCACGAATACATTTGTACATGTTTCCTTTTTTTCTGGAAAATGGAATAGCAGCTGCGGAGTAAAGGGTATATTTTCATTAGCCAAAGATAGTAGTATATAGCCAAAGATTTAGTAGTATATAGTATATACTTGCGAGAATGTCGTTAGAAGATGCATACTTCTCTCGATTATTTACAAGGACCCACTTTTCATTCCATTTGTGGGAATTTGATGATCTATAAACCGAATGATCGGCTGGACAAAAACCTATTTCTATTAATCTTTTACAATTTCTATTCACGCTTTAAGAAGATTCTTGAAAGGAGAATTGCTGGAGCTTAAATAAGTAGAGGCTCAAACTAGGTATGCAGGGAGTTACGGTGGTAAATATCTTTAAGTTGGGTATACCACATTACGGTGTAATTGATCTTCTTGTCATTAGTATTTTGATTGCATTAGAGACAAATGATTTCATTCGCAAAAGGCTACAGCTCTTAAAAACGTAAAAAGAAGCAAACAAAAAGCTGGTTAATAGCCTTTGTGTTGACAAGTCGCACTCTTGTACGAGGCGCGTGTTGACATTAATCAGAGAAGTTTATTTCGGAATGGATTCATTCCGAAAGCTATAGCCTATAGGTCCCTAACCATTTAGTTAATAGGATGTGTATTGTCTAGTCGTGCTATTGTACGTAGCATATATGTTTGCATTAATCAGAGTTCATTTCAAAGTGGAATTATTTCTAAAGCTATAGGGTGGATCAGATACCCAAATCATTTAGTTGGAGTAGTAAATACAGCACTGAACCTGTGGTCCTTGATAAGCTGTCGTAGTGGCTGTTCCTTTTCCTGATATATTGTTTCGATTCAGGGACCAGGCGGTGTTACTGTGAAAAAGACCACCCAGGCCTTGATTATTGGCATCTATGATGAGCCTATGACTCCAGGCCAGTGCAACATGGTTGTTGAGAAGATTGGTGATTATCTTATTGATCAGGGTCTTTAATTGTTTAGGTAAGTAATTTCCAGGCTTTCATTTATCCATTTATTTTTCTATTACCATTGCAAGTGATCGACTGTTGTGTTTTTTGCAGCGAAGGCTCTATACAAATATTTGGTGTTGTGGGTTTTTGGTCTTTATAAAAGGAGTTTGGCATTTGAGAATCGATAGATAATGTTCTCTTCCTAAATTCAATTGAGTTGTCTTTGCATTTCCTGGTTATGAAGATTGTTATCATGAATTCGTGCGAGTAAATTATGTATTTTTGGTGGTTTTTTAATGGATATTAAATTTCATAGACAACTTTGCAAATATAGTATTTGGCGTTTATGGTTTTATTGTTTCTACTATCTATTTCAACATGGCTTCTATTGTCATTTCGATATATACTGTGTAAACAAGATGCTACATTTCTCGTCCAATTTAAAATGGATAATGATAAAAACATATGATACGAAGATGATAATGATGTTCGTAAACCGTTTTCTTCACATTAGTATTATCCTTGGGGACCATTTGGCAAGACTTTTAAAAAGTCAAAAATTGCTTCTAAGACTAATAAGTTGTTTTTTTATTATGTTTGGATAATATTTTTGAAGTGTTGTGTGATTAGAAAAGCTTTCAGAGAAAGTTGTTCTAAGCTAGCTTCCTTGGAAATCTTTTCCACGCGATCTTTAGTTACTTGAAGATTTGCGAACGTCTTGGGTTAAGCTGAATCGAGGCTTCTTTGTGATATTCTGGCCCCATGTCATAAGATTTTGTGGCAGGATGTTATGCTAAAATGATGTGAAGTTGAATTATAGCTTGGTCCTGGTTCCTATTGGTTATGTGGTCTTGTATGATCATCATAGTACATTAAGGGTGTGTTCGGTAAATATTAAAATTGGATTATAATTGAAAAATTAGTTGTTATTGTTAACTTTTATTAGATGAGTGAGATCCAATAACAGCTATATTTTCAATTTTAATTGAATTTTAAACCGTACCGGACATGCCCTAAAACTTCTTTAACTCAGCTTATCTTTTCAACAGGAGAACTTGTGCTTGGCTTCATTATTGTATTGTGTGGGGGCCACGGGCAACCCGATAAAATTTACCTTTAAACCCAAAAAGTACAAAAAGCCAAAAACGGTAATAAGTTTGAACATTACAACGACAGTGATGCAATGTAGAATCTCATTAGAGAGTAACAAGTTCTAGTTAGGTGCTCGATAATGGCAAAACTGGTACTGAGATGACACAATCTACGATGATGGCAAATACTGGTTATGAGCTCGATAATGGTAGCAACGTCTGGGTAAAGTGACGTGATAACAAAAAAGGTAAAGTTAACACAACAAAAAGAGGGACACCATTGTGAAAGGAAAAGGGAAAGGAAACACAGGGTTTTTGAAGAGAGAGAAAGAGGAGAGAACAATCATGTAGTTGCTATGTCAAAGTTAGTAGTTCAATCCTAAAGTCACATAATAGGTGAATAGTACGAAAATAAAAACTTATCAATTAAAAGCAACACATTATTTTTTAATTGTTCTAGATGTTTAGTCAATTAAGTCAAATTATCATATGTTGAATTGCCGTAATAAATAATTAAAGCTGTAAATAATGCAAAATTCGATGACGGGGAAAACCCTTAATTGGGTAAAAATTATGGGACCAAGTCAATAGTTTCCATTATAGACAATTAACTTACAATAGAATACAGCCTAAAAAACCTACTAGACTGGCTGATCTAATTCTTGCAATTTTCAAGACCCGTTAAAACATGCTTCACTCACACCTGCTTCTGATCTTCTGGAATTGTCTATCTCTTGTGGAACACCAAGAACGTATTGTTCTTGTATTCTTTCTGTGCTTTTGGTCCAACCCCCCTCAATCTTCAACAACATCTGAAAGCTATTAAGAAATTACCTTCCTGATGATATCTAGGAAGTGAGTGTTTTGGATTATATGAAATTTTATGTCTTCTCAAACCTGTGGTTGATTGATCTCAAGAATCAAAAAATAAAACTAAAGATTTGGACGTGTTTTTGGATCTTGAAAGAATGATATAAAGATGTAAAACAATAATCAACTACAACAAAACATACTGGGTATTGGGTATTTATAATATGAGGTGTTTATGTAGTATATGATAGATAAAACTCTTGAAAAATGCAAACTAAGATTTCTCGGATAACACCGTTGCTAGAGCGTCGGCTAATGACAGGCGAGCGAGAGGTGCGTCGCTCGAGTGAGAGCCGAGCGACAATGATTTTGCTTTGGACGCTCGAGCTTCAGCGAGGCGACATGATAGCGTAAATACAACGACTCTTTCTTCTTCCATACTCGAATTCAAAGACTCATAATTCATCTATACAACTCTCCAAAAGATTCCTTTGACTTTTACAAATTTTTTGTAACAATCCTAATTTTTTACAATAATCCTTTTGTCTAAAGAATTGTCAATACAACTAAAAACCTAATACTATGGAACTAGAAGTGCTAGTTGAGAAGGTGAAAAGAAACTATACAACTTGGTCCTAACAACTATTTATTTTTTTTACTTCAGAATCTAGAACGACATCATTTGAATGATGTCCAATTGGGTTGCATCTTGTATGCTAAGCACTTGGAAGAGAAGGGCGTCTGTCACATCTCTATTTAAGGCTTGGAGTCAAGGCACTATACATTGGACCGTCATCGTTTACATCGTCCTTTTTAAGTTGGCGCTTTTCAATTCGATCATGGTACTTTCAGAATCAGAACCGAATGGGAATACCAGTCATGGAATAGAATTGGACCGGAACTGAGCCATTCTATTCCATTACGATTTGATCCTATCTCTGGTTTAGAGGTTAAAAATAAAGCTAGATTCCGTATCAATTTGCTTCACTTGTGTAGCTATTAGCCTATTACATTGCATCAATGTTTTAAGTTTTTAACCATAAGTTAAGTGTGCAACTTTAAAATATTGAATATATCTGCAATTTATAATGATTCATCATTCCTCCAACGCTCCAACTATATACTCATGGGAAACTAGTAGAATTATGCATTAATTCAAACAAGATAATCTTGTTGCAGATTGTCCCACGTTGAACAACATTATTTTGTTAAGAAATATAGGTGTTATTCTTTTATTTTATTGTTTATTAAAGGTATAATGGTCTTTTTAGTTTCCTTTGTTTTAGCCTATATATAGTCTCTTTATATTTAGGTTAAATTATCTTTTTGTATTCAATTTCATTATGCAGAATTAATAAAACCCTAGCCTCCTTTTTTTCTTTATTTTTCTTTGAATTGTTTAACATGACATCAGAGCAAAATTTCATGGGACAAGTCTTAATCTCAAACACAGCTTTCGCGGATCCAAAATTTCATTTTTTTAGCCACGAGACGATTTCGAGAGGGTTTTCTTTCTGTTTTTGCAATCTGATATTTTGTTTTCATTTCTTTTACGATCTTTTTTTCTTTATTTTTTTATTATGGCTACTGAAAGAGACGATTCACTTCAATCTGTGAGTGTGAGGTTGGATGGAAAGAATTATTCATATTGAATTTATGTGATGAGAAATTTTCTTAAGGGTAAAAAGATATGGGGATACGTTAGTGGAACTTTTGTGAAACCTAAGAATACTGATGAGGGTTATGGTGCTTTGGTAGATGTCTGGGAAGCAAACAATGCGAAAATTATTACTTAGATTAACAATTCTGTTGAGCATTCCATAGACGGAAAGTTGGCAAAGTATGAGATAACAAAGGAGGTTAGGGATCATCTGCAAAGGTTATTCACTCAGTCAAATTTTGCAAAGCAATATCAATTAGAGAATGACATACGAGCTCTTCAGCAGAAGAATATGAGTATTCAGGAGTTTTATTTTGCCATGACAAATCTTTGGGATCAATTGGCTCTTACAGAATCGGACATATTAAAGGCATGTGATGCATTTATTGCTCGTAGAGAGTAGCAACGATTAGTACAGTTTTTAACTGCACTTCGCAGTGATTTTGAGGGACTTAGATGTTCAATTTTGTATCGTTCTTCACTTCCTTCTGTTGACTTAGTTGTTAATGAGTTATTGGCTAAAAAATACATCTCAAGTCTTATTCTGAAAAGGGAATCATTTCTACTTTTAATCCTTCTGTGTTAGTAGTGCCTTCTAAGTCACTTTCTAATAATCAGAATAAAGTTTATGGAAGGGTTGCCCCCTACGATTGCAGTTTCTGTAAGCAGAAAGGTCATTGGAAGCCACGGTGTCCTAAGTTGAGACAATAGAATCGACTGCATCAACAATTTCAAGCTTGGAAGACTGGCAACCAGTCACAATCGAATGCTCATAAACCACCTCGGGGCTATAAACCACCACAGTCTAATACTGCAGCAGTAGTTTCATCAGGTCCCTTCACTGATCCAAGTACTCTGCTGAGCAATTTCAGAAGTTTCTCTCCTTATAGCCATAAATTATGTCTGCTTCTTCTTCTTTCGTAGGTCAGTTGCCTCAAAATTCTTCAAGTATGTCACATTCTGTATAAGTTTTAGATTATGGTGCTTCACATCATATGTCTCCAGATTCTTCATCTTTTGCTTTTGTGTCTCCTTCGTCTTCCATCCCTGTCATGACTGCTGATGGCACTCCTATGCCTTTACCGGTATTGGTTCTGTTGTCACACCTCACTTGTCTCTCCCTAATGTTTAGCATATACTGAAACTCACATTAAATCTTACTTCTGTTGGTCAGTTATGTGATTCTAGTAACTTAGTCACATTTTCCTCTTCTTCTTGTTATGTGCAGGACCTGTAACCTCTGAAGCTGATTGGGATAAGCCATAGGAAGGGTGAACTATATATTTTGGATGAGTTTAAAGTGCTAGTTGCTGCTACTACTACTAGTGTTGATTTGTCTTCTTTTCGTTTGAGTCCTTCTTCAGTTTTTATTTATGACATTTTCGCTCAGGTCATGTTTCGTCTTCTCGTTTGAATTTTTAGCTTCTACAGAGGCTTTAGGAAATTTGCAACCCTATGATATTCTGATTGTAGTGGATGTAAACTGGCAAAATTTTTAGTTTTACCTTTTAATCGAAGTATTTATGTTTATTCTTCTCCATTTAATTTAATTCATTCTGATGTATGAGGGCCTTCTCATGTTGCCACATAATGAGAATCTCGATATTATGTTTCTTTTATTGATGATCATACTCATTATTGTTGGGTTTTTTTTAATGAAACATCGTTCTAAATTCTTTGAGATATACTTAGTATTTCGTGCTCTTGTCAAAACTCAACATTCTGCTGTTATCAAATGTTTTAGGTGTGATTTGGGTGGGGAATACATTTCTAATAAATTTTGTAAACCATTTGCCTTAGATAGAACTATTCATCAAACTTCATGTACATATACTCCTGAGCAAAAAGGTATTACTAAAAGAAAACATAGACACATTGTTGAAACTGCTCGTTCTCTCTTGTTGTTTGCTTCTGTTCCTAACGTGTTTTGGGGTGAAGTTGTTCTTACTGCTGTAAGTTTGATTAATACAATTTCATCTTCTCATATTTTAGATTTTTCTCCTTTCGAAAAGTTATATGGGTATGCCCCTGATTATTCTTTCTTTAGAGTTTTTGGTTGTACTTGTTTCGTTCTTCGTCCTCATGTAGAATGTAGCAAGTTATCATCTCGATCTGCTATTTGTGTCTTTCTTAGTTATGGTGAAGGTAAAAAATGATATCGTCGTTTTGATCCAACAACTCAAAAACTTTATATGTCTCGTCATGTTATTTTTCTCAAGCATATACCTTTCTTTTCTATTCCATCCACTACTCATAGTTTGACTAGGTTTGATCTTATTCGTATAGATCCTTTTTCTGACGATTCTATAGTTTGTCATCTCATGTTCTTAGTACCTTAAATACCCATTCTCATGTTGTTACCCCATTCTCTTTACAACCAATGCGTACTGATCATTCTACAGGTACTGACACTTTACTCTTCGGTACACCTGAAGGTCTTTCTTCTCTTACGGTCCCTTAAGCTCCGTCTAAGATTGTGGATCCACCTCTACGTCAATCCTCACGCATTCGTAAGTCTAAAAAGTTACCAAATTTTGCTTATTTTTGTTATTCTTCGTCTTTTACTTTCTTTTTAGCTTCTATTCATTGTCTCTCTGAGCCGTCTTCCTATAAAGAGACAATTCTTAATCCTCTTTGGCAGCAAGCTATGAATGAGGAACTTTCTGCTTTGCATACGACTGGTACTTGAAATTCGGTTCCTCTACCTCCTGGTAAGAGTGTTGTGGGTTGTCGCTGGGTGTATAAGATTAAGACTAATTCTAATGGATCAATTGAGCGATATAAAGCTATGTTGGTTGTAAAAGGGTACTCTCAACAGTATGGTATGGATTATGAGGAGACATTTGCTCATGTTGCAAAAATGACTACTATTCGTACTTTTATTGCAATAGCTTTGGTTCATCAGTGGCATGTCTCTCAACTTGATGTTAAAAATGCCTTCTTGAATGGAGATCTTTAAAAAGAAGTTTATATGGCGCCCCCTCCTGGTGTTTCACATGATTTTGGGTATGTTTGCAAGTTAAAGAAAGCGTTATATGGTCTCAAACAAGCACCTCGTGCTTGGTTTGAGAAATTTTCTATTGTGATCTCTTCCCTTGAATTTACTTCTAGTAGTCATGATTCTGCTCTTTTCGTTAAGTGCACTGATGTAGGTCGTATCATTCTATCTTCATATGTTGATAACATGATTATTACTGGTGATGATGGTGATGGTATTTTAGTTTTGAAGAAATAGTTAGCTAGACAATTTGAAATGAAGGATTTGAGTTCTTTACGATATTTCTTGAGTATTGAGGTAGCCTGTTCACCCAGATGTTATCTTTTTCTCAGTCGAGATATGTTGTAAATATTCTTGAGCGGGCTAAACTTACTGATAATAAGATTGTTGGTACTCCCATTGAGGTTAATGCAAAGTATTCTTCTTCTGATGATTTACCTTTGTCAGATCCTACTTTATACCATACTATTGTTGGGAGCTTGGTATATCTCATTATTACTCGTTCATATATTACATATGCTGCTCATGTTGTTAGTCAATTTGTTCCTTCTCCTACTACAGTTCATTGGGTAGTTATTCTTCGTATTTTGCGGTATCTTCGGGGTACAGTCTTTCAGAGTCTTTTACTTCCATCCACCTCTTCCTTGGAGCTACGTGCATACTCTGATGATGATCATGGCAGTGATCCCACAGATCGCAAATCTGTTATTGGTTCCTATTTTTTTTGGGTAATTCTTTTATTTCTTGGAAGAGCAAGAAAAAATCTAATGTTTCTCAATCTTCAACCAAAGTAGAATATTGTGCTATGACATCTACTACCAAAGAGATTGTTTGGCTACGTTGGTTACTTGCAGTTATGAGAGTTTTTCTTTCTCATCCTACTCTTATGTATTGCGATAACGATTATTCTATTCAGATTGCTCACAACTTGATTTTTCATGAACGAACTAATCACATTGAGATCAATTGTCACCTTACTCGTCATCATTTCGAGCATGGTACAATTACTTTACCATTTGTTTCTTCTTCTTTACAGCTTGCAGATTTTTTTACCAAGTCACATTCTATTTCTCATTTTCGTTTTCTAGTTGGCAAACTCTCGATATTTGTAGTTGTCGCATCGTGAGTTTGAGGAGAGATGTTAAGAAATATAGGTATTATTATTTTATTTTATATTTTATTAAGGGTAGAATGATCTTTTTAATTTCATTTATTTTAGCCTATATATAGTCTCTTTATATTTATGTTAAATTATTTTTTTGTATTCAATTTCATTATGTAGAATTAATGAAACCTTAGCCTCATCTTTTTCTTAGTTTTCTTTGAATTGTTTAACATATTTCATATCGTGTCAAGAACATGACACTTGTGTAGTTGATTGTAAATTGTGTAGCGTTGTTGTTGCGTAGAGTAGGGGTGGAGTTTGGCTGTAATTAATCATATTTGAGGTCATGTTGGTGGATGAGAATGTGGCTGTGATGGAGAGGTGGTGCAGATTTGGTGATTGTAAAGGTGATGATAAAGAGTGGTGGTGCAAGTATGGGACGAATGTGGTTGCCAGTAGTGATGGCGGTGGAGACGGCTTGTGTTGCTATGTATTGTTATTGTTTTATTGGTTCAGCAGAATTTTTGGTCCCGGAGTAAACACATGTTGTTATCTTCAAAAATTTTGCTACTCATAATTGAAGCATATTGTTGGAAGTCTTTTTGAAATTTGAATTTAGGATTCTTGGAGTGAATTTTAGATAACAATCCTAAAAAGTTGCAGAGTATTAAATCTTCAGGAAAAGTCTAATTTCTATTTTCTTCTAGTGCACTTATAAGTAACTTTTTCATCTACAAGTATTTTTTTCGAATTCAGTCATAAAGTTTGGTATATACCTAATTAACCCTAAAACATATACATACATACAATCAAGTCAGATTTCTCAATAATTTCAAGTTAAGCGGAAATAACATCTACCCAGAAATTGCAACTTCACAATTCAAAAATAAGATTTAAAAGATTTTTATTCAAAAATTAGATAATAATTCAAAATTTTAATATTAGTAAATGGACTTATAACTGAATTTGTACATAAATGGCTTAGATCCTGGATAATTCATGGAATAATTTGGAAATCCATCAACAACTGGACCCAAGAATTGAGGCTGTGTAAATTCATTCTTGTTTTGCTCCAGCACAACCCCATCAGAACTGTATTGGGTCTAATGATCGTTGATATGGAGCTGTGGCTTTTGGTCGGCGAAAATTAAGTCAAGATCTAGGTACATATCCATATCATTGAACAAATATTTCGTTGATTTATACTCCAGCGACTCAAAATCTTCTGTAAGGAGGAGCCAGACGCCGCATCCACCTCGTCATCGAAGAAGCACTTGTCATCAGTGATAGTGTTGTTGGGAGATGACGACGACTTAGAGGCGCACAGTCGTAAAAGGGGACAATCGAGAGGCGCTCATGGCAGCGAGCGAGTGGTTTAGCAGAGTGAATATCTTGATCACAGGGTGGCGCAAAGCATTGTTGTAAGTGACTGTGGCTGGTGCTTGCTCGCAAACTGAGAGACACAAGGACTCCAAATTAGCCAAATCAATCAACCAACAACAGAAAATAAAGTGCAAGAAAACTGAAAAGAGAAATGAACACAAGGAATTTCGCCCTAAGGCAAGAGGTTCGGGTTTAAAACCCTAATCCCCTTTTGAGCTTCCGCCAACCGGAAGAAATCACTCTATTGAACAAGGATCAAGAACCGTTCATCAATACACCAAGGCACTCAGTGAGAATCACACAAGAATCATCACAAACATCGAAAGCCCCTTCTCTAATTTGAATGGAATCCACACAAGGAAACACAATAACCTCACTACAATTCACTCAAGAATTGTACAGCATCTATACTATCAAAGAATTACAAGAGACTTCGATTTTTCAATGCAAACACGAAGGGCACAAAAAGTGAACAGAGAGTCGTAGAGAGAGAATGACGAAGGTTACTCCAATTGATGTAGCCCTAGTGTATTTAAGAAGGACATGTAACCGGGCCACCAAGTATTAAGTTGTTCAGCCCAATAGCCCAACATTTCAGCCCATTTTTGCCAAAGCCCATCATTGTGCCATTTCTTTACAATCTCCACCTTGGTACAATGATCCCAACTTCATCTAAAGTGATTTCTCCATTATGGCATCATTTGCTCTTATTACCTGATACACAAATCAACAAGTATCAATGTTAAGCAGCTTTAAACAGTCCAAAAACTTATTTAAAGGCAGCACTTTAGTTCCAACATCAGCAGGATTATAATGAGTAGAGATTTTCTCAAGTTTCAGAACACCTTGTGAGATAACATCTCTAATGAAATGAAATTTCACATCAACATGTTTAGATCTATTATGCAAAACAGGATTTCTACTCAAATATATAGCAGATTGACTATCAGAAAATAAAACAACTTCTTTCACAAAGCCAAATTCATTTAAAAGTCCCTTCAACCAAATACCTTCTTTTATAGCATCAGTTGCAGCTATGTATTCAGCCTCAGTTGAAGATAATGCAACAATTTTCTGTAATTGAGATTTCCAACTAATGCATGAATTACACAAAGTATACACATAAGCAGAAGTAGACTTCCTATTATCCCTATCGCATGCATAGTCAGAATCAGTGTAACCACTCAGATAATACCATCAGATTGTTTCTTGTAATGAATCCCCCAAGTCACAAGTTCCCTTAATGTATCTAAGAAGCCACTTCATAGCTTCCCAATGTGATTCACCAGGATTTGACATAAATCTACTCAACACACTTATAGAGAAAGCCAAATCAGGTCTAGAACAAACCATTAGATACATAACAGACCCAACTGCATTAGAATAAGGCACTCTTGCCATTCTTTTGAACTCAGTTTCAGATTTGGGAGATTGATCACTTGAAAGTTTAAAGTGATTTGCTAAAGGTAAACTCACACTTTTAGTATCACTCATAGAAAATTTTTCCAACAATTTCACAACATAGGATTTTTGACTTAGACTAAGTATGTCTTCCTTTCTATTCCTTTTAATTTCGATACCCAAAAATTTTCGAACAGGACCTAAGTCCTTCATTTCAAATTCAGATTTCAATTTGGTTTTAATTAACTCTATTTCTTTTATGTCATGACTAGCAAAGATCATTTCATCAACATAAAGAAGAAGATAGAGTGAATTTTCACAACCATTTCCTTTGCAATAAAGACAGGTATCAAAATTACTTCTTTTAAAACCAAGTCCAAGTACAAATGTATCAAATCTCTTGTACCATTGTCTTGGAGCTTGTTTTAAACCATATAAGGATTTTTTAAGAAGGCATACAAGGTCAGAATTTTTATTCATTTCAAAGCCTTTTGGTTGTTCCATGTAAATAGTTTCATCAAGGTCTCCATTTAAAAAGGCAGTTTTGACATCCAATTGATCCAATTCCCAATCAAACTGAGCTGCTAAGGCTAGAATTACTCTAACAGTTGTAAATTTTACAACTGGAGAAAAGATTTCATTAAAATCTATTCCCTCCTTTTGAGTAAAGCCCTTAGCCACAAGTCTAGCTTTGTATCTAATGTCATTCTCACTTTGTTCCCCCCTTTTTATCTTAAAGATCCATTTACAATCCACAACCCTTTTCCCTTTAGGTCTACTAGTCAACACCCATGTTTTATTCTTCTTAAGAGATTCCATCTCATCTTGCATTGCTTCAAGCCAATGCTTGGAATCTTTGCTACTTATAGCCTCACCATATGAAACAGGTTCACTCTCAATAAAACTTTGAACAGTAAGCAAAGACACTTCATCATCAAACCTCACATATGGTCTAATTTGTCTTCTTTGCCTATCACGAGCTAGTTGATAATCACCTAAAGTTTGATTTGTCTCTAAATCATTATCAAAATGTTCAATCTCATCATTCCTATGTGATTCAACATCAACCTCAACTTCAACCTCTCCAGTTTGAATATTAGGTGATTGACTATTATCATCAACGTGCTCCACCTCAATGTCAGTCTCTCTCTCTCTCTCTCTCTCTCTCTCTATGTTATCAGTCTGATTTAAAGGTCCAGAACTATTATCATTTTTCAAACAAGGTAGATCATCTTCATTGAACACTACATTTCTACTTATTATGATCTTGTACCCTTTGGTTTCTCTCACCCATAGTCTATACCCTTTTACCCCTTCACCATAACCCAAGAAAACACATTTAAGAGCCCTAGGATCTAATTTCCCTTCATATTGATGTGCAAAGGCTGCACACCCAAACACTCTTAAATTGGTAAGGTCAATAGGTCTACCATTCCACACTTCTTCAGGGGTCTTAAAATGTATAGCACTAGCAGGACTTCTATTAATAAGATAACTAGCAGTCTTTGCAGCTTCTCCCCAAAATAGTTTGGGAAGACCAGAACTTAAAAGCATGCATCTAACTTTTTCAAGTAAAGTTCTATTCATTCTTTCAGCCAAGCCATTTTGCTGTGGAGTGTGTGTTGCAGTTCTGTGTCTCAATATACCATGCAATTTACATAAATCATCAAACTCATAATTGCAAAATTCAAGTCCATTATCCGTTCTTAATACTTTTACTCTTTTATCAGTTTGGTTTTCAATCAAGGTCATCCAATCTTTAAAAGCAGTAAATGTATCAGATTTAGATTTCAACATAAACGCCCAATTCTTTCTAGAAAAATCATCAATGATTAACAAGAAATATTTGAAACCAGTATGAGTAGGCATATTAGCTGGTCCCCAAAGATCAGCATGTAAGTATTCAAGAATAGACACAGATTTATGCATTCCAGGCAAAAATGTTAATCTATTATGCTTTCCTAGGATGCAGTAATCACAAAAACTGAGTTTTTCAATGTTATCTTTTCCAAAGGCACCTTGTTTTTTCAAAATCTGCAACCCTTTATCACTAATATGACCCAATCTCTTGTGCCATATTTGTGACTTATCATTAGAAACAGAAAGTGCTGCTGAAGTGGAGTAAAAAATGTTTTGAGTTTGCAAAATGTAAAGTCCATGTCTCTTGGGAGCTTCCACTATCAAGTGTGAATTCCTCAAGATTTTAATGTATCCCGCATTAATCATAATGTCATAGTTTAGGTCATCTAACACACCTAAAGAAATCAAATTTCTTTGAAGGTCAGGAACATATCTAGTCTTTTCTAAGACAAACACCTTATTATCATTTACTCTTAAAGTGATGGTTCCTATGCCCTTAACTTGACATGCCATATGATTACCCATTAAAACTTGACCACCATTTACATTTTCAAAATCACAAAACCATTCTTTGTTAGGACACATGTGAGAGGTACAACCCGAGTCAAGAATCCACTCTTGGCTAGGTTGATGGACAGCAGCAACATAGACTTCATCTATATCAATTTCATTATTGCAGGCTAATGCTGCATTCCCATTCATTTTAGTCTTGTTCCTATTGTCACTGAGCCTCTTAGGACAATTCTTGATAAAATGACCTTCCTCTTGACAGTAAAAACATTTTTTACCTTTGATATTCATTTTATCCCTTTGATTTCCTATTTTCTTATGTCCAAATTTCTTATTGAAATTGTTTCTAGGATTAAACTTAGACTTAACCATCAAATTTAGACCACTAGAAGACTCTTTCCGATCAGATTTTAACTCTAACTCTTTAGTTCTAAGGGCATTAATGATAACATCAGTAGTTAGAGTGTCTCTACCATATTCAATAACATTTTTAACATCTTTATACTTATCACCTATTGAATTTAATAGAACCACAGCCATCTGTCCACTTGAGAGTTTCTCGTCACAGTTGGCTAGGTCGCGGGTTAATCGGTTGAATCTATCAATATTAGATTCAATGTCAAGTGATAGATCAAGTTTAAAACCAAAAAATTGTTTTAGGAGATAAACCTTATTTGGCATAGTTTTATTCAAATAAGTAGTCTCCAATTTTTTTCACAACTCAGCTGCAGTTTTTGTTTCTCCTACTTCTCTAAGCACACAAATGCAGAAAAATCGAACTCCATGCAATTTCATCTTGTTCAGTAACTTTACTAGAATCCATATCAGTAGGACATGACTCATCAATGGTTTTTGCACATTTTTGTTGAAGTAAAAGAGTTTTCATTTTCTGGCGCCAAAGACTAAAGTCTCCTTTGCCATTAAAAACTTCCAATTCAAATTTAGAAGAAGGCATAATGAAAGTTTGAATGTATGGCTAATCAATGCAGGTCAGGCAGAGCATATCAGCAATATACATAGTGGGTAATTAATCAAATGTCAACACTTCAGAGACAAAGAACCATGAATTGTACAACCAGCAGAATGTATATTCTCAGTTCAGGGATTTAAGGATTTAATTTCATGCAAGATCCTCAACAATTTATTTAACAATTTACAAGATATAGCACTAATAATCACAGTTGCAATATACAGTACTGAAAAATATATACATGAACAATTTTTCAGATTTACTATACTGGTATAAGCAACAAATCAGTGTACTCAATATGTAAATTGGAACGAACTCACCAAAGGTCCTAAGTTAGGATTTCAAGAAATTAAATCACCACTTGAATCAGAGAAAGAAATCGATTACTGTCTGCCTGAGACCCAAGAATCACGACCAAAAGCTCTGATACCACTTGAGAGACACAAGGACTCCAAATTAGCCAAATCAATCAACCAACAACAGAAAATAAAGTGCAAGAAAACTGAAAAGAGAAATGAACACAAGGAATTTCGCCCTAAGGCAAGAGGTTCGGGTTTAAAACCCTAATCCCCTTTTGAGCTTCCGCCAACCGGAAGAAATCACTCTATTGAACAAGGATCAAGAACCGTTCATCAATACACCAAGGCACTCAGTGAGAATCACACAAGAATCATCACAAACATCGAAAGCCCCTTCTCTAATTTGAATGGAATCCACACAAGGAAACACAATAACCTCACTACAATTCACTCAAGAATTGTACAACATCTATACTATCAAAGAATTACAAGAGACTTCGATTTTTCAATGCAAACACGAAGGGCACAAAAAGTGAACAGAGAGTCGTGGAGAGAGAATGGCGAGAGAATGACGAAGGTTACTCCAATTGATCCAACCCTAGTGTATTTAAGAATGACATGTAACCGGGCCACCAAGTATTAAGTTGTTCAGCCCAATAGCCCAACATTTCAGCCCATTTTTGCCAAAGCCCATCATTGTGCCATTTCTTTACACAAACTTCGCACACCAACACATGGTGGTGATGCGACACTAGTTTGTTAGCAACCTGGACTTTGCAATCCCAGCTAAGGCAGAGGAAGTCGGAGTCGGCATTGCAAAATACGGCGACGAAGGTGGTTTTGCGGTTGTGGTGGTGTTGGTTAAGAGGTGGTGGCGATGTTGGTTGTGGTGGTTGGGTGTCGATGTCGGTAGTTCAGAATATTGCGGCGGAGGTGGTTTTGAGGTTGCAATGGTGCTAGTGAAGAGGTGGTGGTTGGGTAATGACCGATAATTTTGGATACGATTTTTTAATGGTATTTGGGTGGTGGTGGTTGTGATGTTGGTTGCGATAGTGTGGTAGTGGTGGTGACAATAGTGAAGTGATTGTGGGTGGGATGGAGTGGGGGTGGGAGTGTTTATAACCAATTATCCGATTGATTGTGATCAATAAATTGATTGATTTGTGACCAATAAATTATATGTGATCAATCATTTGAGATTGTGACAAATAAATTGGATATTTTGTGACTAATAAATAATATGTGACCTAAAAATTTGAGTCGTGACTTATAAAATATGTTATTTGACACCAATAAATAAATTGTCACCTATAATCTTTTTAATTCGTGATCGATAAATAAATTGTGACCTATAATTTTTTTTATTTGTAACCGTAAAATAATTTGTGACATATAAATTTTTTTTCGTGATCGATAAATAATTTATAACCAATTAATTTGATAAGTTGTGACCAAATAGTATAGAATTGTGACCTTAATATATTTAATTAATAAAATATATATTTAATTGATTATTTCATAAATAAAATTTAATTAATATCTGATTTTTGAAATTTTAAACCTTATTTCTTAGTTTTGAAATTGACTATACTTAATTTCTTAATGATTTTTAGGTCCATTCTCATTTTAGATTTAAATGATTTCTTATAAAAATCCACAAGGAACAAGTCGGATAGAATTGGTTCTTAATTGCTAAATCACCTTCCAACTTAAGTCAGTTTGGTTAATAGGATAGGCCACTATTTCAACACCAAGCTTTGAAACCATGGGAGTTAATGTATACTATAGTCAAAATTATTGAAATTGTGGGAGTTGATCATACTTATAATTGAAAAATATTAGATCCGCTTATCGATATATTTTCTACCATCTAAAAGTATCTATATCTTATAATTTTCTTATCTAAGAATACTAGAACTTCCCTTGATATTTTTCAATATGTAAGATATATTATAGACTTCAATGAAGTTTTACATCTAGATGATGTTCTAGAAGGAAACAATAACATGTGTTCTACAATATTTATTATACATTTCCATGAACATTTTTTTTTTTTGGGTACTTTTTCACTTTTAATTCAAACATTAATTTGCACAAAAATTTATTTGAAAGTGTTAACGTTTTTAGCCCGTGTTCGTCTATCATTAAATTAAAGTAGGAAAATGAGTTTTAAAATAGTAAGGGCATGTTTTCTTTGTTGTTTTCATGTCATTTTCATTTTTCAAAAACACTGAAAACACGTTTACTTATCTATTTTCATAAGCGAATTTTCAAAAACTAGTTTAAAATTTATAAAGAAAACGGAAAACGTCAAAAAAGTTGTTTTGCCCGTTTTCAGTTAAAACTAAGTCAGAACTTCATTTGTTTATTTTTGCAAATAATTTTTCAAAATGACAAAAAGAACACATTTTCAGTCATCTCAAAATGGACACTTAAAATATAAAATTCAAAATGAATTCAAAACTCAAAGTTAAAAATTGAAACACGAAGAAAATAACCCCTAAGCTTTTGGAGAATGTGTGGTTAAAAAGTTGAATTTTTTTTTAATTTATGCACATTTTTTTTTATTTTTTTTTTTTTTGCGGTAGGAATGTGTTAATGCAAATAAGTTAAGAAAAAAAAATGAGTTTTGAAATAATTATAGGCAAATATGCACCTAATTTGATGTGAAAGTTTATATATATTACTATGGCAAACAAATTTTTTTACTAGTGTTCCCTTTCCAATATTTTATTTTCTCCCATTTTGTAGATAATTAATCGAATTGAATGTGCATTGCATGTTATTCTGAAATACTTCATAAGCGTTGTAAAAATAACTTTACGGCATGCGGTAAAAGCCATGTCGTAAAAAGTGTTTTACCTTTTATGGCGTTTAGTTGCACGCCGTAAAAAGTGCAATTTAAAGTATCGCACTTTTTATGGCATTCTGTTGCAGGCCGTAAAAAGTGCAATTTACGGCATGCTTATGCACGCCCGTAAATATCAATTTAAATTTTTAAAAATTATTTATTTATTTGATTATCAGCAAACTTATAATAATAACAAAACAAAATTAAGTTATAAATTGTTGAGATAAATAAAAATATTAAATACGGTTCAATACAGTATGTCAATGTAATATTCATCTCAACAATTCTCAAAAGACTATTACTTAAAAAAAATGATTAAACCATATCAAAGTTAACTTCTTCAACCAACAATTTAGTTATCGCACAAATAGCAACTCCCCGTACACCATAGAAACAATAAGAGCATGATTAATAAACTTAAAGTGAGCATATAAATCAAAAATATATTAAGAAACATATTAACTTTTATCTAATCAATGTAGTGTATATGACAAGTAATTACTTGAGTATATGTAGTTTTTGAATCACACATTTAACTATTTGTGCTAAGACTTCCATCTCCAAACTGTCCAATTGAAATAATACTCAATTCTTATCCCTCTTTCAACATGTTTTGGTGGGCTAGCTAAAAGGGATTCTATCCATAAAAGGGAGTGCATATTAAAGTTCAGCAAAGTGAAATACTATCTCCAGACAAAGATACAAGGATCTGTGCATAACCCAGAAACTAAGAGTACAAAACAAAAGGCAATGCAATTTGAAAATTCAAGTATACATCAAAATGAAATATTAATCCACAAAACAACACAGAACAGGAGAATAGGACAAAAACAGAGGTAAGAAATAAAAAATTAGAGAAAACTTATTCTGAATTTTAAATCAATTAATCAAACACAAGATTAATAGGTTATCTAATTAATCTTGATATTAGGTAAAAATAAAAGATTGAAACATTAAACAAATCAAAAATTCAAAATAACTAAGATAACATAAACGAGATGGCTTCGAGCTTCACCTTCTTGTAGACTTATTCTTCCGTGCTACCATCTGTACTTTGTCAAATCGTCAATTGATTAGAATTGAAGGTGTCATCCAGGGCTTGAAAATGAAAAGGAATTAAAGGCACCGTCTATGAATCGAAGGCGCCGTCTAGGGCTAGAAGGAAGGCGACGCTGGCGTTGAGTTCTCAGAGTCGGAGTCTTGAACTTGAAGCCCGAAGTCTGTGGTCCGTCTTTGTCTGTGGCCATGAGAGGTTGAGAGAGATTCAAATGAAACACATGTAAGACACGGGTGAGAGTTAAGGGATTTATTGGATTTGATTTGGACTGTGAGAGGTTGAGAGAGATTCAAATGGAATAATAATTTTTTGCATTTTTTTACGGCGTGCAATTGTGCACGTCGTAAATAATACGAAAAATGGTTTTTTACGGCGTGCATTTGTGTACGCCGTAAATAATAGGAAAACGGTTTTTTACGGCGTGCAAAAAACGTACGGCGTAAATACTTTATGCAATTGATCATTTAAGGTACACATTTTTTGCACGCCGTAAAAAGTCTATTTTTACGGTACGGCACGCGTCAATTGCACGCCGTAAACATATGCCTTAAAAAGTTATTTTTGTTGTAGTGATTAATTGATAATTAATAACACGAAATTCACACATGATAATACTTTTGTAGTATTTATTACATATTGAAAAGAATAATGTTATTCGCAGTCGTTCATTACGATAATCGCCCTACATTATATACACGTGACAAGTGATTATTTGATGCATTATTCCATATGCACTAAATAATCACGTGTCATGTATATGTCTCATAGGGCAATTGTTGTAGTGAGAGACTACATTACTCTATTGAAAAATGAAAAGTAAGGTATTTATCGAAATAATTATATTGTAGTAGGGCTAAAATCATAAAAAAAAAAAAAATTATCACTTAATGTAATATTTAATATATTATATGTTTCAACAAGATAGCATAAACGCTCTGTGGCATTACTAAAAACTTGCAAAATAAATAAATAAATAAATATATAAAGAGCAATGCTAGTTGTACAAAATTGAGTTCCAAAATTGTTTGACAAAATGAGTGTGGCAAGATTTGGGCCAATTTTATAAACTAATTTTGTAAACATAGCATTGCTCATAAATAAGTAGATGAATTATTCTAGTGGTACATCACCACTTACACAAGGGCGCCCTCAATGGACACTCGGCGCCCTCCTATTGGTGGGGTGTCAGTGGGGCCCTGACACCCTACCAATAGGAGGGCACCGGATGTCCATTGTGGACATCCTTGTGTAAGTGGTGATGTACCACTAGCACCACCCTAAATAGAGATCATAAACGCAACTTGACAATAACGCAAAGGTACAAATATGGATGATGTACAAGTGATTGATTTGTACACAAAAAACTAGAGTTAATTGTTCTAATGGTCATTGAACTTATTTTTGAGTTTTCCATTGCTCGCTAAAGATGTCGAATTTTGGCTACCAAACTTATTCAAACATTGAACATTACTCATTAGCATAACATCTGTTTCAAATCTTTAATGAAATTAATGACGTGACTAACATAATGCACACATGGTGCCTCGTCACATCATTAATAAATTACTACATCTTCGACTATTAACTAATATTGAAGAACGTCTTTGATTGCTCACTGAACTTTGAGGTGATCAAGTTTTGGCCACTAAACTTATAAAAACGATGTCGACCTCTTGTTCGTTAAAAAATGTGTACTCAAGCGCACTGGGTTGCGTAAAAGTAATGAAATGGACAAATGAGTCCGATTTGTCGATCCCATGATAAATGATTGCTCAATTCCACAATAGCTAAATTTAATTTTAACATATTTTTTAGAAGTTTAAGCTATTTTCATCATTTGAAAAATTCAAATTATTCTAAGTTTCGTTGTTAAAATTAAATTAAAATAAAATTTGAATTTTGCAATGAAATATACAATAGATTCAATTAAACTGATCGACGTCATTTTTATAAGTTTAATGGTCAAAATTCGACCACTTCAAAGTTCAGTGAGCAATCGAATACATATTTTAAAGTTTAGTGAACAATCGAATACGTAATAATTTATTAATGACGTGACAAGGTGTCATGTGTGCATCCGATTAGCTACATCACCAATTCTATTAAAGATTTGAAACGATTGTTCCTATTGAGCAACTTTCAGCATTTAGTGACCAAAACTCCATATCTCAAACTTAATATGCAACCGAAAACACAGCCATAAGTCCAGTCACACAATCGGGACAATTAACTTTGAATGCCTGAAATAAAGGCGGACATTGACATGAATGGCAACAATTAAGCGATTCTGAACGGTCCCGAGACGAACATGCGTATACCCATTATTCTTTCACTATTTCAGATACTCCAAGCCCACATATCCAAATTCCAAGAATAAGCTCAAGAATTCAAGCGAAAGAAGAATAAAAGTTTCAGATCGTTTGTGAGAGTTGAAATTTTGGAAAATGTCGTGGCAAACATATGTTGATGATCATTTGATGTGTGACATTGAGGGCCATGAAGGCCACCGCCTCACCGCCGCTGCCATCGTCGGCCATGACGGTTCTGTTTGGGCTCAGAGCGCCACCTTCCCTCAGGTTCACTCTCTTTGTCATCGCTCAATGTAATCTAAAAGTTTAAGCGGTTAAATTTGGGGATGTTTAGTGATTTTATCTGTTTTCTGTTTTACTCTGACGCTGATTTGTAGTTTCAATCGATTTTCCTGTTCTATTTACCGCTGATCACTGATGTCCAATAATATATTCTCCATCATACAAAATACTGATTAGTGAATTTTCTATGGATTATTGATTTTCATATGAATGGATTCAGTTATTTACTCCCCACAGTCATCAAATTGGGGTATTTTTTCTGCTAATTCGTAATCCCTTTTGTATGCTGAGTAATTTCTTGTCTTGGTCCATATTACATTTGAGATTTTCACATTTTTTTTTCTCTGTTTTCCATTTGTGGGATTGCAGTTCAAGCCAGAGGAGATAAATGGAATTACGACAGATTTCAATGAACCTGGTCATCTGGCACCAACAGGACTACATCTTGGAGGAACAAAGTATATGGTGATTCAAGGGGAGGCTGGAGCTGTCATCCGTGGAAAGAAGGTATTGAGTTAAAGAAATTTTATTTCATCCTATGCCAGAAATCCGTGCGAATGAAATTAACTGAAGTACATTAACATTGTGCTTCATGTGGATGGAACTGTATCTAACTCGTTGCTTGTCCGACGATTTTTATATCTCGAATGCCACAAAATCCTTGCCCTGGTTATCTCAGGCCAATAAAGCTTCAAACGGGGGAAACTTTTAGCTACTACATAATGTGGCTCTTTACATATTGCAATCAGCGAGGCTAACATTTGCTGCTGACTTATTGTTCTCAGTAGTAAATTTGGCTTATTCGGCTAGCTTTGACTAAAATGAGATGAGTTATGTTTACAACCTTTACCAAGGGAATAATAACTTCTTTTGCTTCAGTTGTAATGAATCTGATGTGGAAAGTTTTCTTAACTTATTAGTAAACTTATTTACTAGAATGAACCTTTACTCAAAGTGTGCAATTATTCACTGTTGAATAATGCATTAACAGTTTCTTTATATATTTGAAATTTCACATTCCTTCTACTGTTATTTGTGGTATTGCTATGCTTATTGTGCAACAATTCACTGTTGAATAATGCATTAACATTTCATTTATGATAGTTCACATTCTTTCTATTGTTATTTGTGGTATTGCGATGCTTATTCTTTCACTACTTTGTGATTTATATGCATTTAAAAATTTAGCAAGTGCAGAATTGAATCATTGAAAAATCTTGGAAAACTATTTGACTTTTTGAACTTTATAAAATTTGAAAAGAAATGAAATGTGCTTACTTTTAATAAATATGTATACATGCTCTCATCTCATGATAAATAATTTGCATTATAGTAATAAATATAATTTAAACAGACAATAACGTCTTAATTCATTGATTACCCATGTAATGACTCTTACCAAGACTAGGAATTATTATTATTATTATTATTATTATTATTATTATTATTATTAATGATATGTCGTTTCCCCATTAAAACATGAAGCAAAAAGGGTAAATTGTCAGAGCAGTTGCATAGTTTAAAGTTGATAGAACTAGTCAATATTCATAACATTGACGATCAATTGATGTGTTATTTATTGTATAGAAGAACTCAATATTTACATCTATCTCCAGAATTCATTGAAATCCAACTATTTTCAGGAGAGTTGTATCACAATGCATACCGTATGATTACTCGATGGGTTTTACTAGCATCTATCATCAACGACTTTGTTTCCACGCTTGTTGCTTCCGAACCAGTCCAGTGAAATTTGCAGTCAGTCAAACACTGACTGCAAATATTGACATCTATTTCCAGAATTCATGGAAATCAACCTATTTTCAAGGGGGTTGTATCACATTGCATACCGTATGATTACTCAATGGGTTTTACTGGCATCTATCATCAATGACTTTGTTTCCTTGCTTGTTGCTTCCAAACCAGTCCATTGAACTTTGCAGTCAGTGTTAGACTGACTGAGGCATTTTGTACTGAGTTGTAGTTATACCCATTTCCTAAATGGTGCCCTAGTTTCCCCTTGCTCTGATTTTCCATGAATAATGCTCCTTGGACAGGTTCAAGGACAGAGATGGAGGGATGGGTGATGTGGCAGATAATAATTGGGTGTTGTGTTTTTATTTTTTTCTAACTGTCCAATCATGTGTTGACACTTGTCCCCGTTGTTTTTAAATCTGTCTTTGAGCCTATTTGTGTAGCATGATTGATTTTCCATTACTGGAGTCTGACCATGCTTTCCTGCTGTAGGATTCGTGACATTGATTCCAGTCAAATGACATTGCATGATGTGGTTAGATATGTTGTTTGTATTATTATGTTCTTGGATTTTTAGTGATATTGATTCTGTGAGAACTACATTTTTCCTCACTGAACTACCTTGCATAAATGTCTCGTAATGTCTGTCTCTCTATGTGAGTCTCTTTCTCTCACACTCACACACAGACACATGTATGCATTCATTGAACGGATTGGATTTTAAAAAGCATATCTTCTCGGGCCATAGTGCCGTTTGACCAACAAAAATAGCTTGCTCTTTTTGTGTGGTCAGATGTAATCTCAGCACATATTTTCTTATTACGTTTTTAGATTACTACTTGATAACTGAATCAAAATGGCATGGTTTCTTTTCAATTTATCTGTCTGACCGTGAAACTCTGATTGTTCCTTGAACAACTAAATTCTTATCTGGTAAGGATTGTTGTGTGTGTTAACCAATCGGATTTCAATTATTTGGCAGGGATCTGGCGGTATTACTATTAAGAAGACTGGTCAAGCACTAGTTTTTGGTATCTACGAGGAGCCCATAACTCCAGGACAATGCAACATGGTTGTCGAGAGGTTGGGAGACTATCTCATTGATCAGGGCCTGTAGGCCAAAAAAATATCATGATCTTCATGCATCATCTTTTTCCGAATAATTGATTTTCGTTTTTGCTTTCTGCATCTGAGCCCTTGTCGTCTTTTGAGGTATGAATTAGGTCAAGAGGACAATAAGTGAGCTCATTATCAGCTGTTTAGAAAATTTTGGATTGCCTTGATTGAATCTATCTCTATACAGTTTCCCTCTAACTCTCTTTATGAGGAGGCTGCAACTTGGGTGGAAAAATTCAACTAGTTCTGCCTAAATGGTTATATTGGTGTTTTATTTTTCCCATTCTTATTGCTGAAATGACTATGTCTTTGTCTGAAATGGCTGTTTCTGTAGTTTTAATCAAATATTATGCTTGCTTTAGATTTTCGTCCTTCGGAGCCAAACCCGCCTGTAAGCATTCAGAAGCGATTGGTCGGTCAAGACTTGATAGAACAACGAATAAACATTTTACATGTCTTTCAATTGTGATCATGTGTTTCACCTAATTTATGCACTTCAGGAATGGTCCAGCATTAGTTAATGTCAATCATTAACATCACTTAACTACCAAATCTTCAACAATCTTTGCAGTGAAATAAATTTATCAATAGCATTAATTATTATCACGTTGATGCAAGTGGAATCTTCATTTTGAAATGCAGCAAGTTTTAGTCCAAATCACATTTTGATTCTTTTAATGGAATTTGTTTGCAGTAGTTGTCTCATTTTCTTTATAAATGCCCTTTTAGCCACCAATTTGCTCCCCTATTTTATGAAAAGTCTACTAGGATCATGTATGTTGTCTTTTCCGAAGTTGACGCTTATATCTTACTTGATCGACGATAACATTGACGTTGAAGTTCCAATATTTCCTAATGTTAGAATACTTTATACATACCAAATACATATAAATCTATTAACTTAGTGCAAAACAAAGAATCCCTAGGAGCCTTTCTTCGTATTCCACCTAAGCTGCATAGGAAATACATTACCGCAATCCGAAGGACACTGGAGTTTCATAAGGAGATTCATGTGAGATCTAATATAGATCCAATTTTCGATTCAGAAGGTCCACCACAAATCTCTTTTCGAGAATTCTTTACATCTCTTATCAGTATATGAACAACTATCTATCGATCCTATAAAACCTTGGTTAAACAATGCTTTTCTTGTTTCTTAACAAAATAATTAACTTGGTCTAGTCTAAAAGGAGAAAAGAGAAGAAAAGAAAAAATAGAATCCCTACAAAATCATCTCTTGTTAGTTGTTTCTTAACAAAATCCAACCTGGTACACTAATGTCATTGCTTACCTGGATTCTTGTATTGGAAGACCAGCATCAGCATTGGTAATATAATAAACGTGCACTCCTGAGACACCCTTCCATTGGTCCCCCTTTGCAGACTCACCACTACACAGTTTTCCATTTTTTGATTTTTCCAAGGACATTCATTTTTGGCATGTTCCTTACAGACAAAGTTAATAGAAATTTCAACTTTCTGTTACAGCGTTTATTTGGTGTCATCTCAACGGTACAAAGACATGGATGTTACATTTTTACAGCACTTAACTTGGTCTTATACCAACTGTATAACATATGCATCGATGTTACCCAGAAAATTCCGACACCATTTTAAAATTTCACACTGGTTTAAAATTGGATGATGATCAAGAGCGTTATTATTGCAGTCAACTTATCGACATATTTCATACTTACTTATTTAAAACTTAGTGTTAACGTGCCTCGACCCACCCTTAAAAGATGAATTCACTGGGTCCCACCTGGCACATCAGCTTAGGTCATCTCTCCAAGTAAAAGATAAAAATGATTTCAATGGGAAGGGACAGACCAACCCTAAAAAAAGAAAAAGGGAAAGTGATTGAAAAAGAACACTAAAAAAGGTGTCTTTACAAATTATTTTATTAATTTTTAAGAACTTTAATTTTTTAGTTAACTAACTGACAATCATTTTAACAACTGTATATGATTAAGATAAAAGCACCAATTTGCACAGTGTTTGGTGTGACCTTCCAAACAATTTTTTTTTTTCTTTTTAAAAAAATCTCATCGTATCGTTTTTGTTGCCAAAAATCACTCATTTTTCTCCACTAACTCGGCATAACAATAAACCGACAATATCAAATATGATCGAAGAAGAAAAATATTAAAAAGTACGTCCAACCTTCCGTCTTGTTCTGTTTTGTCCTATCTAATTTTTCATTATATATAATTATGAATGTAAAATTATGAAGTCTATTCACATGCCAAGGTTTGCTTAGAGAAACTGCAATTGTTAGAAGGATGGAAATATTTAGTCTCAACTTTTTGCCTTTTTATCCTAAAACCCACCTTAAAAAAATGGATGAAATATGGATTTTCTTTCCTAGACTTTTACAAAATATGTTCGAGTCACGTTTTCTTGACAATTTTCTAATCGAATTTTAGTATTTATCGGTCCATGTTCGATACAGATGCTTTAAAATTTATTTATTTGTAAAAACATTTTAAATCACTCGGACTTTCAATAAAATAATTTTTATTAATATATATTTATTATGAACATTATTTATTCCAAAATATTTAAGAAAAAAATATTATCTAAACTTAATGTCGCCGTCAATTCACAGCCACCCAAAATTGCAGGATCCGAGGGTGATCGGCAGTGACACATCATCCAATGTAAATATCTGACAGAAAAATCAGATAATTTTCATTTTTATTAAATAAATAAATTCCAGCTGTTAATGCATGCATTTGATAACATGGTGACAGCCATAGTCCAGCTGTTGTGGGCCCATCCAATTTGTTGATCTCGTTTTTATCGACAATTTATCGTTAAATTACCGCCATTTCTATTCTCGTCTTGTTCCTAAAGAATTAACAAATAATAAAGTTGTAACTATCAATTTTTAATAAATGACAACGGCCGAATTACTCGTTATAAATTATGTATAAATTCAGTTAAAATTAAATACTAATTTTAAATCATATTTTCATTATTAATACTCATTTATTATCTAGTACCAATTATTTTAAATGATTTTTTTTTATCGATGGTAGCGATAGGATTTAGTTACTTACTCGTACTTTATAAACCCTAGGCGAATGGATGATTCCGCGGATAAATGATCAATCAACGTGTCGTACATTAATAAGGTCGATTAATAAGACGATTGATTCTTTGAAGACCACATTATGAATCACCCAAACCCATCGATGATTGTAAGTAGGGATCAATGTTCAACGAATTAAATGTTGACCTTATCGATGACCAATTTTTTTTTTGTTTTGCCCCGATAAGTTTTCTTAGCAGTGTAAAATGAGTTGTATGAGTCGATTTCAAGATAACTCGAGTGGCAATATCAAGTATTAAACATAGGCCATCTAACTTAGCGTATTGAGTAAGGTCGCTAAATAGTATTCTTGATTTTACGTTGGCTTATTGAACTGTGTTAAGAAAGAATTTTTTACAACTCTTGAGTATAATATAAAAAAATAAAAAAAAAGTTACACAGTGTAATTGAGTAGACATACAAATATATTTTAATAGAATTTGTCAAGAAGACATCTCGTACTCGACATATGTCACAGAATACCTTTCTTGCATTTTAACCGTTCTAGTCGAACATGATATATCGTACTCGACAAATGTTACACAATATCTCTTCTTCCCATTTAGTTTATTACACGACTTGATCGTGATTGAGTAGACCTACAAAAATATTTTAAGAGATATACTTGTACTACTTCACGTATGTCACAAAGAAACATTTCTTTCTTTTTTAGTTCATTACACTACTCGAATGTAATTTAGTAGGACCAAAATTATATTTTAACAAACCCGATCAAGTAAAAATATTTTATCCCTTTACTCTCAAAGTGAAATTCAATAAGATCTACAAAAACAAATACTTCACATATTGTGCTTGCTAGATTAAAAAAAAAAAAAAATTTACTTTAAATTTATCAACCTTTCAATTGGTCAAATTTAAATTTAACAGCATATTTCATGGAACTTATAATTTTTATCAACATTTTAACTATAAATCTCATCAATTTTTATCTAACTATGCTCTTATTTAATTTTCATGTGATATCGAATAGGACCTAAAAAAACATTTTATCCATCTCTTGCCGTGTACTCATATAGACCAATTATAACACATCACTCGATATGGATAAAGTAACCTAGAAAAATTCGAAAAACAATTATTTCCTCAAAATTGTTTCAGCCCCCCATTTGTTTCAATTACATCAAGTTATCAATTTTGAATTTCTATCTCTTGTGTAGAGCTCAATAACAACTATATTTTTCATTCTCATTCTACAATAATGTGAATCAAACATATCCTCGATTCTTTGGTCACATATATATCGCCCGCGAGTAATTCACGATAAGAAAACCTTTCTCCTTAACCAACAAGTGAGGGAAAAAAAAAAAAAAAAAAAAAAAAAACGTTTCTAGAGAGGAGAGAGAGAGACGAGAAACTCGACATACAGTTAATGCTCTGAGCCGACATATATTCATCTCAGTTCATAGAATTCTCCGAAGCTCATAAATCTCTCTCATTCTCTCTCTAAAACCACCATTAATTATCAATTCAGAAGAAGTGTGAATTCTTCAATGGATCCTTGCCCATTTGTTCGTTTAATTGTGGAGTCATTGGCCCTTAAACTCCCTACCGCCACCAAATCGGCTGGTCCAGGAGTCCACCCATCCACCGCGCCATGCTATGCGAAGCTTAAAATAAAAAACTTTCCATCACAAACAGCCCTCCTTCCACTCTGTACATCAGCCACCAATGACCCGCCGGATTCCTCCACCTCCGCCGAAGGCTTCCACCTCGACCCAGACGCCCTCCGCCGCCTCTCATGCAAGCGCATCTCTCTCAAAATCTCCCTCTTCGCCGGCCGAATGGGACGCACTTGTGGTGTCACTTCCGGTAAGTTCTTGGGCTCCGCTCAGGTTTTGATCGACCTTGCTAACGCTCAGTCGAGGTGCGTCGTGTACCATAACGGCTGGATGAAACTCGGCGGGAACGGAAGCGAGCAAGATAAGTCTGTGGCGAGGCTACATTTCACCGTCCGGTCTGAACCGGATCCTCGGTTCGTGTTCCAATTCGGTGGTGAACCGCAGTGCAGCCCGGTGGTTTTTCAGTTTCAAGGGAATATAAGCCAGCCGGTTTTCAGCTGCAAGTTTAGTGCCGATCGGAACAACAGGTCACGGTGAGGCCCCCAACGCACTTTAGTAAATATTGCGTAACATGTGCCATGGTGGAAGGTTGCGTAGGCTATGGCCTACCACCTTTCTCCTCAAGTCTTTTCTTGTATTTGTTTTTTTTTTTACTTTAATTACTTGAACATTTATTAGACGATGTTCTCTCTAAAGAAAGTTAATTCTTTTTTAAGTAAAATGATTATACCTTATTAATAATTTGGTCAAAGTTACGTTTTTTTCTTCAAAACAAATATATATAATATTTAACCCTTGTTTGATAGAGATTACAATTGAAATTTCCTTGTTTGGTAGAGGTTACGATTGAAATTTTAACAGATTGTGATAAAAGTTGAAAAAAAATGTAATTGAAAAATTATGGGTTTTATGAAACGTAATCATTGATTCTGACTTAGATTTTAACGAGATTTTTGAATGGTAACAAATAGAGGCTTAATGTGTGTATATTTTATTCCATTCAACATTCGTCGCCCCTACTCGAAATCCTATCTCCGCAAATTACATTTTTATGTAATTTTTTTTATTTTTTTTTAGTCCAGTTTAATGATTTTTAAGTTCAGTCTTGATTTGGTCCCTAAGGACCCTAACTTGATGCTTTCATAGTAGAAAAAGGAATTTTTAAGTTCAGTCTTGATTTGGTCCCTAAGGACCCTAACTTGATGCTTTCATAGTAGAAAAAGGAATTTTCTCCACCTCTTTATTGAGGAAGGCTATGAAGAATTTCAATGATCCCTGTAATTAGAATTAGAACTTCAAAAGAATTTAATTCAATCAATGAAGGACGAAAGAGAAAATCATAAGATTTTATTCTTTTTCCTCCTTCAGTTTGGTGAGAAAATTTGATTAAAAAAAAAGCTTTCCACTGATAATTATTACATTAATTGCTATTTCAAGTTCTCATTTAAGCCCGTGTTTCGATCAGATAAAAATTTGATTTTAATCTCAAGTCAAAGTCAACAATTAATTTTAATCATACATTTCATGGGGCCCACAACTTTTCAACTATTCATTTCATCAATTTTTATCAAAATCTACTAAAAATCCGATTTTAATATATACCAAACAAGGGCTTAGGGAATCATTTCTTGTGATTATCTCTTAAATCTGATTATTTGGTCAAAGATTAAGCTCTCTAATTAATTGGCATCAATGTATAACACTTGTTTCCATGCCATGTTCTTGTTTTTATGACATTAATGTTATTCTCTTTTTGACTTCTGCTGCTTAAAATTTACAGTATGTGGTTTTTAAGGTTGTTTCCATGTGATGTTTCTAATTTCTTTTATGGAAAATCAGGTCTCTCCCTCCAGATTTCAACATCAGCAATAAAAGATGGATGATGAGAACCTTTTCGGGCGATAGAGACAAACCGGGAAGGGAGCGAAAGGGTTGGATGATAATAATTTACGACCTATCCGGTTCACCCGTTGCAGCAGCCTCTATGATCACACCATTTGTCCCGTCACCGGGGTCTAATCGTGTTTCACGATCAAACCCTGGTGCATGGCTCATTCTCCGGCCTAATGGCGACTCAGTTAGTAGCTGGAAGCCTTGGGGTCGTCTTGAGGCTTGGCGCGAAAGAGGGCCAGTCGATGGTTTAGGTTACAAGTTTGAGCTTGTAACCGACAATGGTCTAACGAGTGGAATCCCCATCGCCGAAGGCACGATGAGCGTTAAAAAGGGCGGGAATTTTTGCATTAATAACTTGATCAAGGGAGGCTTTGTGATGGGATCAAGTGTGGAAGGTGAAGGTAAAGTGAGCAAGCCTATGGTACAAGTTGGAGTGAGGCATGTGACTTGCATGGCCGATGCTGCACTATTCGTCGTGCTTTCAGCTGCCATTGATCTCAGCATGGATGCTTGTCGACTGTTTTCGCATAAACTAAGGAAGGAATTTTGTCACGACGAACAAGAATCATTCTTCTAGGACCCTAGAAAACCCTCCCAAAATCTTAATTTCTTCAGTTGCAGTGACAACCGTCGAATTCTAGGACTTCGGTTTGAGCTTTAAAGATGCCCTTTTGTCCCCTTGTTACCCCTCAGATTTCGTCTAAACATAAACTGCAACATTTTCTGGTGTAACCAAGATTGTACATCACAATTTTTTGTGCCCTTTTATTTTTCATTCTTTGGTGGATTGGTTTTGTATACACATGATAAATTTATTGATTCTTTCGTTTTTTTAACTGAACTTTACACGTACAATTTGACAATGTAAAGTGAAAGAAAAAGTAATTTCATTTGTTTGCCATTTATAGTTTTTGTTCTTTTTATCGTTAACGTACCATCCCATCCAACTCGGCTTAAGAGTGTCAATGTGCCATACCAGTGTTAGGGTTGATCCCCAAAAAGTGTCTATTTTGCGTCAATGTCAGGGTTCGATCACTTCACGGACCCCCTTTCAAGGATATATCAATCCAAAGTAAAGAAGAATGGAGAGCAAAACCTTCAACTAGCTCTGTCTCTGAAATTATTTGAGCATATCCAATGATGATGTAAAATTTGGTATAAATTGGTATCTTCAAAATCACTTTTGCATCTTCATTTACATTTCGATATATCTAAATTCACTATCAGAAATGCAATTTGCATCTCAATTGGATATATTTCCAATCATTCTAGAGATTTAAATCACAATTTAGATCTATTTTACATTATAATTGAAGATGTTCTTAATGTAAATTACAATTTAAATCTACTTTATATCATGATTGAGGATGCTCTCGGGCATCCTTCGAAAGGTTGGATCAATGAAATCAGTACGCTTGTAATAGACACAAACAAGGCTACATGAAATGATAGATTGGCAATCAATCAATTGCTTTGAAAAGATGGCTTCATTTAGGAGGTACAACACCACCCATAATTATCGAGATGGGCCGACTAAATTTGCCAATAGGAATGAAAAGTGAACACTTGAGTGGCACATAAAGGCGATGTCAAATGCGATTGAAGTGATGAAGGGTGGTGTCTCACTCCCCTTGCTTAGCTCTTTCACTATTTTCCAACCTCACTAGCTTTACTTGAGCGCGGAAGAATCTCCGGCCTTTAATTTTTTTTCACTCTTTTCAATGGCCTCATAAGAGTAACACATTGTTAAGTTGGGATATTTTTTGAAAAGTTGAATAAAAGGTGTCACGTTATTTTTTACGTAAAAATATATTTTACAAATAACATTTTAGGTGATTGAGACGTATATGAATCATAAGTTGATTTTTATAGATGAAATTGATTCTAATGTCTCTTACTTGAAAAAACAAGTGCATAAAATTTCTTTCACGGTTAATGGACAAGATACTTCAATTTTTTTTTTTTTTTGTTGACAATTTTTGTAAGCGTGTTTTACATGCTTATCTAGGCTCCATTTGATCCCCTTTTTTCCTCATTATAATGAGAAATATGATCATTGATTTTTTTATTTTTTTATTTAATTGCAATGGTCATATTTCTCATTATAATGGGGAAAAAGGGGGATCAAACACACGCCTAGTCTCTTCAATATACATATTTTTTTAATTATTTAAGCGAATTTTTACTCATATTAGTGTCTTACTTTTCTAGGTTGAAATTCCAACTTGGAGTTGAATCAAACAAAAATAAAAGATTTGTGCATTAAAAGGACTGGAAGATGGAATATTCGGGTACTATGATTTGGATAAAAGGAATGATGGCTAAGGCATCGAAGCGGAAATTTAGATGAAAAAGGTGGTTGAATTAATAATGAAGATATGGAGTGATGAATCGAACTCCGTAAGGTCTAAGAAACGAAACGAAACGAAACGAAGAATGTACATATAATATGAGGAAATAAGTATAAAATTTTGGTACAAAGATCTCCAAAAGACAAATACCATTAAAAAGATAATTAAAATTGAATTTAAACGCAAAAAGATAGACTGTAATCTGAAGTTGTGGATCAAAAGTTATGTACATTTGAAATTTAGACACCAAAATTGCCAATTTTAGATGAAAGGGGACAAACTGCACATTCTAAGAAACTTGAGGACTTGGTCACATCTAAAGATCTTTTGACCTTAGTTGGAACTTTTGGAGAGATTTTATGGGAACAATACACAAATACTAACACCGTTGTACAAAGCCAATTTACAAAACTATATGTACAAAGCCAATTTTGACAAAACTATACGTACAAAGCCAATCTTGACAAAACTGGTTGACAAGATGACGTGGCATCAATTAAAAAAAAAACTTGAAAACCCAACATCGTTCTCTTTCTCCCCATTTCCCCATTCTCTATCTCCCAATTTCCCCCAAATCAACTGAAACCAAACCCTTCCTCCCAAATCACAAACCTCCGGCAGCCACTCAGGTGCAGCATTATTCGCACCTCCGATGTCATCGCCATCTTTGACAATCGATCAACTCCAGCAATGTGGTTTGTCTTCGCTCCACACCGTTTTGCAAGCACATGCCGTGTTAGAGATGGTCGAATACCACCAAAAAATCGATCAACAAATCTTATCTCTAAATCGTTCTATTACCGCCAACTTCTTTGGATTGAGTTCTTTTTTGGTTTTCCAGCAACTACATTTATGTTATTGTTTTTTTGTGAGGTTTTAATCCATGATTATATTTCAAATGTTGTTTTTTAATTTCTGTGCTTTGCGGATTGATGGCTTAGCTGATTGCATAGATTGGTTATTTGCTGTTAGTAATGTGAGATTTCCGATTTTAGTACACCAATGGCTATGTGATTGAATTTCAAATTTTTTTATTCTTTGTTCTGAGGAAATTGATGCCTGAGCCAATTGGTTTCTTACTATTAGTAATTTGAGGAAATTGATGCCTGAGCAAATTTTGTTTTTTAATTTCTGTGAATTGAATGGTGACAGAGATGCTGAATTTTCCATTTGCGTTGTTCCTTGAACATTTCACAGAGATGCTGAAGTTTCCATTTTTTCAGTTTGACATTTGTTAGACTTATGAGTATATAAATTGGTTTGATTCAGGAACACATAATGCCGGGAAAGAACTCCGGAGTTTGCTATGCAACTTTGCTACTGTTGCAGGAGTGTTGAACACTTCTTCGGTAATTGCCCGATAAAACGTCGATGTCCACTTTGTATGCATGGATTTCAGAAGTTTTTCGAGATTGAAATGGATACTGTTAACAAAGGCGAATTCTTCAAATGTTGCAGTGTGAAGTGTGGGGTTTAGGAATGGTGCAAAGATGGAAAAGCAATAGATGAATCTAGCATTACTAGGGCTAAACTAGCGGCCAATGAAGAAGTTGAAGATATGTCGCGAATGTTCCAATCTCAAGTGCGGCTAAATAACGAAGAAGAGCTCTTGATTTTTGTGACTGTGAATTTGACTGTACGCCAAGAAAAATTACCTGCCGAAGGGAAACTGAAGGGGATAGACACGTCTTGATTAGTTGTTTATGGTGAAATGGTAATGTTGTGTTAACTAGCGTCATGTTGTAAATTTGAATTTGTTCGATTAGTTTAGTGTAGTCAATTGGTATATTTTGGTTGAAGTAAATTTTTTTTATTTCATGTACCTTGGACGTTCTTGAAATTATAATCTGAGCAGTTTGGTGAATGGTTGGGTAGTTATGTTTTCAAATTATAAATCTAGAGAACAATCTTCCAAATAGCATTACTGTTTTTCATTATTGCACTAACATTTATTATACAAAAAAGTGCATAAAACCGTGAAATTAATATATTAACCAGTAGGAGTTGCGAAAACGAGTACGGTATTGGCATTGGCACTAGCGTTGGCATTGTCATTGAATATTGCTGTTGAGGAGGTGGCGAAACCTTTCCTGTTATGTTATTCAATCGCACTTGCATGTACATCAGAACGAAATTGGTATTAATGTATAAAATGAAGTGAAAAAAACGTTGATTCATACGAATATATCTTTGATTTCTTAGAGCTCGCCTCCAACATGCCTTTTCTCCATTTTGTCTTTAAGGCTCCCCTTTTCTTCGACGATATCGGATCCCTCACAGTCCTACTGCTTTAATTTTGAGATGCAACATACTAAAAATTGATATTACTACCAGAACTCGACTTCGTCAACCTAAACTTTTTATTTTGAAGTTGTATCCAATCTATGATATCACGATACACCCCTTCATCATTTGCTGCAAGGTCTGCCACTGTGGTAAATGCCTGACACATCTCATCATACCTCAATTGTCCATGAGTACTAACCATATCGGTTCACGATGACCTGCGTGTTTGCTCAACTAACATCCCTTCTCCGTCTGCTCAGTATATAATGAACCAGTATCACGATCACCTTATTACGTATCAACACCGCGATTGCATGCCTACATAATATATCCTGAAAATCGAACATGTGACAACTGCAGATGATTTCACAGTTTTCTCAATTAAACGACACCGAAATTTTTTCTCCATCATCGCTCGGCACAAACGATGTCCTTACGTACCTCATACATCGTCCCCAGATGTCCTTCTGAAGCAGACATGAGGTCACAGTAAACATTCCATGTTAACTTGACCTAAACTTCTCTGAACTTCGAAATGGTGTACAATTCCTGATATTGCTTTTCCATTTCGTACGCGGTCGCACACGGTAGCACTTGAGAGAAAGACTTGAAATCGGCCTGAAATTCCTTTTCTACCTTATTCCGTAGTGCTCAATCGTACTGTTCTATAAACTGCTTCAATGATGTCTTCGAATGCACATAATCGTCGAAGAAGGCGTCCATTCTTTCACTTTTTGCGTTGTTGACATACCAACCCAAAAAGTTGTTTTCAACAAACATGGCACCCAACGACCTCTATTTTCGTACAATCCGGACAAACAAGCATTATCGTGTAAGTCATACGTATCGATCATCACTTTCCAACCTTCTTCAAATTCTTCGAAAAATTGTGAATCATAAATCAATACATGTACAACCAAAAAGATTGAAGCCTTATCTACGTGATATCCAAACTTTTCTAGTAATTTTCTTAATATGTACCATAGACACCATCTATGTTTCGTATTCAAAAAACCTATCTCAATTACATTTTGCATCGCTCTATCATGATCGATAAATATTCCCTACGGAGCTTGACCATACATGCACTTCAACCATGTCTTGAACAACCACACAAATGTATCTGTGTTCTCATTCGATAGCAAACCACAACCAAGCAACGTTGATTGCCCGTGATAATTCATACCAGCAAAAGGGGCGAAAGGGAATATCATACTTATTAGTAAGATAGGTTGTATCAAATGTCACAACATCCTCGATTGTTAGCCCAGAAGACATTTTCAGACGCGAATAATCATCCAAGTCAATACTAAGTAAAATCCGGAGCAGCGGGATTGCATTTAAGAAAAGTAAGACTGTATTGCAGCTGCATCACCCTCACCAAGTCCTAGTCATCTCACTTGTTCGATATAATTTCGACAATCCTTTTCCACACAAGTCATGTTCTTGTAGCCACCGGCATCAACAATCGCGGAGTTAAAACTTTTATGCAATGGTATTTCTGCTACATCATTCACTTTTGAGCTTTCATTTCACGTATGCACCCAAATCTCGGTTGCATCGATACAACCTGAACTTAGTAGGATTCGTCTTATGATTGTGGTCAAGGTGGATCGTGTTAATTTTATAGTAACCATGGATATCTAAAGATGCAGAGATCCTAGCTTTACGATACGTTTGAATTGTTAGTTGCGACTTCAAAGAAGTGCTTGTAGTACCAATTCTTCGTCTCTCCCTACTACATGTCACGTTATTTTTTGCATAAAAATATATTTTACAAATAACATTTTATGTGATTGAGACGTATATTAATCATAAGTTGATTTTTATATATCAGATTGGTTCTAACGTCTCTTGCTTGAAAAAAAACAAGTGCATAAAATTTCTTTCACGGTTACATGGACAAGATACTTCGATTATTTTTTTGTTGACAATTTTTATAAGCGTGTTTTACATACTTATCTAGGCTCCGTTTGATCCCCATTTTTTCCTCATTATAATGAGATATATGATCGTTGGAGTTTTTTTTTTTTTTTTTATTGCAACGGTCATATTTCTCATTATAATGAGGAAAAAGGGGGATCAAACACACGCCTAGTCTCTTCAATATACATAATATTTCATTATTTAAGCGAATTTTTACTCATATTAGTGTCTATTACTTTTCTAGGTTGAAATCCCAACTTGGAGTTGAATCAAACAAAAATGAAGAGATTTGTGCATTAAAAGGATTGGAAGATAGAATATTTGGGTACCACGATTTGGATAAAAGGAATGATGGCTAAGGCATTGAAGAGGAAATTTAGATGAAAAAAGGAGGTTGAATTAATAATGAAGATATGTAGTGATGAATCGAACTCTGTAAGGTCTAAGAAACGAAACGAAGAATGTACATACAATATGAGGGAAAAAGTATAAAATTTTGGTACAAAGATCCCCAAAGGACAAATACCATTAAAAAGATAATTAAGGTTGAAATTCAACGCAAAAAGATAGACTGTAATCTGGAGTTATGGATCAAAAGTTGTGTACATTTGAAATTCAGACACCAAAATTGCCAATTTTAGATGAAAGAGGACCAAACTGCACATTCTAAGAAACTTGAGGACTTGGTCACATCTAAATATCTTTTGACCTTAGTTGGAACGTTTGGAGAGATTTTATGGGAACAATACGCAACTATTAAACTATAAGAAATACATTTCATAACAAACAATCTTATAAAATACTTTCATAAATTATGTGATAATTCAAATTAATAATATATGATATACAAATGTATTACCACATATTTTCTCTCCTAACCCCCCCCCCCACCCCACCCAATTGTACTGTCGCATACTTTCGACACGCACCCTCTCCATCAAATACGCAATCTCTCCATCAAATACAAACGTTCTATCTCTATTAATAAAAATTATTTCTCTAAAGGCTCATCAATCCTTTCTTCTCTCTCAAAACTAACTCCAAGACCGCTTCCATTTTCACCATTGTTGGCAGACTTCCAGTCTCAACCTTATAACATCTTCATCGTCAAGCATATAATGATGCATTTACTCATTTCAAAGTTCGTTGTCCCTCTTCATCTTTATCTTAGATCTAATTACAAACAGTCACAATAAAAATAGATATGGTCACAACCAATCATAATTAATACATATTTGATCATAGACGATCATATATAGTTAACATATAATCTCCAACTCCAACCCTTCACACCACCATTTGCACTCGTGCCTAACACATGCAAGCATTGCAGGTGATGAAAGTGAATTGGAGTTGATCTATGTGGTGGTAATGGTATTTTGGGTATTGGGTGGTGGCAGTAGTGATGCATTAATTGTGAACAAACATGTTTTATATGTGTCGTGACCAAATTTCTCTTCAATGTGACTGTTTATGACTAGGTCAATCTAAACTGTAAATGTATTTGACTCGCTATTAATTTGACTCATACAGTAACAATTAACACGGACTTGGTCATAATCGATCACAATTAACATAGACTTGATTACAGAGGGTCACCACTAATAAATGCGCAGACACTGCAAACCAACACTACAATCCACCACCATCACCTCTAAACATCACCTTCAACTCAAATCCACGAACATAAATTCGGTTTTTTACCTTAAATAATAACAACAGTCACCATCGCCATCACATCCTCCACCTTCACCTTCACCTTCACCTTCAATCCATCACATCATCTACCTCTGATTCAAATCTAAGTAAATTAGTCGGAAACTATGGGCCCAACCAGAAATCAGAAATGAAACACTAAGAACCCATTAAAACAAAAATATTTCGTTATTATAGGACAAAATATGTACAAGGAAGATCCTACGGATCTAATTTATACAAATCAATCTCTCCGATGATTTGTAAAGAAAAACGATGGCCGACGATTTTCCGGCACAAGTATTGCACTATGAGCTCTTCATCAGTCGGGTAAAATTGAAAACCTGGTGGTAAACTCAAGTGTGACAGAGGATTCGTTTCTTGAATACCCCTTTCTTTTAAATTAGAGAGATATAGAGGGAGAATGTGAGAGTAGTTTATAGAGAGAGAAAGTGAGTGAGAGAGATTTATATGTACATATTTGTGTTTGAATATGTATATGTAGGGAGAGAGTATTTTGTTCGTGCATTGATTTGGGAAGATTTAAATTTAAGTGGTAGGGTGGCCAATAGTGATTGATTTGGAAAGATTTCAATTTAAGTGATAAAATATGGTGGGGTGGGATGGTGTGGGGCTCGTGGGGTGGGATGTATGGGTGCTATTTAATTATTAATTAATTTAATTAATCTTCATTATCACTTGATTTGTGAAATTAAAACTAATCATCTTTATTTTTTAATAGTATACTATATATGTAGGGTTTTGGATAATTTTTCCGGATTTTAATCCATGTTTGCCTCAAGCCCATAGCAGCTAAGCACCTTGCCATCGCAGCTGACTTTGATGCTAATCACGACTCCACAATTTTATGGACATTTCTTGAAGCAAATAAATGGGGATTTCATACCATTATATTATTAGAGGGGAATTCTAAACTATTATACATAAAAATTTTAGAACAAAATTACAAGAGATTCGTCGAGGCTTGGATGAATTTTAAAGAGGAGGAAATGGTCATTTACAATCATTGAAGAGGTTCAAGATTAAGGGTTATACTTATACCTACCTTTTCTTCCAAATTATTCGAGCTATGAGTTTCATATATTTTCTTGATCAAAGCATGATAGACTTGAACCCTTTGCAAACCTTGTTAGCTCTTTGATTAATTAATTGCGCCATTTTGTTTATCACTTGTTTTCGAGATGATTGTTTATTATTTTATTTTGATACTTAGAATGTGTTTGTGATTTATATTGCTTCCGAGAGGTTTTGTTTAAATGAATTAGCACATGATAATAAACAACAAAATATATAAACAACTGCATGATTATTGATGACTTTCACTTGAGGAGATGTCGGCAACCTAGGTTGAAAAAATGTATTATTCTATCGACTATAGAAGCTGAATATATTGTACTAACAAAAGTGTGCACGAAATCGTTGTGGATGAGATTATTTTTTTTTTTTTGAAGAATTGGGTCTACAATAAGAAAATATGTGCTTTATTGTGACAGTCGGAGCACAATTCATATCTCCAAAAATTCAATCCAGTTTAGATCCAAATACATCAATGTTAGATATCATTGGATCCATGATGTCCTTGAAGTAAAACAGTAGAATTTAGAGAAAATTTACATTGGTGAGAATGAATGCAATATGTCGACGAAAACTTTATCAAAGAAGAAAGTTGAAACGTGTAGGCAGGGAGTGGGCTTGTGTGGAGCCCGCAACATGAAGCCATAGAGAGTTTTGTTGGGTATCCGTCCCATGTATTTGGGTGGATTAAGGGTCCAAGCCCAACAAATTGGTCCAATAAAAAAAAGGGTACTTACAAAAATACCCTTAAAATTAGGAATGTTTTGAAAAATCATGTGAAAAGTTTTTAGGAAGTAAAAAATACTGTGTAAAATGAAAAAAGTGACATTGTCACTTTTTTTATATAAAAATTGTCACTTTTTTTAAAAAGTGACCCAAACTAAAAAAAAAATGACACATACTCAAAAAAAAAAAGTGACAATGTTTTGAAAAGTCATATGAAAATTTTTTAGGAAATAAAAAATAATGTGTAAAATGAATAATTGACACGATGTCACTTTTTTATAAAAATTGTCACTTTTTTACTTTTTTGAAAAAAAGTGACACAAACTCAAAAAAAGTGATAAAACTAAAAAAAGTGATAAATATCAAAGTAGCACCATCCATTTGGGCAACACCAATAATCATGTTCTTAAAATAATTGCCACGTTTAAGTCAATCCACATGCTGATTATGTTAGAAAAATATAAAAGTGACAATTTAAAAAAAAAAAAGTGACACAAAACTCTTAAAAAGTGACACAAATTCAAACAAAGTAACAAATATCAAAATAGCACCATCCATTAGTGCGGCACCAGTAATCATGTTCTGGAACAATTCACGTGATGATTATGTTCGACAAAAAATATAACATATTATGTCACTTTTTTATCTTCTTGAAAAAGTGACAAATATTAAAAAAAGTGACAAAAACTTAAAAAAATGACAAAAAATTCAAAAAAGTGACAAAATCTAAAAAAGTGATACAATGTCACTTTTAAAAGTTTATTGTCACTTGTTTATTGTCACTTTTTTATTAACAATTGACCTACAATGTCCAACAACTACTTGCATAAAATTGATTCAATGCAAACACAATCATACAAACATAAATCCTCTTTACTGATGAGGAAATTTTTTCTTGACACCACAATGAAATAACATAGAATCAATAGACACCAAGTCAAGTTTCACACTAACGATTCTTTCATTCTCCATGTCGTAGACGCAAACACAATTGCATTCAACATCATTTCTTTCTATAGTTCTTCATAAGCTTCAAGCACACCAACAAGAACAAACAATGCTTACAAAGATTACGGTGGTTGAGTTTTAAAAAATTGAGTTTCAACCATAACACAAACCTAAGTCAAGATTGTGCCCAGGAACCTAAAAGAATTGGATTGATTAGGCTAAATTAGACACGTAATTTAAGGGACACAGGCACATAAACTCCTCTCTCTTCATAAAAATTAGTAATTGAAAAGAGTAACCATCAAAGCATATTTGTGAATACACATTATAGGCAACAGTAATACGGAACTTTTTGCGCAAAGTCCTGCAAGAATTACCTAAAACATTCATGATCCAACCCTTGAGTGAAGCCCATCTTAGAATGAGTTCATTTCTAGACAATAAGTCCTCCTTTTCGTCAACATCCTCGCTGCGGTCCGGAAAAGCTCCTCGAGTTTTGAGGCAACCCATTTTCCTTCTGAACCCATCACCTCCTTTGGCTGTTCACTAGGCCTAATTACAATCAATGTCACCCCTTCCAAGATCATCCCATTGGGTGATTCCAGAAGAGAGGCGTACCACAGCCACATTTTAAGAGATGGAACCAAAGTCCTCTTAGAAGCGGAGGAGGCTAACAAAGGCTTCACCCTCAGCTCAATTGCTCCTTATTCATCGACAACACCCCCTGCCTATCGGCATCAATCAAAACCAAATTGTCCAAGTTCTCGTGCTCTGCTATTATTGGCTGCAGTAGGTAATGTCTTGCTGAGGTTGAAATCAAAGAGCTTATTGTCCACACAATACGTAATTTGAGTTTGAGAATGAGTTGTTTGGAGTTGACAATTACGGTGGAAAGGTCTTTGACTTGAAGTAGCAGCTCCGCAGCACCACATGGTTCAATGGCGGAGTTCGACGAAAAGTCAACGACGATGGAAGCTCTGAGCATTATGGAAAGGGGCACCAGATAAAACAATGGTGAGGGGTGGGTAGTGTAAATCAATTCAGAAACAAATGTAAAAAATTAGAATTAGAAGATGAAAAATCAAATAGGGATTGTATGCCTGTGTTTTGGATGAATTTAAGCCTATCAAGAGCGTAATCTATACGGTGATTAAAGAAATAATTAGATTTTAAGTGTATTTTTCTAATTAGTTTCCTTTTTACCGTATGAGGCCTAATTTTCCCTAAAAAAAAAAGACCCATGGTTACTATGATCGAGAAGGAAGATTAATTCAGAATTTTATTTAGGATCTGTTCGCTACAGCTTAAAATCCAATTAAAATTTAAAATATGATCGTTATTGGGTCACACTCGTCTAATAAAAGTCAACAATAACGGCTAGTTTTTCAATTTTAATCTAGTTTTAATCCCTACCGAACACGCTCTTAAAGCTTTACGAAGGAAAAATTGCACATTGTCTTTCCTTGTGTGCGAAGGAAAAGGAAAAGAAAGAAAAAGTAAAGTCCCACTAGGACTTTTAGATGATGCCTATCAAACGAGAAGAAAAATAATTCAACTCCAAATTATAAAGAAAAATCAAAAGCAATAGCTTAGAAAATCTCACAAGCAGGACAATTTGTTATTATTCATTGATCAAATGTTGATGTCTCAGTGTTCCGTCGTCCGATCATTGTGAAATTGGGACAACATGTTCTAAACTCATTGTTCTTAAAACTCAATGATTATTTCAGGAGAAATCTTTATTTGAACTGTAACAAATTTTGGCGAAATGTTTCATTGTCGCTTTTGAGTAGTATTCCAAGAGTGGGGTTTTATGAGATAATTGTGATTAGATCATTCTTATTGTTGATTTTGAGGATTCTGTCCTTGAGCGAAGAGGGTTTTTTTAGATGTCAAATCTTTCTACACATTTTTCACATTTGTTTTTCGTAGAAATCTTTGGAACGTACGATTGTGATGATAAAATCTAGTCCGTTGCCATAGCAAAATCTACTTGATCAAGATGGTTTCTCTCTCTCTCTCTATCTCTCTAAAAAATAAAAAAAATTAAAAAAAAAATCTCTCTCCCTACACTACACTATCTACTTTCTACCACTAGGATTTGAATTTGGAATCTTTAGAGAAACTGCTGAAAAAAGTGGGAAAAATGTGAAAACTGATTAAAGAGCATATCCAATGCATAGACATTGATATCTAGGTGACATCTAAATAGAAGAATTTTATTATTTACGTGTCATGGATGTCTAGTGATGCTCACGGTCGAAGAAAAATAACATATCGGAAAATTCTAAACAACCGTCAAGCTCACCAAAGTCGACCGAGCATCATGCCAGAAAGTTTTTTAAACGTGTCAATACATACCACTTGACATGTCACATGTCGAGTTTTAATCAAAATGTAAAACGTCAATACATACTGTGTCTCATTCTAAAAGAAATAAACGTGCAAAAAAATTTCTCAAAACACATTTTGCGTATAGACAAAATAGCATTAATAGTTCCTTTTCACGGTTATATGGACAAAATACAAATTGGTCTTTTATTCCTTCTCTAAATACACAAGTTTGACCAAATATCTTCACATTCATAGCATATTCCCATGTTGAATCCTACGATACTTCGATTGTTTTACCATAAAAACTCTTTCAAATTATGGTCGGCAATGTGGCAACTTGGAAATATTTTATCTTTGGAGAAATAGGCAACTTGGAAATATTTTATTCTGAAAATCAATTTTGAGTTTGTAATAATTTAGTAGTAATATGTCGTGTTTTTCACTGTAAAAACGATAGAAGTTGTCTACTGACCTAATAACAATTAGGGAACTTCGAAAATGAATTTCAAGAAGTACAAGTTAAAGGAGCTTCGAAACTGAATGACAATCAAATAATCGATTATAACTCGAAAATGATAATTTCTTCTAGCATTTGTGATACAATTTTTTGATATTTGCATTTTCACTCTGTTTCAAAACACATTTGTAATTGGAATTGAAACCTTGAGAGTCTGTATGTGCAATTGTTAGACATATATTTAAATTTTTAATATTTTATCTTTAATATAAATTTAATTCTATATAATAGGTTGCACATGAACTTGATCTTAACGAGTATTTAACATCAATGTGGCAATGCCATTGTTAAGAAATTTAATGGCATATTCTCTTCACCATTTTCAAGCCGTTTTCTGTTTTCAATTATCCAAAACAGTGAAAACGCATTCTTTTTCCTATTTTCGAAAACGCATTTTTAAAAACAGTTTACAAATTTACAAAGAAAACTCAAAACGACAAATTTGTCGTTTTGAATGTTTTCAGTTATAATTAAATCAAAATTTTCAAAATGCGTTTTGGGTGTTTTCAAAATAATTTTTCAAAACGTAATAAAGAACACATTTTCAACAATTTCAAAATAGACACTCAAAATATAAAACTGAAACACAAAGAGAACATCTCTTAATCTTCTAGAAAATGCCTCTATTTGGAATTAGTAACTTTTAAAAAGCAGCTTATATTAACTAGTCAAAGTCAAATTTTAATTTTAACCATATATCAATAATCACTATTCATTATTATTCACACATTCCGTGACCTCACCACTATTTATCCTAGAAAGTTCATGCAAAATTATTAAAAATCAAATCAGAACACTGACCGTTAAGAATTAGAAACTCTAATTTCTATATCACCAAAAACAATAAAATCGAGTTAAGAAAATAAAGATACAATAGAACATGCAATATTTATATAGGTTTATCTCAATGTAAGACTATATTCTCATCCTCGATGTAGTAATTCAATTATTGTTAAACATGGAAAACAATTGTATTTTAATTTAATGAAATACTAAACATGCAAAATATATATCTAATATCTAATAGAAACTAAAATAAATTTTTCGATAGACTCTTCAGCCGACTACAAAAATTAACCGACCTAAAAAAAATCAAAAGTTATTGAAACTATCAAAATGCGCCTACAATTTTGACCGCCTATGGTTAATGTGATACGCAAAATCATCACATTTTTGTTTCACCGCCTAAGAATGTCCTTTTTCCGCCTTTTTTTTTTGGATTCTCTCTTTTAAGAGAAGGATCTAGTGCCATTTTTCCTGTACAAATACAATTTAATAATTATACTTTATCAAGCTGACTAAATGTGAACAATAAATGAAGGATAAAATGGGAACATGAAATATGTAATAGTGCACTGAGGATTGGCAGGGAGAATTAATAAAATATATTAGCCGCAATTTTATTTTTAAAAGGGACAGAAGCCGCCTCCCTGTTTTGTTTCTTATGAAAAAATGAGGGATAAAATTGGAAAAGGAAAATACGTCCTAAATGAACAGTAAACAAAGGATTGCCTCTTTTAGTAGAAGAGGGATTACATAATCTGATAATCATATTAATTAAAATATTACAAGCATAGATCCACATCATCACGCACCTTCTAACAATTTTCTAATATTTATACAAATTAGTTAATTAATTAATAACTACATCACTCACGGAGTACGCCGGTCGTCGGTGAAATCGGAGGCGAGCCTGGATGCAATGGCGGAGTGATACATGTCATGGAACGACGACGTATCAGTTGTCATCCTCCGGAGCTGCTTCGCCTTTTCATCCGTGAAGGAGCCCGGAGTGAACCGAGACCTCACCTGTATCGGATCCGGGTTTCTCTTCTTATCGTCGGACTGTATATAGTCCGGGTCCGACGACAACCCGAATAGCGGGGACCACCAGTGGGACGATGAAGTTTTTTTAGCTTCAGGTTTCTGGTCATCGGCGCTGATACTAGCTCTAACAACTGCCACCGGCCGGAATGGTAACATGCCGGACGCCATTTCAGAGGTAAACAAGAATTTTTATTTAAATCTGTGTACTTTACAGTTTTTGATGCTTTTATTGAGGTTTTACGTTTGGGTTAGGGAGTCTAGTGATTTCAGGGAATGGGGGTTATAAAAGGGTGCGGGAAAGAAGCTAACATGGTTAGTCATTCAACTATTAGAGTTATTTCATTTTAGTCCTAAATTGTCTTTCCTTCTTAATAACTGAATTTGTTCGACCTTCAAAATTTGACCGATCAAGTTGTAAACAGATCCTTTCTAACACTTCCATCTATGCACACTTAAAATTAAGGGTGGACAAAACCGGACCGAACTCGTACAAACCGTCCAATCAGATCGGATTGAGTTCATTTTTTTGTTGTTTTTACACGGGTTGGGTGGATTGAATGTGTAGGCGGGTATAATTGTAATTACTTTGGTGCATTTTAGAAGAGGAGCTTACTATCGTTCCCACAATAAATGTAGTACAAGTTTTTTATGCTATGTTAAATGCACTTTGTTCATTGTAAGCTCGGCTAATGAGGATTGAATAAGATAATAGATAATTTTATTTATTTACTTATTATTTAATCTTGTCTATCTGAATTTAGTGTAATAGAAAATTGGATAACTTTAATTTTTGTTGACAAGTCGTCACAAACCGACTAACCCAAGCCAACCCGATCGATACTTGATTGAGTCGGGTTGGGTTGGGTTGGATTTCAACATTTACACAAGTTGGGTTGGGCTGGGTTAAATTTTGATCAAACCAATCACATTGGGTTGGGTTGATTTGAGTTTGGGTTGAAGAAAAAACCGACCGAACTGAATCCATGTCCACCCCTACTTAAAATAAGTTAGCACACAAACGACTTTGTTCCATCAAATTGTCAGATGATCATTTGCACTCCGATAGTCAAGTTAGTTGTCGAAAATGTATAATTTGAATATTGCATACTTCTTCTTTGATCACGAATATAGTATTTATACAAAAACGAAGAGAAACTGTATATTTGTCGCATCATGTTTCCTTTTATAACGATTTTTGCTCAAGGCAGTGTCCAACTTGCCACGTGGTGTTAGAATTTGTGAATGTCCCTTGTTCCCTCCAAATAAGATATATTATGAGGCAGAAAATACACATTCACAAGATTCTCGCAAGATCACGCAGCCCCCCCTACTTTACTGACATACTTGATATTGAAGGATAAGCGGAGAGAATTTTCTATTCGTGCGAAACTCGCAAGCATACAAGATCGTAGCAAGTAATAAAATTGATGAGTTAAAAATATCATATTACATGTAATAAATTCAATTTAAATTTACTAACTTAGTAAGTAATTCGAATTATGTAAACAAAAGAGATTTTCTTTATGATTATTCTAAATTAATTTAAGAAATATATAAAAATAATATCTTTTTTTTTTTTATCAAATTATGGATGATTGTATTGGATTTCGAATTCGTCAATTGCTATTTAATTCAATTCTTGATTTATAATTTAGTTATGTTCATTGATAAACGTAGTTTATACACCCATTTGTGGCCCTAAATCATGATATTTTATTATCTTCTGGAATAAATTATACCTAATTTATGTTAAATTATGTTTTGTAGTTAAAATCTTATGTTTAATGAAGAATTGAGACCTAAATTAACCCTACATATATTTAAACCTATATATGTACGTATACTTATAGAGATGGAGAGAAAAAAGGGAAAAGGGGGAGATGAACACAAAGACGGAGAGGAAAAAGAAAAGAAAAGCAGAAGCAGAAGGGAAAAAACAAACTGCCGCAAAAAGGAGAAAAACGCAAAAGCAAGGCGGCGGAAGCAAGAAGAAAAGGGAACAAGAGAAGAAGAGAGATAGAGAATAGAGATAGAGAAGAGAGAGAAAGAGAAGACAAGATTCTAAATACTAGAAATTTTCACGTATCGTTAATTTTTGGTGATATCTTTCCACTTTTTCGTATTATTATTTTTCCAATATGAATAACTAATTTTTATATTAGGAAAAATAATTTAATCGACTTGTAATCTTTTATTTTTCTATTCAATATTTATGTGATTTATTTATTTTTCGATTCAAGATTTTTATATGATTTCAATCCCGAGATAAAAAGCCAATTAGCTAGTTAAATTTTATTGCTTTACTAGATTGATTGGCCAACAATTAGGTAATTAGCATTGCGTGGTTGTGTGTTTATTAGGTTTTAATTTTGTTTGAGTACAAACAAATATTCAAGTTTAAGTGTATGATAAATGTAGTTTATACACTTATTCGTGACCTTAACTCATGATATTTTATTGTCTTTTGGATTAAATTATACCTAAATTATGTTAAATTATGTTTTGTAGTTAAAATTTTATATTTAATGAATAATTGGAGAAAAACATGAAAAAATGGCGAAAAATGGCAAAATTCAAAGATGGAACATTTGAAGAGAAATATTACATTAAATGTGTTCAAGTTAAATGAGCCTCAATTGATTTGTATTAGAAATTTTAATTGGAGGTCCAAATTAAACATACATATATTTAAACCTACTAGGTACAAGCAACGTGCAATGCATGTTTGCTTAGTTTACATTTAATAGTTTTGTTTAAGAATTAATTTGTTATTAATAAAGATGTAATTTTTTTGGTTAATTAAATAATTAATGATATAATGTCTATGTAATTGATAAATAATTAAATAAAGTGTTTCTCTATGTCATCTCCAATTCAAAATTACAAACAGAAAACTCAATGTATGTTAAGGGGTAAGAATATGAATTTACTTAGGCTCCGTTTGATTCTCATTAATGTAGAATGAGAATGAAAAATATAGTCATTATTGGACCCCACACAAGAGATAAAAATTCAAAATTAATAGATTGATGTGATGGATAACGGTCATATTTTTCATTTTTATGGGTTTTTAATGAGAAACAAATGGAGGCTTAAACTTTTTACATGACTTAAGTCTTTACTCTTTTTAAAGTAATAATACAATTCATTTTATCGCTAAAGTATGATGTGTATTACGATAATATATGTATATCATGTGTTAGACTTAGTATTGGTAAGTGATTGGTAAATTTTCGAGGAATAAAATATTTTAAGGGGGTGAGAATGTAATACCCCGAAAATTTTCATAAAATATAATTCAGTTTTTATATACTATATTTTAATATTTTGAAAGTTAGGGACTAAATGATACATTTATCAAATTATATTTTATTTGTGTCAAATATTTAGATATTGATGGAGTTATCGTAAATATATGAATATTGGTCTCGTTGGATAAATCGTAATTAGATATATAAATCATATTCGAGAAAAAATCGATTCGGATAAATTAGCTCCAAGATATTTTAGTTTGAAAGAATTATCAAAAGCTAATTTATTATTATTATTATTTAATTATAATTTTGAAAGTAGGAGGTGGTGAAAAAAGATTTTCCGTTAAAAACAAGAAATTTCATTAGTTTTTCCGTTAAACCAACAAATTCCGTTAAATATGCACTTTTTATATATAGAAAGATATATGTACATATATTCACAGAGACAGAGAAAAAAAAAATGGAAAAGGGATAGACGAACACAAAGATGGAGAGAAAAAAAAAAAAAAAGGGTAAGTAGAAGGGAAAAAACCATACTGCCGCAAAAAGGAGAAAAATGCATAAGCCAGATGGCAGAAGTCGAAAGAAAAGGGTACAAGAAAAGAAAAGAGAAAGGGATAGAGAAGAGAGAGAAAGAGAAGGAAAAAGAAAGAAAATAAGAAAAGGGAAAAGGAAAAGGAGAAGGAGAGAAGAGTGCAAATATTAGAAATTTTCACATTTCGTTAATTTTTTGTGATATTTTTTCACTTTTCTATGTTTTTATTTTTTCAATATGAATAACTAACTTTTATATTAGGGAAAACAATTTAGTCGACTTATAATAATTTATTTTTCTATTCAAGATTTATGTGATGATTTTATTATGAGTTTAATGCATTCAATTACATGATCAATAATTTGATGATTAAGTGAATCTCTTCCAAATCGAGAGGTGGATTTTAGATTTAGAACATATAATAAAATCCGGCAAATTAGTATAACGTGTAGAGATACCTATAGTAATTATTGCGGTCATAATTTGAATTTTTAGATCTAGTGTTTCGTTTAATTAAAATTGATTCGCATAGAGATATAGAATTAAATTAGTTAAATAGTTTCAATGAGAACTTGAGATGAGTAAATTGAATATAATATAAGAATTCGATTGAATACTATATTAGGTTATAAATCTTGAATTAAGAATAAATGTGATCAATAGATGAAATAGTTTTGCCCTAATATTCATCACATATTTGTTTCTCCAATTATCCATTGTTTGCAACTTTTTATATTTTTAATTAGTCAAAAGTAGTTAGAAAAAATTATCATAAATATTTACTTGCTTTTGTCAAATATGAGTTAGAAAAAGTAGATTAAGACATAAAGTATAGTTTTCGTAGGAACGATAATCCGGATTCAAATGTCCACTATATTACTTATTACAATATCGTTCACTTGCGATATCAAAAAACGTAATATTCATGCTTTATTGACAATCGATAAAATTATGATATATAATTTTCTTTTTCAAGACAAATTAAATCTATTTAACCACGACCCAAATCCATTCTTAATCCAAATCCGAATGATTATAGTGCATTAAAGTTTAAATCATCTATATGATTGCACATGTGATAAATATTATTTATAACATCGATTGCACATATCATCATTCAAAATTTATCGTGAGTCTCTCAACATTACAACAAGCAACTAATTATTCAATGGTGGTCAATCAATTAAAAATGCAACGAATATGCAAAATTAATCAAAAAATGCAAGAAATAAACTAAACTACTATTTTTGAATTAAAACAAAAAACAAATAGGGTCTATCTTCATCTAATAAAAAAAACAGATCTAGCTTAGCATGCTTTTAAATAAATTACAAGAATAATAATGAAAAATCATCACTTGGATCATGAAGAATTCAATTCTTCAAAATCTTGATATAATTGGCTTAAGTTCCTTGCTAGAGTTTGATCTTCTCTCACAAAAGTGATGAATTGGTCTTTTGTTCTTAACGAATTTGATGATATTATTGTGTAGGAAGAGGCAAAAAATGTTTTTTTTTTTTTTAATGTGTAGCCCTTGTTTAGTATTTACAAGAACCAGAAAATATGTCAAAATCGCATCCAATTTAGGTTCCATAGAGTTTAAATCACAAGAGAAAACTGTTGATTCATCTACGAACTTGGCATGCACGCGCACAGGCATAACCACTACAGTTGAGTCGTTTCACCCTCGGTAAGTAAAATTTTAGTCTTGCGAGCGCGCCAAAAATGGCCAACGTGCGCGCAGGTTCGCGGAGTTTGTCCCTGAGCATCTTTCGGTATTTTGATCATAACTCTCTCTCCTAATATCGATTGAGGTAATTCAAGATGCGTTAGAGAGATAACTTAAAAGGATACAATTCTTCTAATATTATCATTTTTCCAACGTTTGCTATCCGAAAAATGAATCTCAAGTTTAGGTTAAAAATTCGGAGCCTAACTTCTTCGACTAGAAATTGATTTGTGAAAATATTTCAAATATATTTAACTCATTGAACTCCGATTGCATCCAATTGATAATATGTGATCTTCAATCATAATTTTGTGGTCCAAATCAACTACTTGGTGTTTACACTTTAGTCATCAAACTTTATATTTCTTTTGTTTTTGTCATTTTTAGTTCATTTCTTCCAATTTCAACAATTTACAGTAAGTTCAATCTAATAAACATAATTAATACATAATGAAGCTAAAACTCATCCAAATCGCTAACAAATACTCCAATTTAATGGTCTAGATAGTTTTTCATGAGTTTTTTTTAGCAATAATAGATGAAAGAATGATGAATAGTGAAGAATGTGGCGTTCTGGGACGTTCTGGGGTCTTTTAGGGTTGAAAAATCTTGCCAAAACAAGTTATCATAAGTGTTTGAGTCGTAGAAGAAAACTTGAAAATTCGGGCACAGAAATGGCCTATGCGACTGCAAGGTATATATCCATGTGGTCGCATGGAACAAAGAATTTCTGTCATTGAATTCGCTGAAGGCCTCCATGCGGCCGCATGGATTTATAACCATGCGACCGCATGGTTATAACATTTTCCCACTGGATAGATTTTAGTAATTTGGTCATATATTTTTCTAGCGATGTTCGATTGAGGTGATTCAAGATACGTTAGAAAGCTAATTCAAAGGGATACAACTTTACTTCATATCTTAACTTCCAATTCAATCGTTTTCTATGTCAAGACCTGATCTCAATATGAGACTGAGAACCGGTGCAAAACTTTCCATCTTGAAAGTTGATATGTGATAATGTCTTGGCTATATTTCATCCATTTGACTCATTTCTTCATACAATTAACCTCTAACACTCTCGAATCCTTATCACAAGGTTAGAAACAAGTTTAGATTATTTGCACTTTACTCCCTAAACTTTTATTTTCCTCCATTTTGGTTATTTTTCACTTGTTTCTCCTTATTTCAGCTATATTCATCACTTTGTCTTGCAAGACATAAATTACATAGAATCAAGCTATATTCCAACATATTAATCAACAATTTTCATGTTTTGAGAATGAAATAAGTGTGTAAAAATGTACTTATCAGGTGAAATTACTCATATCACTCTTGAGATCCGACAACCAAATTTTGAAAAATATCAAAGTAAGAAATTCAAAACACCTACTTCCTAAACATCATTAGGAAGACACTTTTCTCAATTGGACTTCAGAAGTTTTTGGAGGTTGGACTGCAAACGCATGAAGAAGAACATGAACAAGTGATTCCTTGGTATCCATCTGGAAGAGACAATTGTAGAAAAATGTGAGTCTGGAATTTACAACAGATCTTGGAAGCTACAGGAAGTAGATCGGGAAATCAAGCATGGTGGTTAGATATCATCCACGGTAGCAGATTGTGAGTATTGATGAATAACAGATCTTGGAGATTACATGAATTATAACAACGAGAACTAGTGAAATTTGATAGGCTGAAAACGAACTGTAATTCACATTGTCTATAGTAAAGGTAAGTCTTGGTTCTAGAGATTTTACCCAGTTGGGTTTCTCCGTCATCATTTTGATGTTCATTATTTACTGCTTTCATTACAAATGCGGTAATTCAACTTAGGAAAATTGAATTGTATGCTTAATCATCTAGAAACTATTAAAAAGTGACTCATTGGTTTTAATAGAATAATCCCGCACTTAAGGTCGGGTAACTGTCTTGGTCCTAGAGGTTTTACCCAATTGGGTTTCTCCGTCATCATTTTGATGTTCATTATTTACTGCTTTCAGTACAAATGCGGTAATTCAACTTAGGAAAATTGAATTGTATGTTTAATCATCTAGAAACTATTAAAAAGTGACTTATTGGTTTTAATAGAATAATCCCGCACTTAAGGTCGAACTTAATTAGTGAATTACGCATTTTGTCAAACCGTTCTTGGTTTTCATTGGTTTAGGGTAGGGGAATGAAAATTGCGTTTTCCAACATTTATTCGACCTCATATTATGACTAATTGTTGACACAAACGTTTGAATATAACTTAATTCTATCTATTTTCGGTTTGTAGCACTATAGTGATGAACTTGGTGGAAAGTAAGATAAATTGATGAAAAATGATCAAAAAGGAAGAAAACGAACGTCCAGGGACCAAAATGCAAATAATCAAAGATGACACGAAGCATGAATTTAGATAGAGAACATCCTAAGCTCTAATTTAATGAGTGCAAAGGATGCTAGAAGAAGTAAATTGAAGAAAAGAGGTCAACGCAAGAGAGGATGAAGTTTGAGGACCAAAGCAAAGAGAATGAGAAGTGCTTTCTACAATGCAGCCGCACACTCCATTAGAGGAATACAAAGGGAGGAATTTTCTGTTCCATACAGTCGCATGGAATATTACCATGCAGCCGCATGGTAGGATTCTGGTCGCGAATTTTCTAGTTTCCTTTTCTCATTCAGTCTCTTTAGAAAACAAATCTAGGTCAAGTATAAAAGCCAAAAAAGTTCAGAACGAAGGAAGAGACATTATATGAGATAGAAGAACCCTAGAATACATCTTGAAGAAGATCTTGAGGCAAGGAATTCAAGGCACAACAACAAGATTCTTGGATTTTGAAGCTTAATTGTTATTTGGCAATGTCTTCTCTTACATTATTTTCGTATTTTATACTTTTCTCTATGTTAGGCTAGTTATTTCTGTACTAGGAGATTGATGAATTTAAATTCTAGTTTTGCAATATTTGACAATTAAAACATGTTTTGAGATTTGAATGATTTTTATTCACTTATTGTTTCCACAATTATTATGCATTTGATTGTGTGAGTGTAGTGATCTATTTCATGCATTCGAGAGAAGATGAATATATTTGATAAGTAATCATCATAGGATTCGATAGGAGATATAGATATACTCATATGCTTTGCATGAATCTCTAAATGATCATAAAACTATATGCATTCTTGTGAATTCACATTTGTCATAGGTTAACTTTACTCGGGAGAGATTTTTGGATATATTATGATCATTGATTCTTCAAATTATTAAGCATGTTGTCAATATTGTAGAAATAGACTCAAAGTGAGCATTGCATGGGAATTAATGATCCTAATACTTGTTTTTCAATTCATAAGAAAAAAATATAATTTGCATTCGAACATTCATTTGCATTTAGTAGTAACCTAAATTTAAAGTGCAAAGTAGTTATAGTTTAGTCATACATCATTACAATCATCTAAATTTTCATAGATTAGGCACCTGTTTGTCTATCATTTTATCAAACATTGTTTTCTACAATAAACAATATTCACTACACATTCACCTAATAAAATATTCTACACACAAACCAATAAAATTATTTTAAATTTCAACCACACATTCTCCAAAAAATACTATTCATTACATCATTATTCTCCGAATAATGGAAGACAAACATACCCTAGATTAATGTTTCGGTAATTAGAATCAAATTAAATCAATCGCCATGGGAACGATATCCAGAATTCTTTATTCCACTTAATTACTTGTTACGAACCGTAACGATATTTTAAAACGAACAAATATTTTCGTGAACCTAGGAGAAGATAGTTTTCATTTCTTTTTTGATTTTTTAATATAAATTTTAACTTATTTTATGTATAACATATAAAACTGGTCAAAATTTTAGGTCAACTACCGTACGGACAAATCAATTCAGTCATATTTGTGCTGAAAAAAATGAAATGTTTGAGATTATAGGTGACATAAATGAAAAATTTGGATGAAGTGTGAAAAAAATGAAGGGTTGGGATCAACGCTGCAATTATGCATTATTAATATTCAGCCCCTTTTTGTACACATAACTTTTTTCATTCTAATTCTTCAATTCATTTTTAACTGCATATTCTTCAATAAAAATACTATTTTCGATCAGATCAATAACTTTTACTTTTTTTTTTTTTTTAATCACACATTTTCTATAGAACCAGTATTCCAATTTAACGTGGTTTAAATCGTTCGCCCGTGGATAAAGTCTTCATCTGGAAAACCAGAATGAACTTATTTTGCATAAAAGGAGTTTTCTTGGTTTTCCGGCATGGCCATTTTTCGACTCTTGATTCTTCTCACTATTGCATCCACTTCATTCTCCCTGTCAATCATCCAAGTCTTGACGGAAAAGCAAACCTTCTTGGCCTCCGATAGGATATCCGGCCACCGGAAAATCCCTAATGATTTGTACTGCGAGAGCTGGAGGTTCACGGTGGAGACGAATGATGCCGGGATCTGGGCTCTGGTTCCGGCGAGGTGTAAGGGATTTGTGAAGGACTACATGACCGGCGACAGGTACTTTTCGGATTTAGCGGCCGTGGCCGACAATTCCTTGGCATATGCGAAGACGGTAAAACTTTCCGGCGACGGGAAGGACGCTTGGATCTTTGACGTTGACGAGACATTGCTTTCGAACGTTCCCTTCTACGCGAGCCATGGATTTGGGTAACTCTTGATGCATTTTAATCGTTTAAATTCTGATGTATGATTAATGGATTTTGTTTTAGTATGTGATTGGGGTTTACATACTATAACTGAAAGTTGATTGAAAGTATAGGACCATTCAACAATTACCCTTCTTTGCCTAAGCTTACAAAGTTCACTTATAAGTGAATAATTAGATTTTAAAATAAGGGAGAAAGCTATTTTCATCTACAATTTTTATATATCCATCCCACAGTATACCTATTAAAATTTTAGAAAGTATTATATTCATTCAATTAAAATTGAAAATATAACTGTTATCGGGTCTCACTCGTCTAATAAAAGTCAACAATAACGACTAATTTTTCAATTTTTATCTTTATCGAACGGGCCCTATATTTCAATATTATCATTGTTCAGTTCATCAATTTAAAAACTTTCTTTTGAGTCCCATTTTCGGGGGAAAATATGTTTTGTAATAGTAATTTTTATTTATTATTTTTTTTTTTGAGAATATGGTGTTAAAAAATAAAAAATAAAAAAAAATTGGATTTATGTATAAAATTACTTCATTGGGAGAATCTATGGTTAAAAATGAGTTTAAAAATAATAAATAAATTAAAAAAAAAGTTTTATACTTTTCAAAGCGTAAAAAAAAGAAAAAAATGTTTTTAGTACATACATTTATGACTTTTCATTTTTTTCCTCTTTATCGTTTCCTTTGTTTGTTACTTGACTTTTCAACTTTTATTTTATTTTCTATGCTTGTCTAATCATCTCTTTATTTTATTTTATTTTATTTGACAGTAACATTGACATGTATGATTTTTTTTTTTTTTTTTACTTTAATTTTTTTTTCTCGTCTCTTGTATACATGTTTTTTTTTTCAATGATATTTACAAAATATTATTGATTATACTAATTACAGTTATAGTTGCATCTATCGAGAGAAACCTTTTAAAGTTGAAGTTGATAAATTTTTACCTTAAGTTGAATAGATTGAACATTGTCTCTATTGAAAAAAGTTTTAAATACATTAATTTTAATATTATAATTTTTAATTTTCTATAAAAAATTCTAGACATTTGAAAGTTTTAGGTTATTATTTTTTGTAATTTTGAATATTTTAATTTAATAAAAATTATTAATAAATTTTTTTAATATTTATAGAGGCTCATATTTAAAGGTAGCTTGAGGTCCCCTAAAATCTCATGGCCGACCCTAAATTAGTCGTATACATATATATAGGAGTGGAAAAGGAGGATATGAAATATAGATATTGAAAGACAAACCCCTTTTTTTAGTTGTTCAACTTTTAATTTCTATTTGCCAATTGGAGTTTATTGGACTTTAGTAGAAGAAGATATTTTCATGAATATTAGGATTTTAGTTAAACATAAAGTTTAAAAAGCTATAAGAGGTTCAAAGAATTTAATGAGGATAAATATTAATGGATGGATTTAGAATGATAAATTTTATTCTTTTCTATTTATGTAAATCTACATAAGGTTAAAAATATAATATATATATTTTTTAAAAGTGGATAGATACATAAAAATGGTGGATGAAAATAATAACTCCTTAAAGTAATTTTCATGCTTGTTTATATGGAATGAACCTATTTGATAAGGGAGAGATACATCGAAATATACTCCCTCTATAGCACGGCCACTTCAATTAGGGTAGCGTGCTGTATTCGACACTTTTTAGATATATCAATCATTTTTTTTCTTTATAAAAAATATTATATATTTTAACTCAAAATTGTTATTACATAACAAATATATACTCATATTTAAAAGATTTTAACGAGAAAAATAATAACTAGTATAACAATAAAATTGATACTATATAAATAAAGAATTTTAAATAATTTAATTATCGTGTCAACTTCGTATCCTATCAATACTTTTTTGAAAAATTAAGTGTCAGTGTGTTCATGTAGATGCATTATAGTAGACTCCCAAAGGAATAGTGCTTGGGGCAAAATATTGGGCATGATCTTGGATGACACGGGCCGATTGTGTCCCTCCATCAGCTATAACTTTTGGAAAATGTGATTGCATCTCCATACGTTGGTATTAGAGCTGGAGGCCCCATATTCAATTCTCCAAGGAGGGGAGAATGATTCAGGGCATCACTGAACATGGAGGGTGAGCCTATTTCTTAGAGGTAAAGACCAAACAAATAGTGAGGTGGATTCTCGGGCCTGATCATTGTGATATAGGATTAGATTGTGCCTCTCCTCTCATATCAGTTACAGTCTTGTGCAAAATTTGGAAATTGTTCAGTGACATGGAAATTAATGATAATTTTTGCTGGTTGTCTATCATATCGAGAAACTACCATGTTGTTTATTACGTTGTTCCATTTTTATGCCTACCTATGATGAGTCTTAAACTGAAGAAGTGGGTCAAGCTTTGTCTAAATTCTGATTTGCGCAGTTTAAATTTAACTACTCATACCAGAGAAATGATGCTTGCTTGGCTTGTTGAGAATAACTATCTTATTTGATGTAACCCTTAATTGAGCTTGAAGCGTTGAAGTACCGATTTTTTGGAGTACATTCAAATCTTAGCCTCAAATATTTTGTCCTTTCCTTCTTCTAACAAGGTTTTTAACGTATGAAATCAGCTTGGAAAAATAGAACAATACAAGTAAATGATTTCTAGTTACGCTTTTCTACCCTTACCGGGCAGTTAATTTTGTCTAATGCTTATTAGTTACAGAAGTACCTTAATATGCTACTCGTGGTTTCTCACTTTAAAGCACAACCAAACATGCTTTTAGGCTAATCAGCTACTCATGGAACCAGACTTGGTTATATGCTTTTCTACCCTTTTGAGGAGTTTGGGCTGTTAATTTTTCCTAATGCTTATCAACTACAGATATCAGAAATATGCTATTCGTGGTTTCTTATTGATTGCATTTGTACACAGATCAGAGATCTTTGATGAAGATTCTTTTAATAACTGGGTGGATATGGCCGAAGCACCATTTATACCTGCAAGTTTAGGGTTGTACAAGGACCTTAAGGAACTTGGGTTTACAATAATTTTATTGACGGGTCGGACTGAATTACAAAGGAATGCTACAGAACGTAATCTGCAGTATGCTGGTTACAGCAACTGGGAGAGGCTCATCTTGAGGTAGATATAATTCAATATCAATCTCGAGTTCCTACATTGTTCATTATCTATATCACTACTAGTCCCATTCCTTATTGTGTACCAAACATGCAGAATAGGTATCTCATAAGTACTGCTTTTTTGGCGAGCGTCAGTATATACAAGTATATGAAACAATTTTGTGAACATGAAGGACTGATTTGTGATATTTTGTGGATGAAATAGGAAACGTTCTGATCATGGTAAACCAGCGACCATCTATAAATCTGAGAGGAGGAAGCACTTAGAAGACGAAGGTTACAGAATTCACGGGAATTCCGGAGATCAGTGGAGTGACTTGACGGGATTTGCGATCGCGAAACGATCTTTCAAACTCCCAAATCTGATGTATTTTGTTGCATAGCAGGTAGAAAATTGGAGAATTAGGTGACATGAAATTGTAATTCCCCTCCTTTGTACGATTGACTGATTATCACACAGACAACCATTTGTATGCACGTTGCTGAGCTAATCTATATTGTGTGTTATTATTGTTCGTTCCCCTTGTAGTAAATGCCATATATATCCTTATTAATCTCTCAATTCATTCATACCAAACTACAGTGTCACTACTATCTACATTACTCATTAAATGCTCAACATATTTCAGCAAAAACCAAACTGTCAAGCTGATTTGGCAGAACACATGAAACCACAATTACGAGTGTAAAATGGACAGAAACATCACATTACTTGTTAAGTTCCATAGCTTACTAGGTTGGACTCAGTCTACACCACTAATTAGTGGTATAGGTTGGATTGTGTAGCTTTTACAGTCTCTTGAAGTTCAAATAGAAGTCTTGAGTTATTTAAAAAATATAAAAAAGGTGATTTGCCATAGATAGAAATAATGCTATCTCCTCCTAGCTAGCTATGCGGGGGTAACCTTTCGTTGGCTAGCTTCTTAAAGGGACTACGGTCTTTTAAGCTGCGAAAATTTGAGGTAATAACAGGTCTATGTGCCTTTGGATGTTTTGGGTCGTACGTGTGCTACAATAATATATCGAAAGAGTTTATAGCCTTGACAGACATGTCTTTGTAATCTATGGAATTTCATTTGATGATGATAAATCAATGCAATTGATGGTTTCAATGAAAAATTTCTAATAAACGCGAGTCATCAATTCGCGTTGACTACGTCCCCTGTCCTTTGTACGTTAAAAATAATTATTGATCGCATATTGAAAGAGAATTCCAATTGTATTGATGTTGGTCACTAAATAACATTATTCTTTTTCTAATACATGTCAGATGAATTTGACATTCTAGATGACTGATGAAGGTGTGGCAACAAGTGATTGGTGTCAAATCTGTCTAATAATGTAACAAGGTTCACAAAGTGCAAACCTCTACAGTGAAGCTCGACACGATAAAATAAAGTACACATAGGCTAACCCTTTCACGTGCTCAGGAAGAAACAACATAAATAAATATCCAACAATATCCTGAAGTAATAGAAACAATAATATGTTCATATCTAGTGTACCCTGGCATGTCTTAACAAAGAGGGCTAATATAATTAGTGTGACACCTACAAGATTTTGTGAAAGCAAAACCAATAAATAGGGAAGGTCTGCAACATTACTTCTTTCAATTAATGCACAGACAACCAATACTAATAAACACAAATACAGGCTCATGGACTTGGAGTTGTGGTCTGATGTGCCCCACAAACCAAAGGCTTTGTAGGGATTCTAAGGCAACTGAGTCCATCCCCTGGAATCATAGAACAATCTGGTTTAGGTCTTTGCATCTGTTTCCCAGGAATACAATTGAATGAGAAATCAAATCCTATGTTCAATTTGTCACAATCTTGACTAAACCCAGAAAAGAAATTGGATGATACTGTCAAATTCAACAAGCTTCTCAGTTCACAAACCAAATCTGGTAATTCCCCAGAAAGCTTATTGTTTGCTAAATTCAAGACTTCAATTTGGCTCAAACATGATATTGAATCAGGCAAATGACCCATCAATGAATTTGAACTCACATCAAGAACTTGTAAATCACTCCATAATCCAACCCCTTCTGGGATGCAACCTGTGAGTTGATTATTGAGGAACAAGATTTCCTTTACTCGAGATCCCATGTAGCCTAAACTGAAAGGAATGTTCCCACTGAATTTGTTGTTAGCCAAATTGATAACAGAAGCTGGAGAGTTACCTAAATTCTGTGGAAGCTCTGAATCGAACTGATTGTTGTTCAATAAAATTGCATCAAGTTGTTTGTTGAAGAGATAATCAGGAATGGACCCTGAAAAACTATTGAATCTGAGGTCTAAATACTTCAGATTTGGAATGTAAAGAGCTGTAACAGGAAAAGGGCCCGAAAATTTGTTGTTGCTGAGATCTAACTCAGTGAGAGATGAGAATTCTTTGAAAGATTCAGGTAAAGTGCCACTGAATCTGTTACTGTTGAGATGAATAAGGGATAAGTCGGTAAGTTCAGAGAGTTGTTTAACCAGAACTCCTTGAAGATTTGCATGGTTCAGATCTATTGCTGCCACAACTGGGCCAGTTGAATCTTGAGAATCTGCACAAAAAACCCCTTTATAAGTACACACATTAGAGCCAACCCATGTGCTCAAAATCCCATTTGGATCATCAGTAATTGCAGATTTCCAGGTCTGAAGAGCAGTGTATGCAGCATTGAGTTTCGACACCTGTGGTGCACCGGCTGAGGGAGTGTCTGGACCGGTGTTGATACCTCCACCAACCCTAACGCCACCGCCACCGCCAACGCCAACTCCGACGCCAATGCCACCACCTACATTGACTGCAGCCTCAGTAACAATTAATCTGAACAAAAAAATTGCTAGAATCATGATTTTCTCCATGTTCTGTAGTGTAAAATCTTGATAGATGGGGTTTCTTGTAGGGTTCAGCAAATAGGTTGATGCATTGATGATGGATGTAATTAAATTAATTTAATTCTACTATTTATATAAATATTTACCTTTTTGTGGGACTGAATTATTTTTGACAAAATTAAACAAAATAATAATAATATGTTGCCGTTGAGACGTAAAATTCAAGACTGTTTCCATGAAAGTAGAGTACAGCTTTTCTTTCCTGTTAGTCTTTTACTACAGTACTTGACCAGTCAATTTGTGGTAGTTGTTAATAGATTAGGATATTAATCTGTAGATTTTGTGGCTGAAAATGAGCCATTGAAGAATAATTAACTGATTAAATCAGATAATGAAGAACAAACGGCCTTATCATGGCTCACTTTTTACATTCTCCAGTCATTATTTTTAGAATATTTTTGGTTAAGAATTCATTTTTTGTTTCTTTTATTTTTGATATGGGGGTTTGATGGACCTACACATTCACATAATAAAATTATTCGATGCATGCTTTGCAAAAATATGATCGGAAAAAAAAAAAAAAAAAACCCTCAACTCTGCAATACTATTTCCCCACATAGATTAAAGTGCTGCAATTATTTCCCAGTGCTCATATGGGAAACAGCCCTGAAACCATAATGGCTACTTCCCCCTTTACACCAACATTTATTTTCAATAATTACTTATCTTTAATTTAGACCAATGAGAAATTAATTATCTATTTATAAGTAACTTTTTTGAATTTATCCAAACATGCATTCACATGTAAGCGTATTTATGGAGTACCATAATGAATGTACCTAATAGGTTAATAGGAAGACATTAAAATGGTTTGTACTGTTTATAGATTCGGTTTATTCTCTTAAAATCCAACACTGAGAATTTTTATAATTGATCGAAAAAAAAAATTGTTCAATGTAAGATATCAAACGACCTTCTTCAAAAACTCGAACCATTCAGCTCGCTCATTCAATTGGCCCCAAGAACCAAAAGACAAGCATATCTATATAGTCAAAAGTATTTTTGTCACTTTCGTGTACCCATCAGACTCCAATATGTTATAAGATTTCTTAGGGACAAATTCACTTTTAAGTAAATTTACTGATGCACAAAACCTTTTTCCTTTTTTGATCCCAAAATTATTAGGGTTCATGAGATTCACCTAATTAATTTTGAAATGGGTGGAGTTTCAACTAATGTTAGTACAAATGAATGCAAGAGAGGTCCAATATGTGTCCCCCGTTTATGTCTTCCATGCGCAAATTCAATTGATTACTAATTCTAGTGGTTGATAGTGCCATCATACGCGCAATTTTAACGGGTGGCTGCCATCTTCTTTTGTCCTAGAAATTAGGTGTTCTCAAAAATCCCTTGTAAAAAAATAAAAACAAAATAGAAGAAGCAGCGAAAAGAAAAGCTTTTCTATTTTTTCTAGTGTAAAGTTCAAGGTCTTTCTAGTTCACATAAGATTAAAATAAAAACAAAGTGTGTGAGTTACACTACTACGTTCACAATTACTAACGAATGAACAAATTAACGATGGATAATATTAAGCACATGTTTGGTACACATTAAAATTTTAATTCTCATTTTTCTACTCATTTTCAACCATACATTCTTCAATAAAATAATATTTTCTATCGTATTAATAACTTTTCCTTCTTTTTCACACATTCTTTATTAATCTACTATTCTAAAATATATTCTTCCAAAATAATGTGGCTCAAACACACTCTAAGACTTTATGTTTCATCTTAAAATCTTAATATTATTAAGATGAATAGTCCAATTGCTCTTTTGAGATTAATAAACTTTGATACCATATAAAATATTGAAGTTCAGCTCGGACGGACGTTGACCGATCAACATCGACAATAAGCGATCGTAAGAATGATGTCGTTTATTAATATTTAATTAAATAATATTAAAATTATTCAATATATATATAAACACACTAAAACGTAAACGCAAAAATGAAAAATAATATTGTGGCTAAGCAGTTGGAAGGTTTCTATTTGACCACAAAGATATCCAAATGAAAATAGCCCACTAAAGTTGTAACAATTTAATTATCATCAATCACCATCACCTCCAATCTAGATTAATATTCTCATTTTTTATGTAATCCTTCTTAGAATGACCACACATTGCAACACTTTAACAAGGAAAAAAATTAGTTTTATAATTTGACGTATTACTGCCACACTTCCACACATCCATTTGCATACAAATTCCACATTTTTATCCTCGTCTCCTCTCCCTAACACAGTAGATTGATAGACACACAGAGAGAAGGGCAATATAAAATGACCTAGCAATTTCAAGCTCCGATTAAGGCATCACATAATTCCCCTTTAGCTCCTACTGGAAATGTGGGCCTTAGGCTAAAAATGAAGATCAATTTGCACTCAAATCTTCATTTTTCTCTTCATCTATTTTTGCCATCTTCCTGTACACCTTCTCATACTACGACACCGAAATGAAGGAGAACCTATATATTATATATAGGGGTGGGCAATGGGTCGGGTTGGGCCTGAATTGGCCCAAAACAGACTCGATTCGATATACCTGATTTTGGGCTCTTTCACAACGCGACCTGACCCAACTCCTATCCTAAACTGATCAGGGCTGAATCGGTCCGGGTCGAGGCTTGTTTGTTATCCGTGCTTGGATTTTTTGGATCTGGGCTTGGGTAAGGTGGTTGAGCCCAATTGAACAAGGTTGTTGATACACAAAGTTCCCACCATCCAAGTTCATATTGGGCTGGAAATTTGCCTCTATTGGGTAATAGAAAGAATTGTGGGGATAAGAACTGGAGGTAGGAGGAGGAGGAGGAGGGGGGAGAAGAAGAAGAAGAAGTAGTGAGATTGGAAGGAGGAGAGGAAGAAGAAGTGAGATTGGAAGGATGAGAAAGATGAGTAGAGGAATCACTTTTCATAAAAGGTCCAAGGGCTTCCATTAATCCACCACCTCTAAAGGGATCTATAATTGAGGTGCTGCTACTACAAAAATCCATTGCAGCTGCTATACTAAAAGGTTAAAAAAAACGTTACCTGTTTCTAAATAAAATCAAAGAACGTAGGTTGTGTTTCATCGAAAAATATTAACAAAAAAAAGTGAATTAGAAGAGGTTTACAAATAAACAACCTCTTAGATCATGTGGCTAAGTAAAAAGGCAGCAAAGAAATGAATCAGAAAAATAAAAATAAAAAGATCTCGATCTGAAAACACATGGCTTTCTAAAAATCTTTCTCTGAAGTTTGCTTTTTGTTCATGAGAAAATCAAATCAGTAAAACAAATCTTAAAACTTGAAAGATAGATTGTTTGCAGAAAGGGATCAAAGAAGCGGGAGGGATAAGAGGGGAGAAGAAGAAAGAAAATCTTGTTGAAATCAAATTGAAAAATAAAAATTAAAACACGAAAAACTCATAGAAAATCTTGGAGGTCAGATCTGGGCGAGAAGAAGAATGGTCATGCAGTGCGTAGCTTGCTTCAAAGGACAGTTTGAAAGGGTTTGAAGAAACTGACCCAACCCGTAATATTTTTTAAAAAAATTTCACTCGACCCGACCCAAAATAATTTTAAAATTGAACCTATTCGATCAAACACGAGTCGGGTCGTTCGGTTTAGCGGGGTGTGGTTCTTTAGCCCAGTCTTAATTATATAATTAAGGAATGGGTCCAGACTAATGGCCCAATCTAATTACGAAAAAATATGAATTAAATGGGCCGCATTGGCCCAATTTCAAAACAAAAAAAAAGGAAGCAGCCGCAGCAAGTGGGAGGAAGAAGACGAACCAGGCAGCTGCCGACGGCGAAATGAACTCCCAATCTGGTCGGTCCGGCGGAGCCCAGCACGAGCGGCTGCGCCCCCTGTCCGGGTGCTCGATCCGTCCCTAACCTTGAAGGATGCCCTAAATAATTTTGTACTTGATCAGGTGTACCTCAGAGAATAAATATGTTTTGATCGTGGGTTGGCTAGTTACCTTTTCCCTTTCACTATTTACAAGTGAAAATAAATTATAAAATATTAATCAATCATAACTAGGCTAGGTGATAAGAATATTTTGTATACTTATTCGAATTATATTACTAAGTTTTTATATCATCAAAATGTTGATTTCTACTTAACTTAGGTTGGTTTTCTTTTATTTTAGTATTTGACCCGTTTCTTAGCCATTGGAAAAGAATAGAAGGAAAAATGGAGGAGATTTAAAGTTCATGAACCAAAGTGTAAATATCAAGTGGTTGATTCAGACCACAAAATAATGATTAAAGATCACATAGGATCAAATGAATGGAATTGAAAGTCAAAGGAGCGAATTAGAGTATTTTCTTAAATCAATTTTCAGCCGCCTAAGTCGTGCTCCATATTTGCTACCTTGGGTTAAGACCCATTTTTGGCATAACAAATGTTTGAATTGAAAAACTGATATTTTAAAAAGAATTATAGCCTTTGTGTTAGCTATCTAACACACTTTGAATTATCTCAATCTGACATTAAGAGAGAAATTTATGACAAAAATACTAAAGTTTGCGTGAATTGGACGATTACCCAGTTCTTCAAGCAGGCAGTCCATGGCCCTCAATTTCAACGGTAGAACCCGATTTTTTAGCATGGACAGTCATCGGCCATTCATGACTCATGTTGGTTTTTTTCGTTTTGAATTCTACTCCAACAAGGATTATTTTTCTTGGGCCATATTTTGGACATTTTTGGAGACTTTTGGGGTACTTTTGGGAAGGATATAAATGCAACTTTTCAAGTCTAAATTAGAGGGGATCGATATAGCATTCCATTCATCTCATATACATCATAAAATTCATCTTTTTTGGAGCAAAAACTAGGATTTTTCATTGGAGAATTCATCCGGGTTAAGATCAAGCACGAAGACGGAGTTATACTATTTTGATTTTCTTTTTCTCCGAGATATGAATTCCATCTTTTGTATTAGTTATTGTCCCTTTATCATGATGACCTACATTATTTTTGTGCTAGGTTTTCAATGAATCTTGTATTATGAAATTTTAACTTTTGAATCTTTTTTTGATATTAAAGCACGTTTTCAATTCTTGAATAACTATCAAGGATTTATATTTCTCTACAATTATATGCACAATAATTGTATGATTTTTGTAACTTTTTTTACCTTCAAAAGATTGAAAATAAGTTAAACATAGTGTCAGTTGTCATAGAGTCCTATATGGGATATAAATATTCAGGTATACTCTATATGATGTTTAAGCATTCATAAATCTTTAAGACATTTTTGTACGTTCGTTTCCATCATAAAAATGTAATCGAGTTACATGTAAGGATATGTTTAATTATAGTTGAGAGAGATTGTCAAATAATTAAGAATATTATATTCATAATTGAATCGTGTTGTTGAATTGTAAGGTTCGGAGTTAAAAGTGATTGATATAAGGGGATTCGAGATCCTATTGTATCTTTCATCATTATATGTATGTATGTACAGAATTATTAAGAAATCACAGTAACATACAAGAATATTTTCTCTCATTTATTCTCTTATCATGTTATTAGAGCATCTTGATCTTTGGGATCTCTAAACACTTTCACACCATTTTCTTCACCATAGTTGATACCATCGTCACCCCCACACTGACTCAACTTATTTGTGATCTCATTTTACTTTATTTCTTGACTACTACAGATAACTTCGATGCTATTTTGGTCCTAGAATTTCTTACTGGCAACAATTATCCCCACATGGCATCGTTCTATGCGAGTGGCTCTCAATGTAAAAAATAAATTGGTTTTTGTCCATGGATTTCTCAAAAAACCTTCAAATGCATCAATTGCTATGTTGTGGGAGAGTTGTTGTGACATGGTTTTCTCGTGGCTGCTCAATTCCATTGACAAGTCTCTCTGACAAAGTCTGATTTACTGTCAAAATCCTTCTGCTATGTGGATAGACCTAGAACAACAGTTGTCTCAAAGTAACAATCCATGCCTATTTTGCCTAAAGCGCGACCTCATTAATTTTCGTCAAGAATCAATGATAGTACTATTTTGCCTAAAGCGCGACCTCTGGGATGAATTACATGCCCTTATTGAACTTAGCTCTTGTACATGTGTTGTTCGCAAAGATGAACAAGAGAAAGAAGAAATTAAACAAGTCTTTCAATTTTTTATGGGTCTGAATGAATCTTTCAGCAACACTAGAAGTCAGATTCTAGCTACGGATCTTTTGCCCACATTCACCAAATCCTACACCATTATCCATCATGAGGAGAGTCAATAACATCTCCATCTCCCGCTGCTTCCTATAGCAGATAATTCTACAGTGACTGTAGCTCGAGTTTCTCAACCAGATTTTCACAATCGAGCACGAAATGGCAAAAAGTGCACATAGTGTGGAAAAGATGGTCACCAAAGAGAAGGCTGCTTTGAAATTATTGGGTACCTAACCCATTGGAACACCTCCAAACCAAAGCAAAATAAGGTTACCTGTACAACAAACTCAACAACAATCATCGTGTCCTGGTCTCCTTCACCTTTTACAGTGAGTGCAATCCCTAACCTTTCCAATGAGTAATGTCAGCACCTGATGGATCTTCTACAACCTGATCGCTTGAATTACTTCTCTAGTAGTTATGATCGTGTCTCTCTTGCAAATATTATGTTTTTTCAGCCATGGGTTATTGACATGAGGGTTTTAGCCCATGTATCTTGTATGGAACTCTTACCACATGCAACACATATTACCCCACACTCACACTCACAGACACTTACCTTACCCATGGGAGCCACGATTCAAGTCACTTACGTAGGGCTTATCCAATTATCACCCTTACTTCAGCTTGACCACATGTTATTTGTTCTTAGTTTCCAATACAACCTTATCTCTGTTAGTCAACTGACCAAGAATTCTTCTTGTATTGCCCATTTTACACCTTCTCTTTGTTTATTTTAGGACCAACACACGAGGAAGCTGATTGGAATGGATGAAGAACATGGAGGACTCTACCATCTCAAAAACCTATCCCATATTACTCTTCGCACTTGATCTTTCACCAACCTCCTTTGGCATTTTCCCTTCTATTTCTTACACCACCAAAGATTTATCCGATTTGAATAACAATCATCATTGTGATATTTGTATTTATACTAAAAACACTCACCTACTATTTAAAGTGATTGAAAATGAAAATGTAGCCATTTTTATCACATTTATTGTGATATTTGTGATTGCTATCAAACACATTATCATACTGATGTTTATTATTTTCTCACAATTGTCGACGATCATTCATGTGTTACTTAGGTTTATCTCACGAATTTCAAATTCGACACATTCTAGTCTCACAGGTTTTTTTTCTCATGATTAAAACTCAATTCAATTGCTCAATCAAGCACATCCGTACATCAGGAATTCTTAGCACATCGAATACAATATATTTTTTCTGATCATGGTGTCATTCATGAGCATACTTGCATCGAAACACCTCAAGAGCATGGTGTCATCGAATGTAATCACTGTCATCTCTTGAATGTTGCTCGTTGTTTGTGTTTTCAAGCTTATCTACCTATTTCTTTTTGGAGTGAGTACATTTTCAATGCTACATACTTAAACAACTGTACCCCATTAACATATCTTAATCACAAAGCACCATTTATAAGCATCTCTGTGTCTTTGAATGTTTATGTTATGCTCACACATTGAAAGTTCATCGTGATAAGTCTTCATTTCATGCCTCTATGTGCATTTTTTTTGGCTATTCCCTTTGTAACTCTACCTATCATGTCTATGACATATCTACCAAAAATATCCGTTCATCCCATTATATTCATTTTGTGGAAACTATCTTTCCTTATGCTAATCCCAAAACCTATAACCTCATTGAAGCCCCACATGTCAGCAACTCTCTAGTAGTCTCACCAAAATCTGTACCCATTTTTCCTCTTGTTCCCCATCTACCAAAGTAGAGCCTCATCCTCCCATTGATCATTCTTATGACAATTTGCCTGTTTCATCTCCCAATGATACCATCCTAACACCTCCATCACCTACTATCTCTACTTGTCCAAAACGGCAGATGACTCGCTCATCCTACTTACAAGATTACATCTGCTCCAATGTTTTAGGTTCTTCACGTTCATATCCCCTTCCACAAACTTTCTTAGGTACGGTTCATTCTTTACCTAACTTTTTTTCTTATTGTTTCTTTAGTCCTAAACACTTTTCTTTTCTCACCTTTATTTCCAAACATGTTCATGATCCTCAGCTTTACTGTCAAGCTATTCTCTTTCCTTATTGGCTGGTTGCTATGGCTGAAGAAATCAAAGATTTAGAAACTAAACATACTTGGACCCTTATCTCCCCCCACTCTCCCCGAAAAGAAAGCTATTGGTTGCAAGTGGGTTTACAAAACCAAGCTTCATGCATATGATCCATTGCCCGCCATAAAGCTTGTCTGGTTGTCAAGGGTTACAATAAGGTATAAGGTTTGGAATATCATGACACTTTTGCTCCAGTAACTAAACTTGTCATTCTTCATTGTCTTCTTGCTATAGCTGTAGCTAAAAAATAGTTTTTACACCAAATGGATGTCAACAATGTACTTCTTCATGGTGACCTCGATGAAGAAGTATATATGCAACCACCATCAAGTTATTGTCCTAAAGGGGAGATGCATGTCTGTTGGTTACACAAGTCCTTATATGGTTTGAAACAAGCCTCTCGCTAGTGGTACTTCAAACCATCCCAAATTTTCACTTTGGCCAACTTTCACCAATCTCATGCTGATCATATCTTCCTCACCCAAACTAAGGACATTGTGTTTATAGCACTTATTATTTATGTAGATGGCATATTGGTTACTGGGAATAAACTTTCCACTATAATTGCTCTCAAGTCTCGCTTGGCTAATGCTTTCAAAATAAAAGATCTAGGCGACATGAAATACTTTTTTGGTATTGAAATGGCTCGCCCTATTAAATTATTTTCAATCAACGAAAATAGATTCTCTCTGATGCTGACCAACTTGGCTCCCATCTTGCTTATGTCCCCATGGAGCAAGCTCTCAAGCTCAATAAATTCGATGTCAGTCTTCTTTCTGATCTGGCCCCTACCATCGCTTGATTGGATGTTTCATCTATTTGACATTTTCAAGGCTCGACATTGCCTTCTCCGTCAATCTTTTGAGCCAATTCATGCAAGCTCCTTGAGAATCACATCAACAAGAAGCATAACACTTACTTTGATAACTGAAACCCACTCCTAGATATGGTTATTTTTCTCCTCTTCAGGGAGTTTTCAATTATTTGCTTACTATAATTTAGACTGGCTAGTTACTCGATGACTTGATGGTCCACCATTGGTTTTGTCATTGTTAGAAATTTGAGGAGGTGATATGAAATATAGATCGCACAATTAAGAATAAGATTAAAAGAAAGCAAACAAAAAGTTCAAATTGACAGATGAACCAAATATTTTATTAACAACTAATGGAAAAAAATACAATTTATTCAACTTAAGGTCTAATAAACTGAATGAAGAATTTACTATTTATAGGAGACATACCCAAACCCTAGAATATGGAAAACTATGTCAAAAATCGTGTAAAACCGAATAATAAGGAAAAATATCCACGACGCTTGAGCGATAAGCGGGCGACAGGGGCGACAGCTTCCCTGCTCCAATTTTGCCATCTCCCTCAAGCGTGAGTCGAGCAACCGTCCGACGCCGTCAATCCTTCTTTTTTCCTTCTCGGACCCTATTTTGACATTTTCAAACCCAATACTCCACAACACGAAACCCTAGACCCAATTAAATAGGATTTGAGTCACAAAACCCAACAGTCATGAAGCTTGGTGAGAGTCCTATTTCTTGGCAAACAAAGAAGCAAATAATTGTGTCATGCTCCTCTACAGAACACATCTTGTGAACTCACATGGTTATGCACTCTTCTTCGTGATCTCACCATCTCTCATCAACATCCAGACTGTTCCACTGTGACAATCAGACCTCAATTCACATCACATGCAATCCTATTTTCCATGAACAAACCAAATATATTGAGATAGATTATCATCTGGTTCGTGACTTCATCCGAGCCGATCTTATCACTTCTATTTTTTCGCCCACTTCTCAACAACATGCTGATCTTTTCACCAAGCTTTTAGGTCAAGAATTGTTCACTTTCTTCTGTTCGAAATTGGGCATTATGAATCTCCATGCTCCAACTTGAGGGGGAGTATTAGCCGCAGACAGATTACATCATTCCGGCAAACAGATGGCATTGCATTAGATAGCAGACGATTACATCATTCTAGCAGATAGGTTGCATTATTCAAGCACCATGGATTGCACCAATCAGCCTCCGCAGCTCATTGTTATTAATTTTTCTTGTGTAGCAATATCTCTGCTATATATATATATGTTGTAATCCTCATGTACAGAATTTTTAAGAAAACAAAGCAACATACAAGAATATTTTCTCTCATTTCTTCTCTTATTACAGCTCTTAGAAATTGGATTTATAATCTACAAAAGTCGCAAGAAGGCACATCTATGTTCGTAGTCGATGTCGAGTTGTTGCTATGCATGGTGTAAATCATATACACGATGAAGTTTATTGATGAGTGTGTTTTGCACATGAATTTTGTACCATTGGAGCCTCATTTGCTTGATTAATATGTTGATTATCGAACGAATTTAATGTATTTGCTAGTGTTTTGGTTGAAGGAATGATGAAAGGATGAAAAAGAGTTTTTGAAGCAAAATAAACAAAGAAAGGAAGTAGAAATTTGGCGTTCAAGCACCCGGAAATAGCGCCCAAGCGTCGGAAAACAAAATTGGACAAATTCCAACAGCGATGTAGCGCTCAAGCGCTGGGTGTAGCGCTCAAGCACTACTCTGGTCAGTTTCGCGGCGCGTCGCGAAGAAAATTAGGGTTTTTTGGACTACGAAAAAGTCCACAAAAAGGACTCCAAATTGGCCAAGGATGTATGAGAAATATAAATAGGCTAAGAGAGGCACGAAATAGGAGTTCCAGACCTTGCAAAATAGAGAGAAAAATACAAGATAAACGTGGAATTTGCGAGAAGATTTACATCAAGGATTCGAATCAAAATCAAGAATTGGAAGCAGAAGAAGATCTTGGTGCAAGAAATAATTCTTTTCCAACTTTTGTATCATTTAAATCCGGTGATGTATTCAACTTTTGTTATTTATTTCATTGCTTTGATTATGAGTAGCTAATTTATTTATTAGGGCGAACAATGTAATCTTTTGAAACCCTTAGTTATTAAATTCATGAATTTTTGAGCTTTATTCTTCCATGTGTTGATTTTATTATGAGTGCAATGTTTTAAATTATCTGACCAATAATTTGATGATTTATTGAGTTTCTTACGAGTCGAGAGGTGAGTTCGAAACTTAGAACGTGTAATAAAATTCGGTAACGAGGTATAACGTGTAGAGATACCTATACTAAGTGCTGCGGTCGTTATATGAATTCCTAGTGCCTTAATTCGTTTAACTAAGGAGAATTTGCATAGAGATATGGAATTGATTTAGTTAAATAGGCTCAATGAGCACTCGAGAGGGGTAAATTGAATACCGTAGAAGAATTCGACCGAACACTACATTAGGCTAGAATCTTGAATTGTTATAACTAAGGTGATCATTAGGTGAAATTGTTCTGCCCTAATACTTCTCGCATATTTGAATATTTGATTTGTGTGTTTCCAATATTCTTTCATCAATTGTCATTCTTTCTAGGAATTTAGTTTTTCAAAAACATCCACATTCATCATAATCTGAATTTAGAGTTTGTTTAATTTTATCAAATAGTAGTAGGAGAAATATATCCAATACTAAAGTATAGTCTTCGTGGGAACGATAATCCGGACTCTTAGGTCCACTATATTACTTGTTCGATATCGTACACTTGCGATATAAAAAACGCAACAAGTTTTTGACGCCGTTGCCGGGAACTATTTACTTTTAGTTTGGATTTATTTTTGTTTACTGTTATTTGATTTGTTCATTCTCTTTTATTATTTATTATTGTCTCCTTTTCTATTTTGGTGTGTTTTGTTTTTATTTTTCTTTACAAAAAACGGTGTTCATTGCATGCTCCGTGCCCAAGGCGACACACTTGAACCGTTTGACTCGGAGATAGAATGCACCTTTCGACAGAGACGCTAGGAACACAAACAAAAACAGCAATATCAAATGGCGGATGATCAGAACGTTCCAGTTCACATTCAGCCAATAGGACAAACTGCGGCCAGAGCAGCTGCACCATCAAATCAGCCACAGTGGCCAAGGGAAATAAATGAAGGAGATTTACCCGTTGCCATGTTCTTGACACCAGTTGCTTCACCGCGCGGTCTAGTATTGTGTACCCAGATTTTGGAGTCAACAATTTTCAGATCGGGGCAGAATGGATAAATCTGATGAGCAACACTCTTCAATTCTACAGGTTACCCCATGAGAATCCAAATACACACTTAGATAGATTTCTCCGAAACTACCAGAACTTCTATGCCCCGGGGGTCAATGAAGATGCCATCAAATTGCGGTTATTTCCTTACACACTTCGAGATGCCGCATTGGAGTGGTTAGATGCTGAACCTCATGCAAGTATATCAACTTGGGAAGATCTCACCAGAAAATTTTGCAACAAATTCTTCCCACCTGCTAAAGTAGCCAAATTGAGGTTGGAGATCCAAACCTTCCAACAACATGATGGAGAAAGCTTTAACGATGCATGGAACAGATTCAAAGGGCTAATGCGAAGATGCCCAAATCATGGAATTCCAAATGGAGATCAGGTGCGGTACTTTTACTCAGGACTCTCACCAATGTCGAGAGCTCAGGTAGATTGTTCTGCGGGAGGATCAGTCATGGGAAAATTAGTACAAGAAGCACTGGATTTGTTTGAGCTCATTGCTACCTCGCACTCAATGTTTTCTTCAGAAAAAGTAGCACCACCTCGAGCACCTGGAGTGTATGAAGTGGATCATCCTACATCCACTAATGCCCAAATTGCAGCGTTGACAAAGCAGGTGGAACTGTTAGTGAAGGCACATACAAGAGGAGCACATGCTGTAATAAGTAGTCCAACTTGCGAAAATTGTGGAGCTAATCATGCAACAGAGAGCTGTATGTACATGGATTTTCCAGAGGAACATGTCAACTTTATTCAAAATGGATCCCGCAATTTTAACCCGTATTCTCAGACTTACAATCCAGGATGGAAACAACACCCAAATTTCAGATGGTCTGAAAATCAGTCAGTTCCAAATAATGCTCAGCAGGAGAACAAACCAAGTTTGGGGGAGATGTTTCATCAATATGTGCAGAAAACAGACAAAGTATTCCAACAGATTGATACTAATTTCCAAAATCAGCAAGCATCCATCAAGAAGTTGGAGATACAGATTGGTCAGATAGCTCAACAACTTTCAGAACGTCCACAGGGATCATTACCAGGCAATACAATGACGAATCCTAAAGAGCAAGTGATGGCAATAGAGGTAATGGAAAACGATCCACCCAAGGCTCCTGTAAAGGTTAAAGCATATGTACCTCCACTTCCATTCCCCCAAAGACTTCAAAAGAAATCAATAGAGGAAAATCTTCATGCTATCACTACAAGGAGCGGAGCACAAGTACCAGAGATTACTATGAAACAACCAGAAAGAAAAGAAGATTGGGAAGGTGTTGATGAAACTATAATGGAGGAAAAATCTACACCCACATCAATTGAGAACAAAGAAAGTATAGAGGCATTCACTACCAATGCACCAAGTCCAGTCAAGGCTTACGTTCCTCCCATACCCTTTCCTCAAAGGCTCAAAAAGAACAAACCAGATACAAAATTTGATAATTTCCTTGAGGTTCTCAAGAAACTTCAGATCAATATTCCGCTGATTGATGCAATATTACAAATTCCAAGCTACACAAAATTCTTGAAGGAGATGTTGACAAAGAAGAGAAAGCTTCATGAGTTTGAAGTTGTAGCATTAACGGAGGAAAGTAGTGCAAGAGTGTTAAACAAATTGCCTCCCAAGTTGAAAGATCCAGGGAGTTTTTCTTTGCCAATTTCAATTGGGAATTCATGTACAATTGCTGCATTGTGTGATACAGGTGCTAGTGTAAATCTAATGTCATATTCTGTTTACAGGAAATTGGGATTGGGCGAAGTCAAACCAACATCAATAAAGCTACAACTAGCTGATACTACAATTTCAAAGCCATTTGGCAAAGTTGAGGATGTGCTCATAAAAGTAGGAAATTTAATATTTCCAGTGGATTTCATTGTATTGGACACACCAGAAAATCGAGACATTCCAATTATACTGGGTAGGCCATTCCTAGCAATGGGTCGGACTCTAATTGACATGGAGAATGGTGAGCTAATATTGAGGGTAGAGGACAAGCAAGAGATATTTAATATTTATACCCCACTTGAGACACCTTCCAAGAACAGTCTTTGCTGTGGAATTGATGAAAAACCTCCTGATCAACGAAGCTGTAAGAATAGAAGACCAAATTTTGGTGGACTTCTTAGTAGAGATAAAAATGGAAATATCAAAATATGGAGAGCACAAAAAGGGTGTTTGAATGAAAATTGCACAACGTGTCATGATGGCATAAAATGGTTCAAGCCACCATGATCAAACATGTCATGGGACACAGTCTAGCTAAAGACTATAAAGAAGCGCTTCTTGGGAGGCAACCCAAGTTCTATCCTTTATTTTTATTATCTCGTTTTCATTTTTAGTTCGTTTATTCATTTGTTTATCTTGCTTGTGTTATTTTATCTCTCTTGGTGAATTATAGCCAACACTCAAGTTGAGGGTGAGCACAAGAGACATGGAGATTGACATTCAACTCATCATGGGACAAAAGCTTATACCGATTAGAGGGTCAATCTAAGTTTTCAATGACATTTAGTATCTTCTCAGGTAAGTGCTCCTTTCTATTCTTCTTTTTAACATTGGGGATAATGTTTATCTTAAGTTTGGGGGCATTTTCTTTGGTTTATGTGTTGTGTGCATGGCTATTTTATTATGTTTTTTTTTTGTGATTGTGTGATTGATTTGTGTGCTTTATATTAAAAAAAAAAACTCTACGTTTTCTTTAGGAATTTACAACTTTTATGTATTTGTGTGAGTTGGATAGTCGTGTCTCCATGATGAATATAGCTGAGAAAATGAATTAGTTTGTGGATGATGACAAATTATGTGTTTGAGTCTTAATTTTCGCTTATCCATGACAAATGTGAAGATATTGATGCACTGAATTGAGGTATATCGTTGTACACGAACCTGAAGTTCACATACTTAAGTGAGAAACATGACCTAGAGGCTTAACCCCATATTTCACGATTCACCAAATCCCTTGACTACAACTATATTTGGAACATTTTAACTGGTGAAGGAAATGGTTTAGGATTGTGATGATTCCGTGCTTGTTATGAAATTTGTGTGGAGTGTTTCGACTCTCTAGTGGATGCTTTGTGATGACCGTATGCTAGGAATCTAACCCCCTGCTATTGTGTTCTGAAAAAAAAAAATTGCTCTAATTTAGCTTATGTCTCACGCCGGCACCTTTTTGACTCGAGTGATTAAGTCAGCAGGGTATCTTATGACCTGGTACCCTTTGGCATTCAAAAGCTGGGGAGTTACCGACTAAAAGCTCTCTACATGGGTCAACAAGAGAAATATGGGTGAGGTTAATAAAGGGCTAACAAAAATGGAATATTTTGATGTTTGTTTTCGGGGCTTTAGATAACTAGTGGGTTTGAATCACTTAGCGTAAGCTAGTTTGTTGGACACTCACTTTTGGGAGGATCATCACATGAATAGACTGTTGATATTGTCAGTTAAATGAATCCAAATTGGAGAGGTGTAAGGACATAAAAGAATGAAACTGAGCTTAGGAATACACCATTGGGAGAGCATAAAAGAAAATAAGTTTGGGGGTGTGTGAATCTAACGAGCGATGTAAGGAAAGAATAGTCCATTCGGGATGGGAACTGAACCAAATTGTGAATGTCAACGCTATACTTGATTTACACACACACACACACACACACACCCGTTTGCATGGGATAAGTGAAAATTGACTCTTGTTATGTAATTTTGAAGTCATTCATAGATGTGATGCATTGATCTCAGTCCTGAGTAACGACAGGCTATCTAACTAAGTTGGGTACTGTGTTCTCTTTTAGTTTATTTTCTTTGTGTATGAGTTTGCTCGAGGACTAGCAAAATGTTAAGTTTGGGGGTATTTGATGAGTGTGTTTTGCACATGAATTTTGTACCATTGGAGCCTCATTTGCTTGATTAATATGTTGATTATCGAACGAATTTAATGTGTTTGCTAGTGTTTTGGTTGAAGGAATGATGAAAGGATGAAAAAGAGTTTTTGAAGCAAAATAAACAAAGAAAGGAAGCAGAAATTTGGCGCTCAAGCGCCCGGAAATAGCGCCCAAGCGCCGGAAAACAAAATTGGACAAATTTCAACAGCGATGTAGCGCTCAAGCGCTGGGTGTAGCGCTCAAGCGCTGGGGGTAGCGCTCAAGCGCTACACAGGTAGCGTTCAAGCGCTACTCTGGTCAGTTTCGCGGCGCTCAAGCGCTGCAACCTAGCGCTCAAGCGCCGCGCCGCGAAGAAAATTAGGATTTTTTGGACTACGAAAAAGCCCACAAAAAGGACTCCAAATTGGCCAAGGATGTATGAGAAGTATAAATAGGCGAAGAGAGGCACGAAATTGGGGTGCCACACCTTGCAAAATAGAGAGAAACAACACAAGATAAACGTGGATTTGCGAGAAAATTTACATCAAGGATTCGAATCAAAATCAAGAATTGGAAGCGGAAGAAGATCTTGGTGCAAGAAATAATTCTTTTCCAACTTTTGTATTATTTAAATCCGGTGATGTATTCAACTTTTGTCATTTATTTCATTGCTTTGATTATGAGTAGCTAATTTATTTATTAGGGCGAACAATGTAATCTTTTGAAACCCGTAGTTATTAAATTCATGAATTCTTGAGCTTTATTCTTCCATGTGTTGATTTTATTATGAGTGCAATGCTTTAAATTATTTGGCCAATAATTTGATGATTTTTGAGTTTCTTACGAGTCGAGAGGTGAGTTCGAAACTTAGAACGTGTAATAAAATCCGGTAACGAGGTATAACGTGTAGAGATACCTATACTAAGTGCTGCGGTCGTTATATGAATTCCTAGTGCCTTAATTCGTTTAACTAAGGAGAATTTGCATAGAGATATGGAATTGATTTAGTTAAATAGGTTCAATGAGAACTCGAGAGGGGTAAATTGAATACCGTAGGAGAATTCGACCTACATTAGGCTAGAATCTTGAATTGTTATAACTAAGGTGATCATTAGGTGAAATTGTTCTGCCCTAATACTTCTCGCATATTTAAATCTTTGATTTGTTTGTCTCCAATATTCTTTCATCAATTGTCATTCTTTCTAGGAATTTAGTTTTTCAAAAACATCCACATTCATCATAATCTGAATTTAGAGTTTGTTTAATTTTATCAAATAGTAGTAGGAGAAATATATCCAATACTAAAGTATAGTCTTCGTGGGAACCATAATCCGGACTCTTAGGTCCACTATATTACTTGTTCGATATCGTACACTTGCGATATAAAAATACGCAACACTTCACAATTCATATAACAATTGTAAGTAGACATCATATTATCTTTCAAAATATTTGTCACGTTACAAGCAGCTTCCTTATCCTCAAAAACATCATAAATCAAAAAATAACATACTCCAATTTGTATTTTGGGTCAAGTATAGTAGCAATCAATAATAATTGGTTAATATTTTCCATTTTTCCCAATATTTGTCAAAAAATTTCTTCATGTTAATAGTCATATCACTCAAAAAGATAATCACTGTTTTTACTCCATTCTTCTAATTCAGTCAAAAGTGAACATAGTTCATAGATAAATATTAGAGCTAACGCACAATGAAGTACTAAACTTCAATGTTACTTCATAAAAGTATTTAAGGAACTTCACAAAAACAAAAGCATTTTCCCATTCAAAAGTGCAAGGAGGTCCACCCCTTCTTCTACCACCATCATGCTCTTGAAAATAATTGAAATATTGTACATCATCCTCTAACCTTTCAAAAGCTTTTTTGGAATTGTAAAGCAGTTTCCAACATCAAAGATGTGGAATTCCACCTAGTCGATACATCATACATGTGATTTACAATCAATTTTTTTTAACTTACACATTCCTTAAACTTTTGTTCTCTAGCAGGAGAAGATTTAACATATTTCACTGCATGGCGAATACTAACAATTGATCCATGTACTTCCTTCAATCCCTCACATACAATCAAATTAACAATGTGCGCACAACGTCTCATATGCAAATACTTTCTATCCAAAACACACTAATCACTACTCCTACCAATCATCTTCCTCTTAAGATAAGAAATAGCTATTTCATATGCAGTTGCATAGTCAACCGTAATTGTAAACACTTTCTCAATACCTCATAAACGTAAATAAGTCTCAATAGTTTTACCAATAGTTTAACCTTTATTATTAGCAATCACAGAAAAATTCAAAATTCGTTTATGAAGCTTCTAATTAGAATCAACAAAGTGTGTAGTGAGAAACATATAGTTAATGTTTTGAATAGAACTCCAAGTATCAGTAGTAAAAAACTCTTTGACTTCAAAGGATTTTTCTCAATTGCAATTTTTTATCCAAATATAATTGATAAATATCTCTAACAATAGTCCTACGAGAAGGACGATCGAAATTCAAACATGTTACACGACAAAATTGTCTAAACCTCTGACCTTCGACAAAGCTAAAAAGATAGCTCATCAATTACTATCATCTTAGCACCTGCAAATCAGCAAATCTACATTCTTCTTTATTAAAGCCAACAACAATAGGATTGTTCCCACCATACCCAGTTGGCCTTTTTTACCTTTTGTCTTCTATCCTTCATGGATACTTCTTACAATAAAGAACCAAATGGTTCCTCGGGGTACTGGTCTTACACTTCCTAACCCCACAAGCATAATCTCGCCCACAATAGTTACACGTATACCTAACACTTTCATCTTTTAGATCTCCTATAATAGTGAAGTGTTCCCATACATCCAAATATTTCCTATTTTTCTCTTCCCGAAACATGATTGTGGAAGTGGAGAAAGAGATGCAGCACTTTTTTCTAAATTTGTTGTTGGAGGAGTTTCACCGATAGTTTCAATTTCACTATCCATATCCATGTTCATCATTTTTTCCCTATTTGTTAATAAGTGCATTTTTACACATTTATTGTAAGGTTACAAACATGGATAATTGTTAATAAATATGTGAAATATAACTTAATTCGATGTAATTTGTATTTTGTAGGACAACAATGATGAATACGGTGGGAATTACGAGAAAAATTGAAAATGACTAAAATGAAGCAAAATTAAAGTTTGAGAACTCAAGTGCAAATAATTAAAAGTTGTGTCGATCTCACGATGAAGATTTCAGAGTGTTGGGCATCAATTGGATGAGAAAAGAAACTAAATGGATGAAATATGGTTGAAGTACTATCACATATCAACTTCTAGCGAAAAAGTTATGCTTCGAATTTTCGGTCTTAGTTTGAAACCCATTTTTGGAATAGAATACATTCGAATTTTAAAACTCATATCTCTGGAAGATTTATAGCCCTTTGAGTTAGCTTACCAACTCATTTTAAATCACCTCAATCGAATATCAGGAGAAAAAAATATGATCAAAATACTGAAAAATATCTGATGGGAAAAAAAATTTAACTATGTGACCTCATAGTAATAAATCAATGCGACCGCATAGTACATTACAAAGCCAAAATTGATGGTTAGACTTCAACCACATAGTACAAACTTTTAGCGAGATTTTGTTTCCTTTTCCAACTGAAACTCTAATTTAATAACAAGATATTGGGCATCATATATATACAAAGCTCGACTAGAACACGTGGGGAGACCTTCTTTTGACTTAAAAAGATATTGTAAAAGGGTTTTGAGAGAAGAAAAGATGAAGAACGTGAAGATCAACCCAAAGAATATGAAGGTTCAATTCAAGATTAATCATGTTGATGTCGTTTCTTCATTGTTTTCTGATTTTTTTTATCTTCACCATGCTAGGCTAGACTTATATGTGCTAAGATTTACGATAAAACTTGTATCATAAATCTTTGACTCGTGATTTTAATTTGACATTTAAGGCACGTTTTTAATTATTGAATGATTGACATGAATTTAATTTTCCCTACAATTACTTGATCAATAATTGTATGAATATCGTGGCTTGTTTTACCCTCGAAAGATGAAAAATAAGTTAGACATAATATCAATTGTCGTAGAATCCGATATGTGATAGAAATATATCGCTATACTTTACATGATCTTTAATTACTCAAGAATCCATTAATGCATTTTTATATGTTCGCATCCATCATAGAAATATAGTTAGGTCACATGTAAAAATATGCTTAATTCTACTCGAGGGAGATTGTTAAACAAAT